>CAOLHI010000282.1:0-490000 GCA_948474755.1 Ctenosaura bakeri
CAAACGAGGCCTGATTTATATATAGGGTCTGTTTTCCCTCCTGTAGCTAGCGCAGCATTCAATTTCCTTGTCCAACTTTTTTCTTCCTTCTGAACTGAAGTGATACTATTAAGAAGAAGAGAGCTGATTAATTACTACCTTCCTTTCTGCTGAACATAACTAAGGAGTCCATCATTGCTTCCCAGGAGATTTTTTTTTTTTTTTTGGTACCTGTAAAGCTACCGGATAATTCACTGTATTGACCAATTTTACCTTGTCTTCCAAAGACAAATGCTGCTGCTGTTAATGATGTTTTATTTTCTTGTGTTTTTTTTTCTTTAAGAACAACACACATGCAGCCATGATCCAGGAAAAATTGAGTGTCACTGAATTCCAACTGGTTTTAGCCAAATTCTTAAGCAGGAAGTCAATGTAAACCATCCCAGTGAAATGCATAAGATTTCAAACTGCTGAATTTTCACTGATCCATGCCATAATTCTGGATTTAAACATTGCTGAAATCAGCTCAGTTAGGAATGGTGGTTGCACTGGTTAATTCTTATTCTTGGTTATGTGGGGGGAAGGATTTTAATGGCTGCTATCATTGTTATTGCTTTTATTAACATTTAATTTCCTGCCTTTCCCCAGTGCAGGACGGAGGACAACTTGCAACAGTTAAAGCAAATATAGCCAAAAATTAACAGCATACAAAAATTGAAAAAAAAAATACAATTGAACTATATTGAAAATTAACATAAACAATTAAAAAGAAAGCAATGTATAGACAATCTGGCTCATTATGCAAGGTCCATCCACCATCAGTCCTCAAAGGCTTTCTAAAGCAAAAAAGTTTTTCACTTCCCTGAGGACAGAAAGCAACGAGGATGCTGGTCTAAACCCTCTGGGAAGGGAATTCTAAAGCTGAGGAGCAGCCACCAAGAAGGTCCTTCAATGTACTGCCCAGTTCTTGTGCCTCTCTCCAGATTTATCTGGGATGTTGATGGGAGAGATAGAAGGGCCTCCCTAGAAAATCTTAGAACAACACTTCAAGACAGGTGTCAGGAAGTCATAATGTGATCTTAGCCCAGCTGCAGTGTAGAAAGAAGAGGTGTGTTCATCTCCCTCCCTTCAGCAGGGAGCCAGCCCAATGTAGATGGGAGTGTTCCCGTCATGCTCCCTTCCCAGCAGGTGTGCTGCTGGGATTGGGACCGGACGATGACACATCCAGGTAGGGTACAGAAAGGGCCATTGTTGCAATCACCAGTTTACTCTGGACTCTTTGTACTGAGACTGCTAGGCTTAATGGAATTCTACAGGAGATATAACAATTGACAGATTTCATACATATATGAAAAGCTACTCTTTTTTTTTTATCTTTTGAGACTGTTTTCATCCTGGTTTGTTTGCCATACCAGAGTAGGAACTGAATAAGAAAATACTGAAAGCAATTTCTTTTTCTGAGAATGAATGACATTTTTTTTTTACTAATTTTTTTAAAAAAGTCTTACATTTCTTGTTCATGAGTTACACTTAGGTTTAGTAATTTGCAGATTCAGTTGACTTCCCCGTTGATTTGCAACCCCATTGAATCTTGCCCTTCTCAGTAAACTCAGGGAAAAGGAGACTGCTGCAACATGTCCTAGCTGATGTCTTCTCCCTCATTAATAACATTGGCCATTTTGACCACACTCTGGTATTGCTTGGCCACACCGGAGGTGTATCTCGGGTGGGGCAAGTAGGGCGTGTGCCCTGGGTGCTAAGGCCAGGGGATGCAAACAAGCTGTACAGGTAGGGGTGGGATGGAGGTAGTGGTGAGAAGGTATGGGTGCAACTTCCACACTTACCTTAGGTGCTGTTTAGGCTAGATATGACATTGGACCATATCTTTCCTGTTTCTCATTTGTAAAATGTAGAGTATTATAGAATCATAGAATCATAGAGTTGTAAGAGACCCCAGGGACCATCCAGTCCAACCTCCTGCCATGCAAGAAGACACGTTCAGAGCACTCCCAACAGATGGCTGTCCAGCCTCTGCACAAAAACCTCCAAAGAAGGAGACTGACCACAATCCAAGGCAGCATATTTCCCTGCCAGACAGCTCTGACGGTCCGGAAGTTCTTCCTACGATTTAGGAGGAATCTCTTTTCCTGTAGTTTGAATCCATTGCTCCTTGTCCTAGTCTCTGGAGCACTGGAAAATAAGCCCGCTCCCTCCTCGACATGACATCCCTTCAAATATTTAAACATGGTTATCATGTCCCCTCTTAACCTTCTCTTCTGCAGCCTAAACATCCCCAGATCCCTAAGAGGCTCCTCATAGGGCTTCGTGGCTTCCAGACCCTTCACCTTTTTGGTCACCCTTCTCTGGACTTGCTCCAGCTGGTCGATATCCTGCTTGAATTGAGGTGCCTTGAACTGGACACAGTCTTTCAGATGAGGTCTAACCAAACCAAACATCTGGACATGTTATGTGATCCAATCCATTCATCACACAGTATGTGATGAATGGATTGATTATCACTGATTATTCATCTAAAACTTTTTTATAAAACTGCTACTATTCTTCTTCTGTCCCTAGGTTAAATAATGTACAGAGGTCTGTAACAATGCTCTCTTCTGCAAGAGTCAATAAGCTACCTTTAGGAAATGAACAGGTCTCATAATATTAATTGTATGATAGCTTGAGAAGTGTTTTGATTACCCTGCTGAGACGTACTTTCTGCTCTCAGTACTCCTTCACCCTTAAATACAGGCCTACAATGAAAACCTCCTTTCTAAATAACATAACGTCTCTCTCCAGTTTTTTTTTTTTAAAAAATGCTTTATTATCACTGTACTGCTTTTGACAATTGAAAGCTATTAATCACAGTAGCAGCACAATTCATATGAAAATTGATCTTAATCTACTCATCCGGCCTGTTAGGATTCTGGTTAATTACTGCCGATTTCAATATTAATTAAAGAAAAATGTCTTTGCTAAAATCTGTGGCTGTTGATAAAAATCTGTCACAATGTTTTAAATATGAGGTTTCCAGCTTGGCTTTGGGGTCATCCTATACAGAAAGGAAGTGGGGAAAAGTATCTGGAATCCACCTTGTCAGATTTCGCCATTGAGTTTGAAGTTCTGTTTTGATCAGATTGGCTAAAACTATACTTCTCCTCTTATGTAGGCCTATTAGATAAAAGGGTGGCAGGGGAGACAATAGAGGAGACAAGCAAAGAGGCAGTTCCATTTGTCAGACCTTCTTCTTATGCTGTTGCCAGAGTAGGACTAGACATTTCATGGTTATGACCTAAAACCAAGGTCAAGTTACCAGGGTGAAGTTACAAGGGGTGATGCCATTGAGTATGACTTCTTAAGTATCAACCACAGTTGTACATCAATCATTCAAATTTAAAAAAATGAAGAAAATATAGGCCCTTTCCACACCACCCTCCCAACCTGCCATAGGGACAGGAGAAGGGCGGGACTCTGATGAGGATTCTGCATGAAGTCATTGTGGTCCCGTCATTCTCCTGTCCCCAGGTGGCACAATCACAGAGTAAATCATTGATGGGTTTTTCCTGTCAATGATGCATGATTGTGCCACCATCATGGACTTACATGTCATGAAAGAGCCTGGGAAGTGCAATGCCTGTGCTTCCTTCCCCAGTGCAGCCTGGGAAAGCACTTGACTGCGCTGCGGAAGGAAGGAAGAGGTGAGGCCATCACGCTTCCTTCATTGCAGAGGCAGCCAGTGCAGAAGGGAATGCTGCTGTCACACTCCTCTCCTAGCAAAGCTGATGCTGGGGTCCCCACCAGATGCTGCCGGGAAAAGGTAAGGTGTAGAAAGGGCCATATATACAAACACCATTCAAGGCAGTGCTCTCACCCTGAGATTCCTCCTCTCTCCCTGACAATTGAAGGAGACAGACTAGGCCGCAAGATCTGACAACCCTACATAACCCACCTTTTTGTGAATGAATGGAATCTGTTTCACGATTGTGTATCTGCACTTGTTGGCCTGGTATTTGCCAGTAGTTAGAGTAACGCTTGGCATCATTGATCTAAAAGTCTGGAACAAACTCATAAAAACTATACAGGGAGATCAAATGCTCTGCATTGTAAGTGATGAGCAGGGAGGGGGTAGACAGGGATGTTCTGTGATGGCGCTGTATGTTTTCTGTTTAGACAGAGAAGAACGTTTCCTCCCACTCTCCTGTCATTTTAGCATGGATTGAGAGGAGAAACCTGCCTCATGGTTTCCTTCCATGTTTCAAAGACTGCGCAGCAATTGCTCTCTGGCAAGGTTTCTCATCTGGCAGGCAATCTGGTACCATCCCTTTCTGCTCCAGAAGTTCCCAGGTGCATTTTGAGCCCGTTGCCTGTACAATGCCACATTTTGGCTTCTGGCCCATCTGTTGTAGTAATTACTGTCATGTAAGCTGATTTAATTTCTCAAAAACAAAACAAAACAAAACCTGGAAACCACATTGTTGTTGAGTATCCAGCTGGAGTCACCTTGTTTGCTGAATATATTTGTTTTGCTTATTTTTCAGCTAGAGATGCAAAAAAAGAAAACAAAAATCCATCCAAGGGAAATGGGTTGTAGTCATGGGTGACTTGAGTTGCTCTCAGAAAGACTTATGATCCAGTCATGACAAAGGGCCCAGATTTTTAGCTGTGCTAAACTATTCTGGCCGTGGAAACAACCAGAATAGAAATGATCATGGGCTTAAACATCAGTGGTCTGCAGGTTCTGCTTCAAGATGTGAGGTCCATTCCACCATTGGATTTCTGAAATTTCAGGTCCAGCTGAAGATATGCCTAGGTTGGAGGTGTGGTGTGTCATGTGGGCAAGCTGAATGCTAAAACATGCTGTGTTGTTGCTTAATAAGGATTGGGTTGGTTGAGCTAATTAAAGCTATGCTATCCTGCTTTTTTGCTATGTTAGAACATTCATCTATAGGAGGGCATATATGGGTTGGGTGGAAATTCTTTGTGGTTGTGGTTAGTGGGTTGTGACTTGGAATTCTCCATTCAGCCATGCTATACTTGGCTTGGGGAAAGGTCCAAAGAATTATAAAAGCATACACTCATAGAATCACAGAGTTAGAAGGGAGAATGAGAACCATCTGATCAAATTGTCGGCCATTCAGAAATATACAACTAAAGTTCTTGTGCAAGATGGGCATTTCTTGCACATTTTTCTTGTCTTCGGTAAGAAAGGATGTCTCAACAGACTGGCACACCCCACTGAGAAAATGGTGAAATGCTATGAGATCCCCCCCGCACTTTTTGAGGGAAAAAAATTTACAAAAGCCCTTGGATATTTTTTTTCCTCAAGAAAAATGAATTCTTTATGCAAAAATCAACATTTTGTGCAGAAATGTGATTTTTCTTCCATGGAAAATATCTCAAAGTAAGAAAAATTACCCGTAAATTTGTACACACTTCTCAACTCACCACTGAAGTTAAAACATTTTAAATGTTTCTGCTTCAGTCATGTCCCACCTGGAATACTGTGTTCAGTTCTGGGCACCCCAATTCAAGAAAGATATTGACAACCTGGAATGTGTACAGAGGAGGGCGACCAAAATGGTTGAAGGCTTGGAAACCATGAAGCTCTATGAGGAGTGGCTTAGGGAGCTGGGGATGTTTAGCTTGGAGAAGACTATGTTAAGAGGGGACATGATAGCTATGTTTAAGTATATGAAGGGATGTCATATGGAGGATGGAGCAAGTCTATTTTTTCTGGTGCTCTAGAGATAAGGACATGGAGCAATGGCTTCAAACTTCAGGGAAAGTTTATCCATCTAAACATTAGGAAGAACTTCCTGATCGTAAGAGCAGTTTGACAGTGTACACTGTTGCCTGGGAGTGTGGTAGACTCTCCTTCTTTGGAGTTTTTAAACAGAGGCTGGGTGGTCATCTGTCGGGAATGATGGTGTATCCCTAGATGGCAGAATGGGGTTGAACTCTATGGTGCTGTGGTCTCTTCCAACTCTATGATTCTGTGATTCTTTGGATTCAGACTATCTAAAGAGTAATATTTCCCCATATGAGCCAGACTGTGTTCTTCAGGAGAGGGCTTTCTCCTGGTCCCACCACCTTTACAAGGCACGGTTGGTGAGGCCACACAAGAGTGTCTTCTCAGTGGCCTCCCCAGGACTGTGGAACTCCCTTCCACAACAAAGCCGGGTAGCCTCTTCCTACTCTCTTTCCACCATCAGGTTAAGCTCTTTCTATTTAGGGAGGCCTTAAACTCATTTTATTCAGATGACAGAACTGTGAGTGCTTTTTTTAAAAAAAAATTATGCATTTTTTCCAATTGTGTTTTAAATGAATTTTAAAATGTATTCTAACCTATTTTTGAGCTATTTATTTACTTATTTCTAACCTACTTTCCCCCCAATGGGATTCAAAGATGCTTACACCATTAATTAAACCAGAGCAGTTAAAGCAGTATGAAGTACAAAAGTTTTAAAAAAATTAAATAGTACATTCAATTAGAACACTATTTTTAAAGCGCTAAAAATTAAAAATATTAAAACCCTTTTAAAAAATGATGCACAAGGCGTATCAAAACAGCACACCCAGTTATACCTCTCTCCATCCTGGTCAGTCAAGACTAAAGGGCTGTTTAAATGGGAAGGTCTTTGCCTGTGGGAGAAAAGACAACAAAAGGAGAAAGACTGGACCTCCCATAGGAGGTATTTCCAGAGCTTAGGAGCCACCACCAAGAAGGCTCTCTCCCATGTTTCCACCAACAGAACCTCAGATCTTCTCCTGAAGATCTTCTCCTGAAGATCTTCTCCTGAAGGTCATAAAACTCAGGAAGTCTCATATGGGCTGATAAGGTCTTTCAGATCACCTGGACCTCAGCAATATAGGGTTGTATAGGTCAAAACCACAACCTTGATTTGTGCCCGGAAGATGGATCTTTAGCTGGTGAAACTGTTCCAGCAAGAGAGTTATATGCTCTTTATGGGCCTTTTCACACTAGACTGTTTTAGTGCGATTATTCCACTTTCAATCTCCTGTGGAATTCAGGGATTGGTAGTTTACTGAGGCGAAAGAGCTCTCTGGCAGAGAATTCTATATGCTCCTCCCTAAACTGCAAATCCCAGGATAGCACATGATGTTGAAAGTGGAATAATAGCCCTATAGCAGCATATTTTGGAAAGACCCTAGAACTGCAGTACCTTTAACAGAACTGAGATTTGTTTTTTAACTTTTGTAGTTGTGTATTTTTAGCAAACCTTTGATTTTAAATGTTGTAAGCTGCCTTGGGTCCCTTGCCAGGAGACAGCTAGGATAAAAAATGAATGAAAGTGTAAATCTATTATGAATGGTTGCGTCAGGATGAAAGAAGCAGAGATGTCCCTCCCACATTACGGGGCAGTCACTCTCTCTCAGCCACATTTGCCTGGCAGAGTTCTTGTGCAGGTGAAGTGAGGGTGAGGGAAGAGGAAAGTGTATGGCCTTCAGCAGCCATGACGAAAATCAAGATACTAATGCAATGGATTTAAAAAATAATAAATAAATTCATACCACTGAGACATTCTCCCTTTCCGCTGTACTGAATTATAGCCAACTGTGACTGTAAGCAGGACAAAAGAGCAACTCTCACCAGGATGGTAAGGACTAATAAGAAATGTACAGTGTCACTATTGATCTGATCTAAATGAATAATCATAATCCAAGAGGCTTTCGGGCCGCAGAACTGTTACTCACAGGAGTATTGGATGTATGCACAAAGAAACTCCATTTGCAAATTGGTTTATTTATTTGTTTATTTCATCTGTTTCTTAGCAGCTGTTAAGAAAACTTCCCTTCTCAAGGTGCCTTGCAACATAAGCCTGCCGAGACTGTGATGTTACACACAGACAAGCTTAAATTAAAACCATTTTCAATAAATGTGCGATTTCAAAATAACTGGCTGGGACACAGTGGTGTACTCCTGCTGCTTTGCCCAGAAACCGTAGCCCTCCTTTTCCTTGCAACCCCTCTGTGCTGCCTTAAAACCCACTCTGGTACGGCTGGGGAACCCACTGAAGTAGGCTTTTGGTATCAAGGAATCCCATAGTGGAAAGGAGAGAAGAGGAATGAAACCCTGATTCTGCGAGTGCTACTGCTATGTTGTTAGATGCTGGTTTCAGCCAAGAACAAATAACAAAAAGGTCAATTCACTGTATAGAATAGAGGTATATTGCCATTCCGCACTACACTGTTATAGTGCTATCATTCCACTTTCAACCTCCTGTGGAATTCTGGGGTTTGCAGTTTAGGGAGGAGAATTTAGAATTCTTAGCCAGAGAGCTCTTTGGTCCTCACATGCCATGATCGTGGAATATTTGCATAGTAGAATAAATCTGTTATGTGCCCGCACTCACACGATGCTCCCATTCTCACCTCCCATGCAGAAAGGCAGGAAGTGCAATGGAGGCACTTTCTTCCAAAGTTCAGCATGGGAAAGAGCCTGTCACACATCGCTCACACTCCCTTCCACAGGGAGCTGGTTGGGTAGAAAGGGGAATGTTCCTGGCAAAGGCTGTGCTGGCATCACAAGGGGAAGACAATGAGATCTGGTAACATGAGGAAATGGCCCCACAGTTAAAGTGCTTTTGCAAGGTGGCCACCTAACCTCTGTTTAAAAGTCTCCAATAAAAAGAAGCATTCTTGGAGAGTTTAGACATCAGGATGTTCCTCCTAAGGTGCAGTTAGACTTTCCTTCCTTGTAATGTGAATCGCAGGCCATTTCCGCACTAGCCTGTTATAGCGCGATGATTCCACTTTCAACATCCTCTGGAATCCTGGGGTTCGGCCGGCCCCTCCCGAAACTGCAAACCCCAGGATTCCAGAGGGTGTTGAAAGTGGAATCATCGCGCTATAACAGGCTAGTGCGGAAATGGCCACAGTCTCCCTTAACCTCTTTCTGTGTGTCTCTTATCTGAAAATTAACTAGTAACTCATTGCTGACACAGGGGAAGCCAACGGCAACCATCACGGCAAAACAATGGTTTTGATGTATCCTTGCTGTGAAATCACACTTCTTGGAAACTGGTCAGAGGCTGTCTTCTTTTCAGATTCGTAACAGGGACCGCAAAAGCCAAAAGGAGCATTCTCCTTTGGGGGAATTCAAGCGCATGAGATGGGGGAGCGACACGCAGATGAAACAAAAACTCGATCAACATGCTAACCCATTGACAAAACCCAGAGGCAACTGAACGGGAGCCAACGCAACGTCCATGGCATGTGCCAATGCGCCAGATGCCAGGCCCTCAAAAATAACTTTTACAGCTTGGCATCTGGGCCCTGCATTTGTTGTCCAGAGTGGAGGAAAGAACGGGGCGACCGGGAGCATCCCAGGGAGACCACAGATCAGGTTTGCCACAGTGCAGCTGCCTCCGCAATAGGACTGGCTTTGCGTTTTAAGTTCCCCATCATAACGCCAGTGCAATGTTGTTCACAATTTTTTTTTTTTGTAACTGCCATCAAGTATGGCACTTCTAAGTGAAAGACAAAGAGATAATCTGCATGAGTTCCACTGCTTTTTTAAATCTTTCAGCAAATTGGAATGTAGTCCACTCATATTCATTGCATGAAAGAAGATATTTCCTCTTTCTCTCTGGATATGTGCGC
Organism: Ctenosaura bakeri; assembly: GCA_948474755.1. Lineage (NCBI taxonomy): Eukaryota > Metazoa > Chordata > Lepidosauria > Squamata > Iguanidae > Ctenosaura > Ctenosaura bakeri. The sequence goes on from CAOLHI010000282.1 coordinate 9,604, forward strand.
ATGTGTGTGTGTGAGACAGAGAGAGAAAGCAATCCACAACATAAACAATCCACAGCCCAATGGACTGCCTTCCCCTGGTTTACTATTCTAATTCTCAACAATTCCTTTGGAGGCAGAGATCGGAAAATCTCACAGGCTCCAGTTTGTCCAATTTCTCCAAACACCACCTCATTTCCCTTCCCTGTATTTTTTCACATTGGCTGCAGAACTTTGGCTGGCATCCTGTCGGTGTTTCACATACATGTATGTTCCCTCAGTCGTGCAGTTGTACTTTTTTGGGCCGTGTCGTACTATCCTCATTTGGTTCATTTTTCTGCAAGTGGTACTCCACAAATGTAATTGTTGCACATGCAGTTTCATGTTCTTGGATGGTGCACAACAACTCCTCAGTCTCTTTAATGGGGACTTTCTTTCCCCTGTTACTTCGAGATAAATTAGAAGACCGACCCTGGTGAATCAAAGACCCAAATTTATTTAGGGAAAGAAATGCCTCTCTCTCTCCTACCCTTGCAGACTAGAATCTGAGAAGAATGGGAGCCCTGAGCCTTTGCATCCTGTTATCACTTGCCAAAGTTGCCAAGTCACAACTGCAAAGTGCATGCGCTGGGAAAATTCCATGAAACTCACAAGTTCAAGAGAAGTCTAAAATTCTAGGTGTCAGTTGCGTCTTGCAAAGTAAACAACCACTCCTTATTTCTTGTCATATAGCCTGCTCCCCAGTCTCTTGGCATTGTAACATAATGAAATACGCTATGCAACCTTTTCCTTGCCAGCTTTTTTTTTCCTTTGAAAGAACCTCAAATGTCACATGGTGGATGGAGCAATCTTCTTTTCTGCTGCTCCAGAGACCAGGACATGGAGGAATGGTTTCAAGTTTCAAGAAAAGAAATTCAATTTAAACATTAGGAAGAACTTTCTGGTGATAAGGACAGTTTAATAGTGGAATACACTGCTGCCTGGGAGTGTGGTGGAGTCTCTTTCTTTGGAGGTGTTTAAATGGAGTCTGGATGGCCATCTGTTGGGAATGCCTTGATGGTGTGTTCTTGATGTGACTTCTAAACCAAATCCTAGCGTGTCGTACAGGAACAGTGGAAGTCGGGGAAGGTTCTTTTGCTAAAGGTATATACCCACCTCTTTTTTTTTTTTTCAGCAATTTTGATGGTGTACAAATATTGCCTGCTCAATATTTGGTAGGAACGCCTACCATTAAAACCAACAACAACAAAGCAAAATGCAATCTGCTCAGCATCATTGATTCCCCCGGCTACTGCTTTGTGTCCCTTCTTAGATCAGGTCCTTCCTGCCAAACTCTTATGAATGGAATTATATATTTCACACCCAATCAAATTGGGCTGTGCGATGACATCACGGAAGGCAAGTAGGCAGCCGATCGGGGTAACGCAAGGGACTGGATGATCTTTTTTCAGGGAATCTTGGCATATCATAAAAATAGGAAGCGTTGTTTTTGCTGAAACAGTGATCAATGTTGTTCCAGCTTGACAGTGAACTGGAGGAACGTGTCCTTAATTTGTCTTCTTTGACTTCCGATACACCATGATTTATCTGCTGCTCTGTTTTAGAGGAGCGGAGGTGGAATGACATCCAATTAAAATTATAGAATCAGAGAATCTTAGAGTTCGAAGGAACCGCGAGGGCCATCTGGTCCAACCCCTGGTGTATAATTTTAGTTGTATCTATTTTAAACTTCTGTTAGTTGCCTTGAGTCCTGAGGCTAGGAGAAAAGGAATAGTAATTATTATTAATTATATATATATATATATATATATATATATACATACATACATAAAATACATACATACATACACATACATACATACACACACACACATACATACATACATACATACATATATATATATAATAGTAGTAGTAGTAGAACTAATAACAATAATAATAATAATAATAATAATAATAATAATAATAATAATAATAATAATAATAGCAGCAGCAATAACAAGAAAACAACTTAGTATTATATTGATTATGCATTGAATTTGCAGCCTACAAGGCTGGAGCTTTTAACAATGAAAGATTAAGGTTCTATCTGAGAATCTAAGCATCAGTGAAGTATTGCTAGGCAATGGAACATGTTCCAAGGAGTGTCATTTTCTTTTCCCTTTTGAATTCTGCCATTGTGATCCTATTTATGGAGATTCCATTGAGATGCTTTGTCAGTCCATTTGGGATTGCTCCTAGAGTACCTATCACTATGTCCATTTCTGCACTACACAGCTTTGGTGCTATGATTCCACTCTCAACATCCTATGCAATCCTGGGGTTTGCAGTTTAGGAAGGGGCATTGAGGATTCTCAACCAGAGAGCTCTTGGGCCTCAGAAAACTACAAACCCCAGGATTCCACAGGAGGTTGAAAGAGGAATCATAGCACTATAACAATGTAGTACAGAAACGGCCTACTCCTATCACTACTACAACGTCGTGGTCCTCCTTCTGCTCCTGTGGATTGCTTATGTCATCTTCCTCTCTTACTCATTGCAATTTTATAATGAATTTTGAAATTAGGGCGATAGTGAGTGGTGAGTTCTCTAACGCAAGTAATCTTGTGCCCACGGTCCTTTAGTTCAAGACTATGTGCAAAGGTAGAAATCCAGTGCCATGACCAGCCGTGCACCTTGTTGCACTATCGGTAATACAGCCAGCAGTCCAAATGGGAGTGCAGTCATTAACACACCCAAGAGCATGCCTAAGACCAAAAGAACATCGGGGGGGGGGTGTGGAAATACCCAGAAAATTTGCTGCTGTGCTATTTTGCTCTTCTAACATCATGTTGAGATATTTCTAAACTGACAGAAGATGTAGCAATAAGACAACCGCAGATTTAGTACCAAGGGGTGGGTACAAACCGATCAGAGCCGAGTGTGAATCCACAGTGATTAAGTAGCAATAATACAGAGCATCAATTATCTACAGTATTTGGAAACCAAACAGCTCTCTGGATGGTTTATTTATTCAAAACGCTTAGCAGTAGGTTCACACTTGTACTATAATTCAGAATACTGTTTTCATCAGACTCATTAGCGGATATCTGGCATCTCCGTTCCACTTATAAGGGAACTTATAAAAGGGATTGAAAAGCGGGATGCTCAACAGGGATTTTAGTCACTGATATGAGTTGTTGGGAGATGTTGAAATGAAAAAAAACACACACAACAACAACAGATTTGGGGACTGATTCTCCACTCATACTCTCAAATTGTGCCATGTGGACACCAAGAACAGTTGGCAGTGCCTGGGGATTTGCAGTTTGCTGAACAAATTACGGATTCAAACACATAATTACAGTTGTTTAATTAAAGCATTTGGTTCATTATGCCACACCAAAGCATCTTAATACCAGATATTTTAAAGGGGATTAAATTTTCATAGGAAACTAGGTTTCTTAACAGTTCCTTGGCTCACTGTGCATTAGGAGTCGGGTCAACCTGGCAAAAGTTGGCAAACTTTCTTGTGCTTGATAAAAAAAAGAAATTCCCTGAAATCAAACTAATTGCAAAAATGGGGTTCTCTTGGTTAGAGACAACATTCGTAGAAATGGATCGGGGACGGGTTCAAATGAGATGAGTTCAAATTCTTGCTTGGCTGTACTTCAAACTATGGAGGCAATATTTCACTCTCTTCAGAGTGGAAAGAAATGCCACTGGACTCAGGAGATGTCCATTTCATTTTTCCACCTGCCAGGACTAGATGTAGGAAAACGTGCCCCTTTGCCTCAGGCATTAATAGATCTGCAAGCCGTTCCGTTTCCAAGGAATAAAAAGTGCATATAGAACAATATCCATGCTATCAAGTTTGAATGGTTGAAATGCGAATGATTGGAGACAAATATGCTGAAACATGCTTTAGTTGACGAGGAGAGATAAATGAAATAAATTACACAAATAAACATACCTATTAGGAAAAATTCCTTAAAACATATTTAAAGCAATATGGTTACAATCCAATATGAGACGAGGATAGGAAACGCAAATGGTGGACATCTAAAGAAACTCGTTGAGATTAAAATGGAGTGATATATGTTGATGTCCAAAGTCTGAGGTCTGTTTGTGGGGAGCCCTCCCTGTGTCCACTATGACGTATTCCATCCTTAGCACTGTAACAATGTAGTGCAGAAATCCCCTAGTGAGGGAGAACAGGGGAAATCATAGAATCATAGAAATGTAGAGTTGGAAAAGACCCCAGGGGCCATCCAGTCCAACCCCCTGCCATGCAGGAACACCCTCAAAGCACTCCCGACAGATGGCCATCCAGCCTCTGCTTAAAAACCTCCAAGGAAGGAGACTCCACTACACTCCGAGGCAGCAGATTCCACTGCCGGACAGCCCTGACTGTCAGGAAGTTCTTCCTGAGGTTCAGGTGGAATCTCCTTTCCTGCAGCTTGAATCCATTGCTCCTTGTCCTGGTCTCTGGAGCAGCAGAAAACAAGCCCTCTCCCTCCTCTACATGGCATCCCTTCAAATATTTAAACATGGCTATCATGTCCCCTCTTCACCTTCTCTTCTGCAGACTAAACATACCCAGCTCTCTAAGTCTATCCTCATAGGGCTTCATGGCTTCCAGGCCTCTCACCATTTTGGTCGCCCTCCTCTGGACTTGCTCCAGCTTGACCATGTCCTTCTTGAATTGGGGTGCCCAGAACTGGAAACTATATTCAAGATGATTCTAACCAAAGCAGAATAGAGGGATACCAGTACCTCCCTTGATCTAGACACCTCTTGATGCAGCCAAGAATTGCATTGGCTTTCTTGGCTGCCGCATCACACTGCTAACTCATGTTCAGCTTGTGGTCTAGGGTTCAGTGATCAACACCTCTGTCTCCTAATGCAAGAGCATGTTTGACCAGGGGATCACCAATCACTGTGCTTTCAGGAAGGGGTTGTGACTCAGGCCATTTCTGCACTAGACTGTTATGGTGCTATTATTCCACTTTCAACATCCTATGGAATCCTGGGGTCTGAAGTTTAGGGAAGGGCCTTTAGAATCCTCAGCCAGAGACCTCTTTGGCCACAATAAACTACAATCCCCAGAATCCCACAGGATGTTGAAAGTGGAGTAATAGCACTATAACAGTCTTGTGTGGAAATGGCCTCAGTTATATTGTTGCTCCTTCCAGCTTCCTTTACTAACTTGGGCCATTTGCACACAAGACTGTTATTGTGCTATTATTCCATAGGATTCAGGATTCCATAGGATGTTGAAAATGGAATCATAGCACTGTAGCAGTCTAATGCAGAAGGGGCCCTGTTGTCTGTCAAGTGTTTCTAGACTTGAGGCCATTTCCGCACTAGGCTGTTATAGCGCGATGATTCCACTTTCAACATCCTTTGGAATCTTGAGGTTTGCAGTTTCAGGAGGGGCTGGCCAGCCCCTTCCAAAACTGCAAACCCCAGGATTCCAGAGGATGTTGAAAGTGGAATCATTGCGCTATAACAGCCTAGTGCGGAAATGGCCTGACTTGATGGGCTGGAGTCCTTTGACTTGTGTTTGTTAATGATTTCAGAAGCCTTTCCGTACTCCTTTACAGATATTTTGAAACAACCCTTAGACTTTTTTTTTCCTACTGTGGAAAAAAATATATTTTATTCATAATGACACTCTTATCTTTGCTACTGTTTTTCTTTGGTTGTCCCTGTGATGTCTCTGTGTGTTTGTTGTGTAGAATTTAGAATTTGTCCTGCTTTCCCCTAGTTAAAGACTGAGCAACTATTCATCTGAATTCAAGTTCTATCGTCCTTTAATTCTTTGTGTGTGGGAGACTCTCTCTCCGTGTGTGTGTGTGTGTGTGTTGTGTGTGTGTGTGTGTGTGAGAGAGAGAGAGAGAGAGAGAGAGACAGAGAAGTTAACTAGCTTCCCGTTCATCAGTTGATGCATTTCTCTTATGTGCAACATTGTGAGAAGGAAAGGGAATTGAGTTCCTTGTATCTTTCCCTGATGAATTCAAAAAATAGCTTAAATCATCATCATCATCATCTCTTCCTCCTCCTCCTCCTCTTCCTCCCCTTTGCTGTCATTGTTCTTGTCATTGTTGTCGCTGTCGTCTCTATTCAATTTGCTTCCATTTTCTCCCCCTTCCTCATTTCAGTCAGTAGTACTATTTTAACTTTTGCCGCCGCTCCTCATTTGTTGCTCCCGTTGTTCTCGCCTTTTTGTTTCCCAGCCTTTCCCCTGTTCTCCCTTCCTTGGTCTTTCCAGTTTAATGAATTTCCCTTGTGCTATTTCCTGGACAGTAATGTAAGCGTCATTCCCTGAATTGTAATGTAAGCGTCGCCTCTTGCATCGTCTCTTACACTGTGATTTTTGTGCACATTTCCAGCCTGTGTCCCTGTTCTTTACTTTCTCTGGGGGAGATTAATCCAGGCCATTTCCGCTCTGCACTGTTGTAGTGCTATTATTCCACTTTCAACATCCTATGGAATCTTGAGATTTGCAGTTTTGGGAGGAGCATAACCAGAGAGCTCTTTGGCCTCAGGAAACTACAAACCCCAGAATTCAACAGGAGGTTAAAAGTGGAATAATAGCACTAGAACAATATAGGGTGGAAATGGCTGGGGTTTACATACTATTTCCACTAAGAAAATTGACTATTTTCTGTTTCTCTTCCCTGGATAAATTTGGGGCATTTTCCCATTGTTCCTTCCATTTGTATTCTCTGTTGCTCATTCTCCTTCAGGCGTGTGCTTCGTGGTTGTTCTACCTCCATTAACGATCATATAAATTTATTAGACATTTATATTTATTATGCAAGAGCATTCTGTCTCAGGTTGTTCACCACCTTCCTCTTTTCTTATGCTACTTTCTCCATCAACAAAGCCAGCCACCTCAAGGATCTTGCCATGCATGTCTTCAACGTTCATGGAGATATGAATTGTCAACTGACCTTGATGACCTGAATTACTCCTCCTTGTTAGTTGGCTGTGTGGACCACCTGACTGAAGAAGACAATGTCTGGGATATTTTGATGGTCTCCAGAAACATCTTCTGGGCCACCACCAGAATCTGTGCCCAAAATGAACGTTGTGCTTTGCGCATATTTTCATCAGAAGCCTGCTTGTGTTTGTGTTGTGTTTACCAAAGTGGAGAATCATATTGGTGCATTGCTAAAAAAATAATATCCCACACGCAAACATTCAGACATGTTGTGAATGCAATGCAAGGTGTGGCAGGAAATTTGAAAGTAGAAGCAATAGAATTAGTGAAACCCATTATTATCTTGTTCATGTGGAAGCAGGTATAGGTGTAGAATGGATTGTCCAGTACATAGATGCATCTCCCTGACACACTTATTCAAATGTAAGTTCTATAGTGCTTGCTGCCTGTATAAGATACTGCCAGAATAGTAATGGTCACTCCATTGTATGGGCAGAACTCTAGATGTTCCCAAGGAATGGAATTTGTCCATAGGGAAGGACATCTGGTCATCCTTATATATCCACCTCCAGATACTGATGCATGTCAACTCCCATTATCCATGACCATTAGCTGAGGTGACTGTGGTTCATTGGAGTTGTATAATATCTGGGGAACCAAGGTGGGGGCAAGCTGTTAAAAAATTAGACACACTGGAACCCACAATGCCATCTTCACACCATATGGTTGCTTCAACTGTGTGGAGTCACTTCCTTTCCTTATTGCAATTTTGAATGTGTTGCAATATTCCGAGTTCCTTTTGATCATCGTTTTTGTAACTTCACAGTTGCAGGGCTTCAAGGGATATAAAGTGTGGTATGTATTTATAAATCACAGAGCCCTGATAGGCTATTGGGTTTTGTGGAAAGGGAAAGTAGAACACATCCGTTGTGGGACGAGACCTCACTAATGGCGCCTCTTGCCAAATGTTGGACTGTTGGCAGTAGTAACTCTATTCAATGCTTGTCTTATTCTCAGGGCCTCTAATTAGTGCTGGATCCAAGATAGCTTTTGCTTTGAAAGTATGTCTCCGGTACGCAAAGTGGAGCGGAACAGACATGCCTCCGAGCTATAGGGAAACATCTGTCAATCAGGGAAGGATGGTTACTAAGCGGATCTACCTCAAGGTATTTTATGCAACTGAGGAGAACTGGTTGCAAAGATGGCTCCCAGCCCTTGTGCCTGACTCATTACCAAAGTAGACATGGTGTGTGCAGTGCGCTAAATTGGAGCACACATTAATTGGGTGAGCTAGTCAATCTCTCTCTCTCTTTTTTTGAATTAAAAAAAAAATAGTTACACGGCTGTCCTAAATATGTCCAATGCTTTTACCTCCCACAGTACAGCACCATTCCATCAGTGGTGGTAAGATGTAATGCTATATTTTGTAGTGCTCCACTCTTTTTATTTTGAAAGAAGAATTGTGTAGCTTGCTCTCGACGAAAAGAACGTACTAGTTAGGATCTTAAACACAAAGGCTTGAACTGTATTGTTAGCCCAACTAGAGCAGATGCACTGAATCAGTAGGATTTTTCTGTGTGTTGACTCTCCATTCAATAGCTTAATTTAAGCAACTCATCTCTGGACCTGAACTCCATCTTCTTATGCTCCTGATAGAGTGGAATCTGGTGGAAATGAGTTTATACCTACACATGCTGGTGCAATAAGATCCTACAGTGAAAGTTCTCTGCCCAGTCAAGATGCCACCTCAAGCTTAAGAAGTCTCCATCCATGCATGTCTGTGGTCGAAATCCCCTTTTTCGTCCTGACTAGAGTAGATTTTTGAATCCATTTGATTCATCTGTGTCTTGACTCATCATATAGGAAGCGTACTCTGGTTGGAACTTGCCAGTAGGATCCATGCCAAAATTTAGCTGAAGAGGACATAACTCAAGAGCAAACTGGCAAGCTTGGACTGATACTTTAACTAATCCATCATCTTCTTTCTCACAGCAATCAACTTCCAAAGCCTAGAAACAGGTCACAGAAGGAATATCCCTTCTTTCTTTTCTTGCCAAGCTACAGGCAGTAATATTGGCTTTGAATGTAGAGATATTCACTGAGTTATAACTAAAAGGTGTTGATAGGTTGACCTGAAGTTAGTGGCCATTGCTGTGTCTTGGGGCAACACGTTCCATCGGGGGATCACAGCCAAGATCCTATATCGGGCATAGGCAAAGTAGAATACCAGTCTTGAGTCCCAGTTTTGAGAGGAAGGTAGAATATAAGCAAGCAGAAAAGTAATCCCTAATCCTAACCAATTGCATTTTTAATACTGTTTCCAAGGATATGCACATTTTTGTGCACATGTTCCCCAAATGCATGTCTTTTGTGTAGAAATTTTTGTTGTTGGTGATGATTGGAAATTTTTGCAAATTTTAGAAAAGTGGGTTTCTGTTAGCTTGGGGAATCAAACATATAAAATTAGGTAAAATTAAAATATAAGCCACGCTAATATCTCCCCTTTCACTGGTCAGTTGAATTCTATTATTATTTGTCTTTCCTGTGTCTTTCCCACATGTCTGGGAAATAACATTTTTTTAAAAAAATGTGTAAGTTCTACCTCGAATATTGGTATGGATACTGACAAGCTAGGATTTGCTCCTATAGACCAATCTGACAGCTTAATATGTTTCTATTCTCTCTGTCTCTCTCCTTTTAAACATCACTTTGCCACCTTCTGCCTAGACCCAACTTTATGTCAAATTTCAAAAAAAGATTGCAATATCAGTTTCCTTGCCACGAAAGGGGGAAAGTATCAGCAAAGCAAATGTTATTACTGAAGATGCATTACAGACTGATCTGTCCAAAGCTACTTAAAGCTTTTCTAGATGTCTTAATTGAATCCACAGCTTCCCTGTCTCCCATGCTTCGGATTTCATTTTAAGATCTGCATTAATCAAACATAATCTTCCCCTCCCAGCAGTTGCATGTTGTTTATGGGGAGTCTGCAAGACCTTTTTATTGGAAATATTTTCCATGCAGGAACCAAGTCTTAAAGGAGGCTGATGCTTTGGTACCATGTGTGAGAGCTTGGAGACAGAGCATCTCTGTATCTGAAGGGCAGTTCCCATGATTCCATTCATCCTCAGTGCAACCAAGAAATAGAACCTACAAAAGTTTTATGCATATGAGGGGGTGGGGCTATGCAGATTAGAGCACTCTATTTTTTATGGCTCCACTGAGTCCTTAAATGCACATAATATATTAAGAGAGCTCTCTGTAGTGCAAGAACAGTTTTTACATTTGCATCTGTCTCTTGTATACCAGCAACACAAACAGTGATAAATTATTCTTTGTCTTCACTTCTCACTTGCCTGTGTGCTTCCAGTTGCCGCCTCATCTATATCCAGGTACCTGGGGCTGGAGAAGGCTTGTCCACTCCCATCTTGTGTATCCAGCTGCGGGACAAATTGGCCTGCAAGCCACTGGCGTCTTACACAGGGATCATTTCCCCTTCAGAAGAGATTAGATGCTTTTATTTTATTTTTTATTTATTTATTTGTATCCCGCCTCTCCATATGGATCGAAGCGGCGAACAACTTAGAAATAGCATGTATTTCGATACATTTTTCTATACATGCCCCCAACAAGCTGGGTACTCATTTTACCGACCAGCGAAGGATGGAAGGCTGAGTCAACCTTGGAGCCCGGCAGGGTCGAACTCACAACCTTGTGGCTTGCAGTACTGGCATTTAACCACTGCGCCACCAGGGCTCCCTGGTGTCATCAGACTTTATCTGATGAAAAAGTCCATATTCAGTTCTAGGCTGCAGTAGTGGAGTTACTCGCGCAGTGCATATTGCTTGCAGATGTCCATGTGAGGTATGTTTGTGCATATGCAGTGTGTCCTCATGTGCATGCTATTTCAATCATGCATTCAGTTGCACAGCTTTTCCATTACATATAAGGGCTTTGTTGGTGTTGGTGTTTGCCATCAGATGGATTTTGACTTTTAGGAACCCTGTGAAGGAGACCTTCAAGAGCCACAACCATGGAGAACATTACTCTGGTCATATTTATAGTTTGATTGGGAACTGGACGTCTGCCCTATATGGGTCCAGGGATTAGAAAATGGGATTGGGTACACCCCCTGGAACCTCCAGGTGTCTCCCGCACCTGGCCTAAAGCTTCTGAACTGCAAGACCAAATCTGCAGTTCTCTGTGGAAAACTTCAGAAGTTTGGTGCTCCTTATCTACTTGCTACGCATTAAAGACTCCCCAGATCCTAAAGTCAAAAAGTTCATTTACAAAAAAAAATTAAAGAAAAATTAAAAAGGCAATAAAATTTGGGAATTATAAAAATCCTTGTCAGATTTGCCTCGGTGTAATGGGAAAATGCTTGGGAGAAAAGGATTACTTTTCATAAAATTACTGTGCTATTATTAATGCCTTATATGAATCTTAGCCTATTTGATATGCAACGGAGCTCTCTAGGCATAAACTGTTTAGCGATAAACATTTCTAAGCTTCCCAGGCAAAGATCAGGTTATTGGAAAATGGCAAGACGGTAAGTAGCTTTTATACACTCTTCTGTGGCTTGCATAACATCCTCTTCTCTAATCAGTCCTATAGAAATAAACTGTTATTATCTGTGGTCCTCTGCTGAATATATTATGTTCTATAAATTTAGGAGATGGGGATTCTTTCTTGCAGTGAACTACATATTCCTCCTGGAGGTGTAGAACGCTTTCAGAAATAAAATTAAGTCATTGTTGTCTAATAAGTAGTTTGCCGTGGGATGAGTTTCTGGATTACGGATCTAGATCTTTCCAAAACATTTGCAGACCCTCGAGTCCCCTGTCAACTTGTTGTAACTCCAGGAATTTCATAAGGAAGACTCAAAAGTGGCTTGACATTGCCTTCCTTTGAAATATAGCCTACAGCGTCTGGTATTCCTTGGTGGTCTCCCATCCATGTGCTAACTGGGGCTGGCCCTGATTAGCTTCCAAGATCAAACGGGATCTGGTTCCTCAAGGGTTTTGAGGGCCCTCTTTCCATAACACTGGCCTCCTATTTTTCTTGATCTTACAGAGCTCTTCAGAGAGGAGTTTTCTCCTGGACTTTTTAAATGGAATCACAGGATGTTAGGGAGGTTGGAGAGGTTAGAAAAGGCAGGGAATTCACAACCAACTTTTTAGACAACTCAGAAAATGCTGGCAGGATACTCAAACAAATAGAAACACATTTATAAACTAGAAATAAATAACGAACAACATAAACATAATGAGTATATTAATGTATTTGAGACCAGTGCTTCTCTCCACAGTGCCTGTCTAACATGTTCCACCATATTCTCAGAAGTAGTTGCTGCTTTGTCAGTCTCCTACAGCAGCCTGTGCACAATGCTTAGATATGAGGACGGGCCAAACCATGGGAAACTAACTAGCCCGCTCTGGTCTAGCCATAACCCTCTCACCTGCTGTCTCACTCAGGGGCAACAGAGTTTGGGTGTGAAGTACAGGGATGATGGCAGCCTCATGAGAGTGGTGGTAGCAGTGACACCCCTCTTCTCACCTGCTGTTGCAGAAAAGCCTGGGATGTCCCTGCAGAAGACCTCTAAAGATGGGTTCAAGGCATGGACAGGTTCAGGTGTCTGGGTCCTGAGAGGTTCAGGTCTTTACAGATGGACCTTAGAATTTGGAATTGTGCTCAGAAACAGACTGGGAGCCATTTATGTTGCTTTACTATTGGCAAAGTATTGGTGTCTAGAGCGTATTTGTGTGTGTGTGTGTGTGTGAGAGAGAGAGAGAGAGAGAGAGAGAGAGAGAGAGAGAGAGAGTTTAATTAAGTTGCATGAGCAGCATTTGTAATCCATTTCAGGCGCCAAAATGCTGAGTAGGCACAATACCCATCTTCATTTCTTGCCTTCCTTCAACTCTCTCCCTTTCTTCTCTCTTCCCCCTCCTCAATGTGTAGATGTAGGCAGTGGCAACCTCTGGTTCCCGTATCAGTGAGGTGGGCATTGCACTCCGGGAGCTCTTCTAGGTGCTGAATCGACTTGGAGATTAGACTCCAGCACCTTGGACATCTCCTTAGACATGGATTTGCCACCCTGATGACATGGGAGCTGACTAGTTCCATTGAACTTTGGCTCCACATTCCTTGGGGGAAGGATTTTGCTGCTCCAGGAAAAAAGATTCTGTCTAAACGTTGGGAAGAACTTCCTGATGGTAAGAACAGTTTGACAGTGGAATGCACTGCCTCTTAAAGAGACTCAGTCACTGCTGGTGCACCTAAAGATCCCTCACTTTTTGGGGCAACACTGTGATCCAAGTCTGACTAAATGAGACTCATTAAATCAACTGGATTCAACAATGTGTTGACTCATCTTTCAACAATTGATTCTATGGGTTTTCTCCAGCTGTCACAGGCCAACAGGATTCCAGCCTGTGGTTGAAGGCCCCATTCAGCATTGGCTCAGTGGATTTTCTCTAGTGGGGATCAACTGTCAGGTTGCATTCACTCTGCGCCATGTGAATGAATGAAGAATATGCTATGGATGTATATTGATGTCACATAAAGTTTGTATGGACATAATAAGTTACAAGCAACCAAATGGTTGATGTTGAACTCTGTTTATTACATTGTTTATTATCTGGAGTTGTAAACGGATATTTAGCCGGACTGGCCAGACAAGGCTTTGTTTACTTAGGTGTGATAGCAATCGGCAAGTTATTTGCTATGCATGGCCTTTAGATTACTAGGGTTAAGGATGCAATTAACAATGGGTAGCATCTCTGGATGTGTAAGATAGCAAAAAAAAATTGGAAGAGGGTACATGACGAAATCCAAAGAATTTGTAAGCTGAATTTTGAAATGAAACCGGAGCTTTATTTGTTAAATATACTAGGTCAACAAAGGGAAATAAGACATCATCAGAAGATATAATTATGTCTAATAACTGTGGCAAGGTTGACCTATGCACAACACTGGAAAGAAAGAATGGGAGTTAAAAGTCCTGGATATGATAGAGATGGAAAAGTTAGCATTTTCTTTGAAGAATAAATCTATCCAGAACTTTGAGAAAGAATGGAAAGGAGTATTGGATTGGGTAAGGATATAAATGTATAAGAAATCAAAGAAGAAATAATGTAATTGTTCTTCTCTCTGCAAGATGGAAATTATGTTTGGAATGGAATGGAAATAAGCAATTCCAACTGGAAGATTTAAGCATGGAAGTGTGTGGGGGGCTTATTTTTGAGACAAACGTTTAATAATAATAATATCAATATGAACAAGGAGGAGGAGGAGGAGGAGGAGAAGGAGGAGGAGCAAACAATGGTTCACATCTCAAAGGGCAAAGGGCCTGGGATCTCTGCCTGGTGAAGGGGGATCGAAGAGCATAAAGGGGGGCAGGAAGAAAAAATGGCTCCCAAATGCCCGTACAATGTTAAATGGGATCCTTGGAGGCACAGAAATAAGGACGACATGGGGGATAGAGAAGTCCTTTGGGATCAAAGCAAGTGGAGTTAGTGCCTCGGGAAAAAGCTGGGAGTTTAGGAGAGGCATAAACTTGGGCAATCTACCAATAGGCATTGTGCTTGAGTGATGGTGGGTCCCCCATAGAAGCCAATGTGTGCTGTCAATTATTTACTCCAGCAACTGTTGTAAACTTAACATCCTCTGCCTCGTTAAATGCAATCGAAAATACCTGTGTGTTTCCCGGAGAGCAACCGGGCAGCAGAATACATCAACCAACAGAATTCCAGCTTATGTTGGAAGAGCCAGTTCTCGCAAATGCCTTACCGGAAGTTTTCAAGAGGCAGCGCAAGGTCCAGGAGGTGCGCAGGGCTCGCGATTACAGCCTTGAGAACCCTTTCACGAGTTCACGGAGTTCACGGACCTGTTTGCAGCCTCCAGCACCTGCCTTCCAATGTGCTACGGTTCTGGAAAGGCTACATCGCTTCACACGTCTCCCTGCGTGCTTGTCATTCTTTCACCGTAAGTGAAAGCTGCAGCATCCAAATAACATGGATCAATACGAAAACACCTTTGAAAACCGTGCTGTTTTAATTCTCAGCAACAGGCAGATGAAGTGCCTCTGGAGACTGGCTTTGTTAACATATTTCAAGGCAGTTTTACAATCTAAGCCTGCTTTACCTTTTCCAATTTCCTTCCCATTCTTCTTCTACTTTTATTTTTAAGGAAGGAAGAGTGATGATGCACGCACATTTGTAATATTGTGGCATTTTGTCTTTTTATGGGTATCCCACTTAACACCAGCCTCCCAAGGAAACGGGAAAGGCTTTTTAAAAATTATTTTCTATTTGTTTTTACCCGCACATTCTAAATCACCAACTCACAGCACATTTTTCTTAGATATTCTTAAAAGGTATCTCCCTTTCTTTCTTTTTTTGAGGACTTCACAATCACCATACAGGATTAAAATGGCTGATGAATTATGTAGCCCGACTGCCTCATTCCTTGGCTGAATTTATCACAGAGCAATTGAATTATTTTTGCACAGTTTAGGTAATGAAGATAGCCAATGTCTGATTTTTCAACTGAGTTTTCTCTCTCTCTCTCTCGCTCTTTGTATGTGTTTGCATGTATTCCTTCCTTCATCTGGAGCTGAGATATTTATTTATCTAGCCTATGGTGGTTCCACCCTCCCAAAATCCTATCCTGGGAGTTTATAAAATATTTAAGCAGGATTGATGAGCAGATGAAAACATGTCCTGACTATGGACTAAGACCAATGACAAGAATGTATGAACAACCCTGGTAGAGGGGAGTAGGTGTGAATAATAACACAAAGCAATGATGTGATCCCTCTGTGCTTGGGAGCCTTCTATCACTGGAAGTAATACAAAAAGCTCCATCATCTTCCTATAAATGTTCCCTCTTTTTAATAACTCAGTGCTAGAAGAAGTAATCTATCAGTAACATGTAAGTCAGAATACTGGGCCATCAAGGCCAGAATAACAGAACTGGGACCCCGTTGGTGTCGTACATGTATGTAAGTTTCCTTACACATGTGTTTGCAGTTTTCCGGCTGTCATACAAGAGATGTTTTCATCTAATGGTTGCAAAAGCAGAATTTGCAAGTATCAAAATGTCCCATGCGGCTATACATTTCAAGATGATGCATAACTGTTTGTCTCTGTCTTCAGTGGACCACTTCACTGGGACTGCAGAAACAGCTACATTGAATTATTCTCCACTCCACTCCTCAAAAAAAAAGGCTTATTGGTAAATGCCCAGTTGAACACTTGGCTTGGCCACAGTATATGTGAAAAGTAGATTACAAGCTGAGCATGAGCCAGCAGTGTGATGCTGCAGCTAAAAAAGCCAATGCGATTCCGGGCTGCATCAGTAGGAGTATAGTGTCTAGGTCAAGGGAAGCGAAGGTACCATTCTATTCTGCTTTGGTCAGACTGCACTTGGAATACTGTGTCCAGTTCTGGGCACCACAATTCAGGTAGCATATTGACAAGCTGAAACATGCCCAAAATAGGGCAACCAAAATGATAGATGGTCTGGAAATCATGAAGCCCTAGGAGGAAAGGCAGAGAGAGCTGAGTATCTTCAGCCTGGAGAATAGAAAGTTATGAAGCAAAGTCCTATGTTTAGCTATTTGAAGGGATATTGTGTGGAGGATGGAGCAAGCCTGTTTTCTGCTGTTCCAGAGACTAGGACATGGAGCAATGGCTTCAAACTTCAGGAAAAGAGATTCCGTCTAAACATTAGGAAGAAATTCCTGCTGGTAAGAGTGTGTCGGAGTCAGTGAGGAATCATAGAATCAGAGTTGGAAGAGACCACAAGGGTCCTTGAGTCCAACCCCATTTTGCCATGCAGGAATATACCATGAAAGCGTTCCTGACAGATGGCCATCCAGCCTCTGTCTACTAAGTGGTGGACCACATGTCTTGTAAGCATAGAGTCCTGATTCCAATGCCTAGAGTCTCCAGGTAGGACTAAGAAAGAGTCCTGCTAAAAAAAGCTGGAGACATCAGCTGACAAAACTGTGCTAGATGATATGATTCCGTACAAGGCAAATTCCTAACACTGAGCAATGCAAATATGTGATGTGAAGTCATTGTGTTGCGAATTTTCCCATTTCCCATCATCTGTGTGGTTTAGTGCTTGCAGTGTAAAGAAATATGTGTTGTCTTTTCAGCCAGTAGGTGGCAGCAAACCTCATATTGCAATCCTCAGTAAGATACCAAAGTTGTTCAGGTCCATGGGTGCCCACCTTGGGACCCCATTATCTTTTGTCTCTTTACTGGACTGAGCCTGGGTGTGAGAGGGAGCGCCCCCAGCCTCTCTCTGAGTTTTCCACAATGTTCCAGAGGCAGCTGAGAATACATCCAGGTTATTGTGAAAAGTGAAAAGGGCAACAGGCAGACAACTTTGAGCACCACGCTTGCTGCTAAACCAAGGCTCGAGAACTCCCATGGCTCCTTCTCCCAGGAGATCAGGAAAATGTAAGGATGCTGGCGTCTACAGCATGGAGGTGGGATCTCCAGAGCTTCCTGTCAAGGACCTCTTCACACCGAGGCTGGGCCCGGGCTCTGGTCTGTGAGATGCCCTTCTTTGCTTCCAGTTCCAATCTTCCATTAGCCCACAAAAAGGAAACTAGGAAGAACTATCTAATGGCTGGTGAGTATCCCAATCTTAGAACTCTTTTAAATTGTATGTAGAATCATAGAATCATAGAAATGTAGAGTTGGAAGAGACCACACGGGCCATCCAGTCCAACCCCCTGCCATGCAGGAACACCCTCAAAGCACTCCCGACAGATGGCCATCCAGCCTCTGCTTAAAAACCTCCAAGGAAGGAGACTCCACCACACTCCAAGGCAGCACATTCCACTGCCGGACAGCCCTGACTGTCAGGAAGTTCTTCCTGAGCTTCAGGTGGAATCTCCTTTCCTGCACCTTGAATCCATTGCTCCTTGTCCTGGTCTCTGGAGCTGCAGAAAACAAGCCCTCTCCCTCCTCTACATGGCATCCCTTCAAATATTTAAACATGGCTATCATGTCCCCTCTTAGCCTTCTCTTCTGCAGACTAAACATCCCCAGCTCTCTAAGTCTATCCTCATAGGGCTTCATGGCTTCCAGGCCTCTCACCATTTTGGTCACCCTCCTCTGGACTTGCTCCAGCTTGTCAATATCCCTCTTGAATTGGGGTGCCCAGAACTGGACACAGTATTCAAGATGGGGGCTAACCAAGGCAGAGTAGAGTGGCACCAGTACCTCCCTCGATCTACACACCATACTCCTATTGATGCAGCCGAGAATTGCATTGGCTTTCTTGGCTGCCGCATCACACTGCTGACTCATGTTCAGCTTGTGGTCTATGAAGACTCCTAGAAGCTTTCTTGTTCCTTTACTTCAAAGTAGAAAATGCACATCTTGACAGTGCATGCAGGTTATGGCAGGATTATGGCAGGATTCTTCAATGCCCCCCAAAAGGTATAACCTGATGCCCACGCCGTGTTACCAACAGGATTTTGGCCACATTGAGTTACCATCCTCTCAATCATGGTGCTTCATTTGAAAGAAAAAGTTAACAATACCGCCCAGTTTTATCTAGAAAACAGGACGATGCTTGGCAGCTTTTTATTTGGTTTCTCTGAAAATGTCTGTTAGGATTAACTTGTCATGCAACAATCTGAAGGTTGGTTTTTACTCGTTCCATCATTTCATTTAAATATAAAAATGAGGAGGACGTCTGCTTGATCAACCTTCTTTTCTCCCCCCTTTTCCTCTGTACCCTTGGCTTTCCGTCTGTGCCGAGGTGCGCGTCGTGAGCCAATTTTCCACGTTTCAGCACATCCTGGCAAGTGGCACGGTGTGGAATTTTGACATGATAGATAGTGTCAAATGATCGCCTTTGATGCTTTACTACCTCGAACATGGCACACTGACAAGATGTGTCAGGGTCACTCCTGAGGGGTCTCGGAGACGCCTCGTGTCAATGAGTAAGATTGATTGCAGCGGGTTCGTTAGCGGAGAGTTTATTAAGGATAAAACATCTGCCCCATGTATGTAAAGCTCTCGGGAGAAGAGGGTCTAAACTTTTGGCCCAAACTAATCATATCCAGAACAATTTTCTTCATATGTAACTAATCTGAACACACACACTCTATTGCCTTTTGCCCTTTTGCTTGTATTCATTCCTATTGACATATTTTACTGACCCACCGTCTCTTTCGGGAACCAGACTCTCAGGGTGATTTATGGTATTGTAAATGCAAACAATCTGATCTTTGAAACTAAATAATATTAACTAGATAAAATTCAACCACCCTAAGAAACCGGACCATAACAATCTGGGGCAACGGTAGTGAAAGTGAAAGAATGGTGTTAATTTTCACTGGTTGTCTCAACCAAGCAAGTCTTGGCCTTGGATGGCAGTTCCAGTTATGGTGCTACTCTTCCCAAAACTCCCTTTCTTGGACATATCCACCAACGATGCAAATTTTAACTTATCCTATTCTTGAAGGTTTGCCAAGTTTTCTCCCTGTCAAACAGGCAATTACAAAAGTCTTGGATTCTTTTTCCTTTCCTTTCCTTCCTTTCTTTATTTGATGACTTTTTGTGTGAAAAATTCATTTGCAAAAAAAAAATTCTCACAGTTTTGTACAGAAAATTGTGCCTTTTGCACGAAAGACTTTTTTTTTTTTGCACATACATATGGGGTTTGAGAGTGGTTTTTTTTTCCTTCCGAAACTAGTTTTCTGTGCCAAAACTCCAAGATTTTTTGCACAAATAATTATTATTTCACCAAAAGCCCCATTTGTTGGCAGGGCATCCGGAGGTATATAAAAAAAAACCCACTTTCTTTCTGAAGATGAGAACGTTTGTGAGTAATCTTTACATCCTTTTGAAGGAACTTGGCACCATCAGTGGAGTTTTAAAAGTTTATCTAAGCGCCCACTGCAGCATCTAATTTCCTATATATTTAGGGCTAGATTTGTTGTTGTTGTGTACCTTCAAGTCATTTCCAACATATGGCAACCCTGCGGTGAAGCTATCACTGGGTTTTGTTGGCAAGATTTGTTCAGAGGGGGGTTGCCTTTGCATTTCTCTGAGGCTGAGAGAGTGTGACTTGCCCAAGGACATGTGGTGGGTTTTGAACCCTAGTCTCTGGCATCGTAGTCCACTATATTGTACTGGTTCTCTCTAAAGCTTTAGAGGGGTTCAGAAATAAAATTTGCCAACCTTTATTTATTAATATCAATAGAATGGGATTGAGGGGTCTAGCAGAAAATGGAATATGTGCAGCTTTAAATAGATTTAGTCATACATTAAAGGATATTCATAATTTAGACCTCACATGTGTTCACACTGTATGTGTACATAGCCACATGTACCAGAATCCACAAGTCTGGAGCATAGACTGAACCGTATAGAATCATATAGCTGGCAGAGAACACAAGGGTCATCAAGTCCAACCCCCTACCATACAGGAACACACACACAAAGCATTCCTGACAGATGGCCATCCAGCTTCTGTTTAAGAACCTCCAAAAAAGGTGACTCCACCACACTCTGAGGCAGCATATTCCACTGTTGAACAGCTCTTACCATCAGGAAGTCCTTCCTGATGTATAGGTGAAATCACTTTTTTTTTTTGTAGTATGAATCTATTGCTCTGTGTCCTAGTCTCTAGAGCAGCAGAAAACAAGCTTGCTCCGTCTTCAATAGGACATGTCTTCAAATATTTAAACATGGCTATCGTGTCTCTTCTTAACATTCTTTTAGTCAGACTAAACATGCCTAGCTCCCTAAGCTGCTCCGCATCGGGCATGGTTTCCAGACCCTTCACCATTTTGGTCACCCTCTTCTGGACAAATTCCAGCTTGTCAATATCCTTCTTGAATTGTGGTGCCCAGAACCGGACACAGTATTCCAGGTGATGTCCAACCAAAGCAGAATGGAGTGGTATTATCAGTTCCCTTGACCTTGACAGTGTACTCCTATTGATGCAGCCCAGAATCACATTGGCTTTTTTAACTGCTGCATCACACTGTTGACTCATCTTCATCTTGTGGTCCTAGATCCCTTTGAAATGTACTATTTGCAAGCCAGCTGTCACCCATTCTATATCTGTGCATTTCATTCTTTCTTCCTAAACGTAGTACCCTATATTTCTCCCTGTTAAAATCCATTTTGTTAGTTTGTTCAGGATGTTCTCACCAAGTTAGACTCAATACATGAAGAGAGAATGATCAAACCTCACACCAGGCATCATTTAGTTTCAAGTAGAAAGTAGTAAGTGAAGTAGTTGTTTGCCTGGAGAGTCTTCATGCAAGCAAGAACACTGATTTCCCACCATCCTTGCTCATATGGAAAATTTCTATGGGAATGGGAGACTCTTCACTTCAGATTTGCTGCTTTCCACATGAGGAAAGCAAGAACAACCTTGTCTTTCCCCACATGTTGATCCAACCTGGTAAGTAACACCGGAATGGGCCCCTAATAGTACCTACTAAGAATGAGTGTGTTTATGTTTGTGTGACTTGGTGCACAATGAGTTTCAGAAATCCGGTAGAACTTATCAGGCATTTAAATATTTAGCTAATGCAGTGACTATCTTCATATCCCTGATGAGCTGACTACTAGTTCCAAGATGGAGTGAAATGGCCTGGATAAATTCGACGCGTAAAGCCTGTGGGTCACACCAGGATGCTATTCTGTCAAGATTAATGGCCTCTAATTAATCCTGCTGTGCTCTGTTGAATCTTTTTGGCTGTGGGGAAGTTAGAAAGTCTTTTGTAATTGGAGATCGGGGAGAACAAACTCCAAAAGTCTTTCCGTATGCATTTATCGGAAAATGTAAGATGGCACTTCCAAAGAAACTAGAAGACAATGGAAAGAAGTTACTCATATTGCTTTTATTTTTTTAAAAAAAGAAAAGTAAAACAAAATGGCATTTGACTCCAAAGATTGGACCCAAATGTTGAACTGAAATCCTACTAGGGGGAAAGGCCCACTGAACACAATGGAATTTAGTTTTGATTCAAAACTTCTGAACAGGGATGTCAAGAAATCTCATTATTGCTAAGAATCTAGCCAAAGCTGACTGTCATAGCACTTTTGCCAAACTCCTTGTGAGATCTTAGAGCAAAATGATTTTCTGAGGGCCATTTTTTTTCCAATTTGTACAAAATGTTGTCTGAGATTCCACACCACCTTTGGAATTACATTAATTACATACATATAACTAAATAAATACACAGTAGCCCCTCTACATTCACAAGGGTTTGGGATGCAGAACCCTCAAGGAAGTGGAAAAACTGTGTGTAAATCCCTCCCCCAATTCGTCTCCAGAGCTTCCCCTCCCATTGCCTTGCTTCTAGTGCTGGCATTCCCAGGAGGAAGAAAAATGACAAGGTAAAGGGCTTACCAGTACTTTCCTCTCAGATGGAGAAGAGCAGAGTTCTGACTTTCTAGCTACTTCCAGTGGTCATCTTGAGAAAGGAGAGTTAGAAGCAAAGAGAGCACCTGACCAGTCAGCAGTCATTCCACATCAGAGAAGATGCTCCTCCAGCAGTTGAAGGTGACTTTGCTTACCCAAAAGGGGAAAAAAATCTATTTTAAATACAAGCCTGGGGTGAGAACTGCAAGGGAATGGGAGAAGGAAAATGCAGGGGAGACAAGCACATGCCTTGTGAATAATCCCATTCACAAAGGTCAAACCCATGAACGTGGATGGAAGACTGTAGTTAGAAATGTGATAAAGAACCCCCTCCCCAGAACCCACTTTATACTTGAGGGAACCATTCGGATGGCTTGAGATCTGTGGTGGGATGTTTCAAGATGGTAGCCTTCTCCGGCCATGATGTGATGAGTAGAAGCTTCTGTGAGGAATAGTGTAGGGATCAGTCTATGGTTAAGGTGGAGAAGAAAAGATTAAGAGGTTATAGTCCACTCCCATAATTACAGAGCTGTTCTGCTACACCATCCTTCTGCTTGTTGCTGACATTGTACAACCAATTTTGCATCTACCAATGTGCTGACTATTCCATTGGTCAGGTCTAACCATACAATTTAGGCTTGTGTGAAATGATTCCACTCGTGGAACATCACCTGTGGACTGAGTTAAGCACAATGGCAACAAGAGTCCCTCATGCACAAGATTACACACACATGTGTGCGACATCAACAGGATTTGGGACTATGTTTAATGAAAGGAGAAAAATAATTGTGTTGATTTTTAGCCAAGGCAAGCAAAGGGCTGCAATGAAATTCTGATCTTTGTTCAAAGATCTAGTAAAGAAAACTCATCCTAATGCAATGCCCTAAAATAGAAGATGGGATTTTCATGACGAGAATATACTCCTGGCATGATGAACTGTCACCTAGGGATTTGAAAGGAAGGGAAAAGAGCCATCATGTACTCTTAATGAGCCTATGCAATAAAGCAGATTTGCTTTAAAAAGTTCCCATTACTCAGATGTTTGTAAAATACTCACTCAAGAAATTTCAGGGCAATGGGCTATAATTCAGGAGAAGAGAATTTGTCATCATTTCTCGTTCAAATGAAAAAAACCTACAGAAAATGGTGTGGGGTAGAGGTGAAACTAAAGAAGTATGTGATTATGGTGAGCTTTTCCCAGAGGTCCTCTGACAATTTTCTGTCTTGCAGCGTCCAATTTTCCTTTGAAACCCAAGGAACCATTTCTTGGAGTTTCAAGCATTACAGTAGATGCTAGTGGCCCTATTACACAAGGCAAGTAAATCATATTTGCAGCCAGATAATAGCATCTTTGTCTGGGACTTTTCACATTATCTCATTCCTCTTCTGTTGTTCTCCTGGTGGGAAAATAACAACAACAACTATTATTATTATTATTATTATTATTATTATTATTATTATTATTATTATTACTACTACTACTACTACTACTACTACTATTATCTTACCCCAACATTCCTCAAGGTTTGAGGAAGGATACAACGTAGATTGAAATACAACTAAAACACATACAATCATTCAGTGGTTACTGCATGAAATAGGAAAGTTATCAAATATTTCCTGAAGATAGTCTCAATTTCCGTAGTAGCAAATCTGACACACTTAAAATTCTTAAAGCTGAGTCAGATCAGTGGTTAAACAATGTAATATTGCCCCTACTTATTGGCTGGGAGTCTTCAAAGTTTCAGGTGGGAATTTTCTTCCTAGCCTTATTTAGGGGCACCAGGGATGAAAAATCTGGGCTTGTCTTCACACAGAAGATATGCTGTATCACTGAGTTGCACTTCTCCAGAGCATTTCCCTGTTTTTCATCACTATTACCTTCCTTAGCCTCATGTGCCCATGTCTCCGTTAAATTCAGTTGGCTGTAGCACCCCATAGGGTGGTGTTTAAGTCATGTGTGATATCATCAGGTAAGGTGCACTACTGCGAATTCATCAGCAAAAATGTGTGGGTTGTTATGGATAGCTTTGGCTGATCACCTTGGACATCTTTGAATCCACGTTTTGGCTGGCAAGATAGACAGACAGATATTTTGC
The DNA here is from genome assembly GCA_948474755.1 of Ctenosaura bakeri. NCBI lineage: Eukaryota > Metazoa > Chordata > Lepidosauria > Squamata > Iguanidae > Ctenosaura > Ctenosaura bakeri. Next base: position 34,018 of record CAOLHI010000282.1, read on the forward strand.
CTTACCTTAGTCTTTCTGTCTGCCCAAGGAATTTGAGATGAACTCTTTGTGAAGGGAGTAAATGCCAACATGGCGTTAATTTGGACCAAGAAAATGGATAGGCACAGCAGAAAGACCATTTCGAGTTCTTGTTAGGAAAATTCTTATACCGTACGGGGAAGCCCGTGGTAAAATTCTGTATGTGAAACTCATGCAGAATGCTCACCCATGTGTGATCACAGCTTTTGTCTGTCTTGGTCTGCTATGGGATCTTCTGTCACCATCTCCAGGAGTCACCATTGTATTTCAGTAGCCTACAATGGGCTTTCCATGACTGGAGTCGTCAGGCAGGGAGGAAAATTAAAGAAGCATCTGGCTATGTATTCATAGCCAAAGAGACCAAGGACATTTACTAGAAAGATCAGCTGCAGTCCTCAAGAGGTCTCAGAGGATGATATCATCAGTGTATATCTACCTTCCCAATTCCTTCTGCTCTCCACCAGTAATGGAGTTGTTAGGAACACATGGAGGCGGGAGGACGATTTGCCCCGGGCGGCAATATTTCTGGGGTATCCCAGCCCATAGCCATGCCCCCGGTTGCCCTGGCCTTGCCCCCACACACTGCAGCCACACCCCTCCACACACTCCAAGCTCTGCCACTGCTTGGGAAGGAAATATCACAGTGGGGCAGTGAGTCCTGGGAGGAGAGCTTTAGATGTTATAGTGTAACTAATGTATAGTGTAAATGGTATTCATATGGCATAACTACTCCAAATAAATAAATGCTACAGAGAGAGAAAGAGAATACAAACCCCTGCAATGTGAGATTAGATAGATAGATATTTGTGTGTGTATGTGCGCGTATACACAATACCCAGTTGTAAGGTAGGTTTGTGCTTCTATATATGACTATCTTCCTTCGTGATTGCAATGCCTCTGGCCATTTTCTTCTGACACCAGTGCGTACACCAACATAGTTGGATTGGACTAGAGCATCAAAAAGTATCCACCCCTAATGCTGGACTGGATGGATCTTTGATCCAGCAAAAAGTACCCGTCAGAAATTTCATTATGCCTCAAAATAACAAATGGCATGAAAATGCTTTTTTATGCTTTCGGCTGGTGCTTTATACCTTTTAAAGTGTCTCTTGCAGAAAGCCGAAGCTGGGAGCATTCTCTCTCTCTCTCTCTTTCTGTTGTTCAAGAAAGTGTTGAACTCCTGGGATTGAGCAGTCGGCCTGCCTACCCCATCCTTCCACCCCCACCCCTGAAATAACTGGCAGAGCCGGTACATCGTTAAAGGTATGAGCCTCCTAGCATTATTAGTCTGACATTCCAAATTGCAACAAGGAAGGTTGGAAGCATCGATTGTTCCTTCTGTAAGTAGAAGGCCCCCAACTAATCTCTTCAGCTTGGTCATTGTCATTAAACGAGAACCTTTTCACCTTCGAGGTTTCCAATTCAAATCCAGTGCAGGTCATTTGATTTTTGCCGTCTCTTTGCGTGCGATATAAATCGGTAGCCTAAGTCCAGTCACTAACAAATGAACCCGACTGCAATTGACACTAATTGGCTCCCTCGCCGTCTGTCTCAGCAGAGCAACCAAGGATCAAGCGCGGTATTGTAAGTGGGGTCTGTCATGGTCCCACCAGAACAGGGTAGGTGCACATTAATGGTGATATATGGGAAAGGGACGGTTGGCATTGTGTTACCTGTCTGGTTTTATGCTGATTGGAGAGTGATGGGCAGTATGAATAGTTGAAGATCTTTCTTGCACATTTTTTCCCCAAAAAAATTCTCCAGGCATTTTCTGATCAATGCTAATCTGAAAGAGGTCTTCATAGCCTGTCAAGACTGACCTCAGGTGAAGAATATTCCCTCAGGAAATTCCAGTACCCCTCCTCAAATTCTTTTGACCTTCATTGCAGTTTTTCCTTTGAATGTTCCTGAGATGGAAACTCCAAATTTGCTTTTGGTCATTTGCTTTTTGTGAGGTGTCTTCATGTTTTAGCCAACTGTACTGAAGACAGCAAATCATGTATTATGGTGGGTGGCTATTTGATCTATAGATCCCGGTTCACCAGAGATGCTGTAGGATTGCCCATTTTCTCTGAATTATTTCAGCAGCTCTTAGAATTCCTGATATTCTGACGCTGCATTCAGTGGAAGAACATCCAAATTTGCTTTTAACAGTGCTTTGTTTGAGGAGTTAGTGATACTTATAGTCCTCTACCTGAGTAGATACCTTTATTTTTTACAAAAATAGAATCCTGTAAGAAAGGATACAATACAATACAATACAATACAATATAGATAAACTCATTAGAGTGCCAGTCATGTGATGGCTGACTCTTTTTACTGAACAAAGGACATTTATTTGGAAAAAAAATGACAGCCAAGAGCAAATAATAAATAAATATCATATTAGACTTTTGGCCATTCACAGATTCAGTTCAACCTTCATATTTGCCACTGTGGCAGTGCTAATGTTTCTATTGAAATGTTGCCCAGATGAAACTTGGAGGTTCTTCTTCCAATGCGGCCACTTGACATCAAATGTATTTTCCTTTAACACCAGCAACATTTCTTGGCAGAAGTGCATGTCTAGAAGCCACTAGATTTGTGTTGCCTCAAGCAGACTTTACAGCATATTTGGAGCTGGAAACATAGCTGGAAGGATGGAAGGGTTTTGCCAAATTTCTCTGAGGACTTTGCGCATACATGAGTGTGGGAAATATTGGCTGAGATCCTATGTCAAGGCCAAAGAGCATAACTTTATGCTCCTAGTTAAATAATGGTTTTCAACACCACCGATTAATGATGCCAAAGGCAATGTGCATGCACACCCATACAGTGTGAATCCATGAGCTATGGGACTGCACACAGAATTCCACTTTTGCAACTTTGAACTGAATACAGCCATGCCATACTGGACAAAAATGCCCAGTGCCTTCCGTAGGATAACTTCTGTATACATAAGTCACCAACAGGAGGATGGCCATGGTGCTAAACTTGGCTTAAATCAAACAGATTCATCCTCCACTATCAAGTTCACTGTGTTGCATTGGACCAGGCCTGGTCTCTCTTTCCTGTAGCCCCCACAGTTATGGGGAAGATAAAATGGGAAAGTTCCTTGTAAGTTGTCCTGAGCTTTTCAGCGGAATGGTATAGGGCTATAATGAATATAATTCATTTCCAGGATGAAAAGAAAAGGGGGAGGTCCAGCTAGGGTTGCCAGTTCAGGATCATCCCAGACCTTGATGTTTCTGAACTAAAACCTGAGAAAGAAGGATAATCCCTATGGATGGTCCATTAAGCATTATGGACTGAGCACCAAGAAAGCCAGCATAATATAGTGGCTTGAGCATTGGACTACAACCCTGCAGACCAGTTTCAGTTCCCTGCTCAGCCATGGAAATCCATGGGATGACCTTGGGTGTGTCACACACTCTCATTCCCAGAAAACCCCATGATAGGGTCATCTTAGGGTCTCCATAAGTTGGAAACATGCCTTCAAGTCTCTCTGTTTGAATGGCATGCTGTGAGAGGGGGAGAGAGGGAGAGAAAATGTATTTTTCTGTTGGGAAATTAAAGCAGAAATCTTAGCCAAAGGGACTGTTCACAGATCAAGGGGAAAAGACAGGATAATTCCTTCTCACTTACTTAGGGAGAAGGGAGAAGGAACATTTAATCTGGCTTCTTTGCATCTAACCAGAAAGTTGGATGCACCCAGAGCAGAGCTGAGGGTGAACCCTGATACCACAGTGACTGGCAAGGAAGAAAGAAGCTAACTAAGTAAATACATAGTCTTCTTGAGAGTTTTAGTAACAAATCAATTATCGCTTGGAAATTCTAGCAAGCCTTTGCTTTAATGCTGAGCTGGAGGTTTGCACGCAGTCTTTTCCTCTTGCCTGGAGCTCAGTTCACCAAAGCTGGGGGGAAAAAAATCATCCTTATCTCCTGCCTGGTCATGAGCCGTGTAAACTGAGGACTCCGGGCAGACCCTGAGATCTGGCAACGTTATTGCCAACACTTAGGAAATACCATCAGGAGGAATAGCAGGATTGCTTCCCAACTTCTTCCAGTATTCACATTTTTTCAGTGTCGCAGGAGATTAGCCTATGCAGAAATATGCATGCCTTTATCTGTGTTCATTTGCTATTTATTTTATTTGTATCCTGCCTTTCTCCCAAATGGGACCCAAGGTGGCTCACGCATGAATCAAAACATAGTGGCTTGAATTAAAAATCAGCAGCAATTTGCTATGTTCTGCACAAAACACTTATTTTCTTCAGGAAAACTTCAGGACATATTTGTATACAGAGTAATGCCATAGAATATGGGGTGACTATGTGACATAAATACCTGTTTTCTCCCTCATCAGAGAGAAAACTATGGAAACTATTCATCCTTCCATGTGAGGACAAAAGATTTGCATCCTTTGAAAGTTGGATAGAAATGGGTTAAATAAAAAAGCTCTTCTCCATCCTTAAAAGGGCTATCAACTCCTCGCCTGTCTCCTTATATCCCAGCTTTTTTTGAGCTCATATTTTCAGAAGAAGCAATAGCAAACCACCTTAGAATACTTGCTGCCAAAGAAAATAGCATGCAATCCATTGGGTCGCTCTAAGTTGATAGATGGTGTGAAGGCACATACATTATTATTACATTATCAGTACCACAAAGGTCTAATATGCAGTTGGGCCAAGATCACAATCTCACCCTCTAAGGGGTTCTGGATGCTTCCTCTGCATTCATCTTAGATCACTGAGCAAATTGGAAATTCATGGTGGTATCACCATGCTTCTGGCCTAATCACTATTCTTTCCTTCGACCCTAGTCCCCAAATTGTTTGGACAAAACACAGGAAAAAGTTATAGGTCACTGGCTGCTAAGGGGAGGTGGGCTGATCCAGATACTAATCTATAGCATTCAGTTTCATAAGGGTACCAAAGGAAGAGGGGGATCCACCATGACTAGATAGCCATGAGTTGACGTGATGGCTGGATGCCCTGGACCAGTTCAAAATCCAGATGTAGCTTCGGACGTGTTTTCCACAAACGCATGCAACAGGCTAGAATGGACGTGTTTTTAATTACATTTGAAATAAGGATGGAAAGAATTTTAAATTTTAAAATTCAAAAGTGGTAAATTCTGTGCAAAAATGGTTAAATTCTATGCAAAAACTTTTGGTGGGGGCACAGAACACGGTATTTCCTGTGCAGAAAATACGATATTTCCTGTGCTGAAAATAGTTTTCTCTGCAGAAAGCCAGAAAACATCTTCCTGGCTTCCTTTGCGTGGAAGGGGGTTGGATTCCCCACAGCTTCATGATGTTGTTTCTGCCAATTCCTAGCCATCTTGGACCAGGCAGGACTGCATTACAAATTCATTTAAATTGCAGTTCTTTCTGAATTGTACCTCTCCAGGCTGTGGAGGAATCACTTCTGTTCCTTCCATTCCCTTCTTTCTTTTGCACTGTTTTTGGAAAGTTGGACTTCAAAGTGGTTTGTGGCATAGCTGTATGAAAACATTTAGTCCTAAATCCAGTTGTTAATCCTAGGGGGGAAAAAGGTCCTATTTAAACAGATCTTCAGCCTTTAAATCTGGTTGTAACAGCAAGATGTGCTACAGGTGTGCTGTTTTAATAGATAATCCTCTAAAATCCTCTTATGGTCCTAAGTAGAGTAGACCTACTGAATCCATTAGATTTATGTATGTGTTGAATTACCATGTTGCAATTGATTAAGTGTGCCTACTGTAGCTTGGAATAAGTAACAGGATGCCAACTAATATGTGTTTTGAATTCTTTTTACATTAATATTTTAAAAGGAGTGTTTTAAAGGGATTGATTGTTTAATGCTGGTTTTAACTCTTGTGCCAAACATTTTGGGTTTCTGCAGTAGACTGTTACAGCGCTATGATTCCACTTTCAACATCCTCTGGAATCCTCGGGTTTGCAGTTTCGGGAGGGGCTGGCCAGCCCCTCCCGAAACTGCAAACCCCAGGATTCCAGAGGATGTTAAAAGTGGAATCATCGCACCATAACAGGCTAGTTCAGAAATGGCCTTAGTTAAGTATACTTAACAGACTTAACAAGTAACCTCTCCTGGCCTGAACCCCCCCCCCATGTGATGCAAATGTCATTCACGTTGTTCTCCCATTGACATCAAAATGGACCTCCTTGCTCCCCATGCAGCCGATGCCTAGAAAAGTAGAGTGCGGGAAAAGTTATGGCCATGCCAATAACATTGGAATCTAAGTCGTAATCATGACTAGATGAGTAAACCTACATGACTGTTCTGGATCTACAACTGTTACTTAGTCATTGTGACATGATGGTAACCTCCTCCAAATCTGCTTTCCTGGGCATCAGCTACATGGAGAGAAGGAGAGACCTTCTGCCAGCGATCAAAGCATGAGTGACATTCTCATCAGGTTTTGTGGGGGTTTGAGCGAGGAACGGTTACTGGGTTAGCCAAACTAAGTAGCCAGAATACCAGCCATTAAAAGCAGAATGCATGACAGAAGAGCAGCAGACATATGATTGCTCCATTAATGAAGAAGCTAGAGAAACTAGCTTTTTACATGTGGGGATGGATTTAGGATAAAACATCACCACTTTTGGCTTCCCATCTGCCTACCAAGTGTACAGGAAAAGCTTACTTTCTTTCCCTTTCTCTCATTCTTTCTTTCTTTTTACACCTCAGAAAGCATTTTTTTCCTTGAGACATTCTCTGTTTCTCCCCTTTCCGAAAATGGCCCTGTTGAGACAATCATTATGTTTAATGATATCACTGATAGCCTTTACCCTGCTCTTTTTTTTTTCAGAATCCCCAACCAAACTATGGTTTAAGAGCAAGGCTCCTCCAGCCATCAGGCAGAAATGAAAGAGAAGAAAGCTTTCTTGCACCAAACAGAAATGTTATATCAGTTTTTAACACTCCCTCAAGTACTTTTTCTTCTTTCCATTTCCCAAAGACTGAACTATGAACATGCAGACAGGCAAAAAAAAAAAAAAGTCATCTGTTCCCATTTGAACAATTGAGCTAGGACTCATCCATTTCTGCTTTGAGTATTGACCAAGGACAGTGATAAACAAGACTACTGTTCCTCCCTGAATGGTTCAGAGAGACAACAGCCTCATTTTAGTTATTTTGACGTCTGATGGGAGTTCAGACTTGATTTGCTTGGCGATCTATTATTTGGCCATGATACGATAGATATGTTCAGTTTACAGTTATGCAAGCAGACTTCCACAAGTGTAACCATTGCAGATGTAGTTTCATATTCTTGAATGATGTGTTTGATTCACTGGGATTGCAGAAATAGCTATTGCATGCTCCCTATTGCACAGTGGGACAATAAGTAATGGCATTGGAAAATGTGCAATAAATTGTTCATTGCCAATATTAAGCAGAAAGGTGGCACAGTGCAGTCACTAGATAACTACATGTGTATACCTTTACCCTTCACAACTGTGATGCTAGATTTCAGCTATCGTTTGTTCTGCCTGCTTCCCATCCATTAAAACATTTTAATATATAATTGTTACCCTAAAGGATGGGGAATTTGAGGTGCACCAGCAGTGCCAGCATCTCCTTAGGATTTAGGGAATTATTAGCTCAAAGGAGGCCTGTGAGAGGAAGGTAACAGCAGGATCTTTTCATTTGTGTATCCCAATACTAACTGTAGAGAGGACTCCAGTTAAAGGTTAAGCAGATTATTTTATTGGAAATTAATAGACACACACAAGAAATCAAGGAATCTCACAAACTGTGCAAAACTATGGAAGGGAGAGGCAAGAAATGTTGGATAGGTTTTGGGTGGAAGGGATGATTTTCACCAGTCCCAAAGCAGAAGATTGAAGCAAGGTGGCTCAAATAAGAGTTTGAGGATAGTGTGGAGGAACTGGAATCTGGGGGACCACCTGCAGTGTGATGCCCAACGTACTACAAATTGTTGAGGTAGAAGCTCGGGTTTATGTACCCTATTTCCTGCCCTGAAGGAGGGTGCATGGACAAAGTAGTAATCGCTTTCCCACAAATGGACAATGGAATCCAGGATGGGCCGACTGTCTTAACTGTAGGTGACAAAATATTGATGGGGGTCCTGACAATCTCTTAATGTCTTAGTTGGGTAAGGTAAATAAGAAGGGTCTCTGTAGGATATGCTTGACTGTTTCACCTGGGCAGTTTTGCCTCCTATTGTTTTCAGGAGTACTTGTACCTTGTAGCCTTTTGAAATGATCATTCCAAGCCCATCAGCACTGGGCTTTCCCATCTAATCCTCTCTGAACTTATGATCTGGCCATGCTGAGGTCATTCTGACCTGGCTATATGCTTACAGTTAGCAGTTCTACAGACATGCTTTCGGCCATAAATATATCTAATTTATGAAAAAATAGCATCCTCTCAACGTGGGGATATTGGGTGTGGTAACAAGGGACTGAAAATGTGAAATGTTTTGCACCCTTCCAAGGCAAGGACCCTCACCTACTTCTGTTGCAGCAAAGTATGGGACTGGTATAACTGTATGGAATGACAGAACACATGGCAATCTGAGGGGGTTTTCTCTAACTGTATCGTTCCTGTTTTGAAAATACTAAAAAGGGAAGTCTTTCATGTAAGCTTGCTTTGTTCAATTAATGATGCAGAAGGATGATAGCAGGTAGACTCCTTGACTCAGGTTGCTCCTGACAATGACACCCACTGATTGAGATTGATGGGTTCACTCCTCTCTAAAGGATTCTGGACAATGCCCAGAATATGCAAGCAAAGGTTATGGGGGCCCAGGTTCTTCCGACAGACCAAACATCTCATGATGGGATCTGGCTGATCAACTCCCCCACCCAGTTTAGAAATAATAACAAATACAGAGTACAATCTAGCTGCTGAATTTTAGCAAGTATGCAAGTGTGTACATGATCATAAGGAATATCCTTGGATCTACCAAACAGAGAAGGGAACTTTGTTCCTTGTCTGGTTCTGTGGATCTCAGAAGAGTCACAGATTATACCAAAATCACACATGCCTGAAACAGATGTAAGAACACATCCATTCCTTATGATATTACAGGTGACTCATCTATCCAATTGGTTATGGACATACCTTAGTAAATATAGGACCAGTGGTATGGTGGACAAATTGCAATTTGTAAACATTCATCATGACAATCTCCTTAGCTATCACCACAAGGACAGTCCAAAAATTCAAGCAGTTCTTTTCATCCAGGCCCACAAGCCAATTCTAAAGGCTTAACACCTGTGTTTTTGAAAAGCCCATGTGTTTTTATTGCCACTCAGGATCAAGTCACTTTGCATTACAACAACAGCCCCTGAACATCTCTTCCCATCTTCTGTTTTTATGGGGTTTGCAGCTTAAGCCCAGAAGGAACAGGGAACCCTATGGGCAGTGACTGATAAAATCATTTCCCCTGCAAATCACACAGTCCTAGAATACTAAACCTGAGACCCTGAACTACCCCAGATTATATATTGTTGGGATAACATTGGAAGTTGTCTTATACTGAATCAAAAGATTGGTCCACCTAAAGGCACAATAGATTTATTCTGGCAAGAGTTTGGGGTTGCAGGCCACTTTGCCCCCTTGTTTTAAATTATTTTCCTGCCTGTCTATCCAGATATTGAATTACAGAATAATAGTGAAATTCAGGGGATGGGGAAAGTAGTCCAAAGGCACTTGATTGTGTTACACTGATAAAGTGAAGCAGGTCTCACTCTGTTTAGGAAATATTTGGGCATCCCATAAAGGAACTCCAGAGTAGAAAGTTTTCATTTCCCATGTCACCTGTTCCCACAAAAACATTTAAAATCTTGGAGAGTGGGGGAATGGGACTGTCATATCCTGAGTCTTGTCCCTGTTTCATTGCATTGCTTTTGCCCTGTGGTGATAATGCAGTTTGATACATTGTGAGAACATGGAAACATGTCTGGGGCTAGAGAGATTATAGCCCTAAACACAATTAGCTGGGAATGAGCCTTTTTTGGGTACACTGGGGCTCATATCTGAAGAAACAAGTAGTGTAGAGCAGAAGGGGAAGTACACAAATAGTGTATGTCGCACAACTATGTGGACAGTTATGACAAATACTTCCAACTTTCAGTTTATCCACTGTACTATTGGTCTTCTAATCATCGTGATGTACATGCAACCCTTTGGGTAAATGAGTCCTTCTGTACACAGAAGGAATGTGTTCTCAGATTTCTTTTAGGCATGTGTGACTTTGGTACACATCCATGAGTGGTCAGGAATCCACAGAAGCAGAAAAGGGATAAAGTTGCCTTCCCTTTTAATGAAACCAAGGATTTCCTAGTGGTCACATGCATGCTTGAGTGCAATGTCTACATGCTAAACTAAGGGCCTTTCCACACTACACTGTTATAGTGCTATTATTCCACTTTCAACATCCTAGGGAATCCTGGGGTTTGCAGAGCTCTCAGCCAGGGAGCTCTGCGGCCTCAGTAAATTCAAACCCCAGAATTCCACAGGATGTTGGAATGATAGCACTATAACAGTGCAGTGCGGAAAGGCTCTAAGCAACTGAATTGTTCTCTATGTCTGCTGAAAGTTAATAGGTCTACCGTGAAGGAAAGGTTGACCAGCTGGGCCCTACCATGGTCTTGGGGAACACCCTGGACTCTATAACCTTTGCTTGCATATCCCTGGCATCACCCACAATTTTCTAGACCGGGGCAGTGTAGATAATATTGGGCAAGGAGAGAAATGGGCATAGGGCTCTTCTTTGTGATGGTTTGCTGTACGATTCTCTGCAAAGCTTCTTCTGGCTTGAATTTCCCAAAGGTAAAATGGGACCTGAGTATTGCCAATGGCCAGATAGATAGCTAATTCTGGAAAGATGCATGAAGACCTTGCTTCCCTGCTGAAGAAAATAGCTCGATTTAATGGAAAAATAATAAATGGCAGTGCTTAGCACCTTAAAAAAAAATAAAATCTTGGGTTGTTGTTTAGAACATGGTTTTGCAACCCGATGACCATGGACAGCTCCAAATTGTTGAGCCACCAAGAATTTAGAACTTTAAAAAAAGAAAAGATAAATCATCATACAGAGAGCAAATAGATTTATTAGTCTCTAATGCAATGTATTTGCTTTTCATTAAACATTCTGATAGGGTCTTATTAAAGTACCATGTTTTATTTATCAGGCTGCCTCTGTGAATGGGCAGAATTTTTTTTAAATAAAGGAGAGAGAGAGTAGGAAAGAAAGAAAGAAAGAAAGAAAGAAAGAAAGAAAGAACAAGAGGAAATCTATCAGCTTAGGGCATTTGCTGAATAACATGTTTACTGTGCTAGAAAAGAGAGGGAGTAGCCTGGGATACTTCTGTCAGAACAAGAGACTGCTTAAGGCAAAGAGATAGAATGGAAGGAGGAGGGAGGAAAATGGGGTGGTGGGTTGCAAGTGGCAGTAAGGGACTTTATTTTATGCTAGGCTTTTGGTCCCTTTCTTTTGTGTGTGCCTATATCTCGGCTTTTAATTCCCCCTTCCTCCTTTTTTTGTTTCCCCCTTTTCTTTTTGCATTATAAATTAATTTGTGCTGTTCAGTGTAGCAGTGATATCGGAGTAGCTCCAGCTCACGATATACTGCAAAGGCATGGATCTCCACAGCGCATGAAAGAGAGGGGGGAAAAAAACCTCTTTTGTAAGTCTTTCTCCTTTAATTTTTTTTTAGTCATTTCATAAGGGGTATCGAGGGGGGCAGGGGGTTGTTAGAGAACCCTCTTTCTGTGGGGATAGGGTGCATTTGGCTCCCTCCAGGCCTCTTTTTTGCAAGCATTGTGGGTGGGGTTATTGCAGTAAAGATTGCTACAGATTCCACCCCTCCCCATCTTTCTTTAAGGAGCTTTTCCAATGTTTGCATTTCTCAGGGTGCAACCGCTAATTACTTTCCAAGTTTGAGAGCCATTTGTCTGGATCTCAGGGAATCCTCTGGTGATCTGTTTGCATTTTGGTTAGATAGGGGCTTGGAAAAAAGAAAGGAAGAAAGGATCTTTATTTAAAAGGAAATTGTGTTATCACATTGATAAGAACCTGTTCCCTTTCCCTCATGCATAGAGAAGCACACAGAGCAACAAATGGCACCAGTTATATTTCTGTGTGAATTTATTATTCCTGAGCCTTACTCCAAATGTTCCATTGCTCGGTATAAAATTTCAGCCTTCGTTTGCTTTTGCTTCTTCCTTTTTAAAGTTGCATCCCCAATGAATGTTTCAAAAGTTCCCCCCCCCTTTTCCTTCCTCCGCCTCCTTAGAAAGAAAGCCTTAAACATGCAAGGGGAATCTGGAGGTAAATTGTTGAGATTCCGCTGCCTTACGGAAGAATTAATAATTCAATAAATTTGTCAAAATCCATTTTGAAGAACACAGGTTTTCTGGGGCCGCATCTTGGAGAGGAAAGGTGCATGGGGAGGTGGGGGGGGGAGTGCAAAATTTGACCTCAAGGACGAGTTTTGAGCATAAATGATTTAATTTGCCGATCACATCCTATTTTATTACACGAGGACTAACTGGATCTACTAATGAATAATTATTACTCCATAAAATAAAAAGGGGGCCAAGCAGCCTGCAACATGTGCATACTAATTCCAGGGAGGTGCATTGCTCTCTTAAGTAAAAAAGTAAACATGAGATGCTCCCCCACTGACTCCAAGAGGCGTTTGCGCAGGTAACTGGACGGAATAGCCTCTTGTCATGGGCTGTCCTTATGACACATTTTATCATCTGTATTTTCTGACTGTGTGTGTCTGTGTGTTGCAGGATGTGTGTGTGTGAGAGAGAGAGAACAGAAGAGGGGGAAATAAAAGGGACTTTGCCATACCATGACTTTCGGTTCCTCACATTCCTCTATAGCACCTAATCTATTTTTTTCACTGCAATTTAATCTTATAACGGTTTCTGTTGTTGCTGTTACTACTTAAAAACCATGTGTCTGTGAAAATATAGGAAAAAAGTGCAAGGCATATTGTGGGAAGGGAAATGAACTGAGAACTGTGTGTGTGTCTGTACATGGAGACAGATGCATGCATATATATATATATATATACATATATATATTCAAAGATCTGATTTTAGCAGCTATATTCTGCTCTTTATCTGGTCTTATCTATTGCAATCCACCCCGAATTATAAAAGTTAAAGCACACTCTCTTTAAGTATGATAGCTAAGTAATAATAATAATAATGGAATGTTTGTTGCTGTTGTTATTACTACAATTATAATATGTTGTCATTATCAGTGCAATTATGATTTTTCTTGACCTTTCGTTTTTCCTTCTCCTACTTGGAGACATGGGGTTGCACTCCTGACTGTAAAAAGGGTCAGGATAAATTGGAGTTGCAAGCTTCTTTTTCAAATCAGGCATGTAAAGTCCATCTGGGTGCCTATCTGGAGACAAATGGCGGGACAGAGAGCCCGGGGATCAGAGGCAGATATATCTAGCATATTTAACTTTCTAGACTCCCTCCCTCCCTCCCTCCCTCATGCCTCCACATGCCCCCATCCATCTTGACCCTCTTGCTCCTCCAGAAAAGGGATTCCCTTTCTGTTTATCAGGTGTGGGTCTGGTTGGGGAGGGGAATGGGGGGAACTAGAGAGGAGGGGTATCAGTGGTGGATCATAACAGCCTTTTCGGTCCCAGCTGGACAGCACATTAATTGCACAACCCTCATGGCTGTGTGTGATGCTCCTCTCTGTCTCTCTCTCTCTCCATCCATCCTCTCTCTGGGGATTTTTTAAAAATGCAGCTATTTGAATTTCGGTGAGTGGCAAAGAGCCCCTGCCCTGGCTAGGACCCATTTGACAAATGAGAAGCGCCGTGTAGCATCAGTTGTACCAGAAGGAGTCTCCCTGTGAGAATCTCTCTCGCTTTCACTCTCTCTCTCTGTCTCTTTCTCCGGCTCTGTACAAGAGAGCAGCTTCAATGTGGAGGAAACCCTTCACACGCCGAATGTCACCAAAGGGGAGTTTTCAGCCGCTCAGCGTCGAAGCTGGAGGCTGCTTTCTCTTCTTCATTGCTTATTAAATCCACCCCCCCTTCTCCATTCCCTTCGCCTTCCTCCTCCTCACTTCTGTCTCTTTCCTTTTGTTGGTTTTGTTTGCTCGGGGGTGGGTTCGTTTTTGGGTGGAAAGAGGCCCCACCACCGTGCCACACCGTACCCACTTGCACCAAAAATGTCCCCGAGGGCCTTGACTTGACAAAGGCATGTAGGGGGCGTGAGGACCCAGGTCTGGGGCAAAGAAAACCAGAGCTGTGCCCACCCTAGACTAGGGTACCCCAAGAAGAGCACAAGGCAGCACAGTGAGTGTGGGGAAATTGTTGGAGAATATATATCCATACATATATTTCTTTGGGTCTATGTGCTTAAAAAGAACACCTCTGAGACAGCACGAGCACGGCGGTGGCAGTGTAGTGTTGGTGGTGCCGGGGGGGTGGTGGGAAAGAGAGAGAGAGAGAAAGGAGAGAAACAAATAACCAATCTTGCCGGGGTGAGTCAGGACCAACGTGTTCACATGCAAGCCCCGTCAGTTGTCCTACGTCGAGTTCAGAGCAGCAACATGCAACATCCGCTCACGGGGACAACCTGCGTGGCACTTCCGAATGTCAGCATGTGTCCCCAGCTATCCTGTGCCTTGACTTTTATGTACTTACAGCAGGTAAGTCACAGCAACTTTTTTCCCCCTTTTGCATCTCTTCCTCCTGCCGTTCTCTCTCTCTTGCGCTCTCTCTCTCTCTCTCTGTCTCTAGGTTTGGTCATTCCCTCTACTTGTCACTGTATTGTCTGTACCTCATGGAGTGGAAAGAGCTTTCTGCCTGAATGGAATGTGTAATTCTCTCTCTCTCTCTCTCTCATGTGCGTACGTTATGTGTGCTTCTGTGCATGCCTGCATTTGCAATAAATCCCAATTTTTAATCTGTAGGAAAAGTGTTTTCCGGGTGCTTTCTTGATGGCACCGCTTTGCTACCTGTCATACGAAAATTTCGGAAGTTTTAAAGACTACCTCTCCCTCTTAATCCCCCACCCCACCCCGATCTTCTTCTGGCTTTTCTGGGTCTTTCTCCTTCCCATTGTGAACAATCTCTGTGCAGAATTCCTAAAGACATTGCTTTGTTAATGGATGCAGGTTTTCCCTGATACAAAAGCTCGACATAATGTATGTGTGTGTCTGTGTGGTTTTTCCCCCTTGGGAAAAAAATAATTATCCTTCTCTCTAGTTTTTTTCCCCCCGAATATCAAGTGATGTTCCAAAGTTTAAGCCCCCCCAATTCCAATTTGACGTTAAACTCGACCTCAAGCACGTGAGGTCTTTGTTGAAACAAGATGCAGATGAAGGACAATGAAGTAGGGAGAAGCGTAGTTTGTTTTTTGTTTTTTTATTGTAGAACTTTATCAGTTTAGCTGATGGGTGATTTATAAATCTGTCATCTGCATCTGGACATTTGGAAATGGGTATTGCATTGGGAGATTGCTGTTCGGGGCAGATAGGATGTTACCGTCTCACGATGGCTCTCTGCCTTAAGTTATTTTAAGCATCTTGTTCTTATTCTCTGCTTTAAAAAACAACAACACTAAAGCAGTTTTTCAGGCTCATTGCTCCTTTTTTGCGAAATCACAAAAAGGAGAGAGAGAGAGAGAGAGAGAGAGAGAGAGAATTGCATCCTGCTAAAGCTCAGCATTTGAGTCCACTTACTCCAAAGTAAATCCCATAGCAATCAGTCAGGGTTTTCTCCCCAGCAAATGTGCTAATCCTCAAAGTGTCGGCATCTAGAGACACTGTGGCTGCTGCTCAGAATTCCTATTATAATGTATAGTTTTGTAGTAATAAACTAAGCCTGGTGCAAGAGAGAGAGGATGTGCACTGGATTTTAGAAGCGAGATTAAAATATATTGTCATGCAAATGTGATTAATTGCATTTATTCTGTTGAGAACGCCGTCTTTCCCCATCCTCCCCCTTTATGTGTTTACTATAGCTCAGCTGAAGCGTACGGTACAGTGGCATTTATCTATTAACGCTCAGCTACTATGCTAGTTTAGATGTCACACGGAGAATTGTTTGGAGCAATGTTCCTTTGACTCTCTTTTAATTGATTTTCATTTTCATTATTTTTTTTTTAAAAAAAATCCAAATCCAAAAATATGCTCAATTTCTCGGGATGCCTCTTCTTGTTCAAAATAAAATTAGACAGATGGGCATGCCTTGCTGTGTGTCTTTTCAAAGATGGGCAATTTCAGGAAAGCCTTGTGTTTGGAAACAAATGGAAGCTGTGCTGGTGAATTTCTCCTGCATGCATCTAGGACACTGGGGTGGGAATTGACTCTGATACCAAGAAACAAATTGTATATTAAAAGGTCCGTGTCTTTTTATATGTATGCATGTAGGAGGGCTTTGTGTGCTTGTAATTAAAATTAGCCTTAAGCCGACCAGATCTGGGTATTTTTAAAATCTTAATCAGATGTCCCATCCTTGCTGACTTGCTTTCTGTGTACGTCTCTTAAAACAAATGGCTTATGGGGTATAGCCTTAAAGATTGATATCTTACAGCATGGTTGTATTAGAGGAACAGGAGAGGAAGGAAGGAAGGAAGGAAGGAAGGAAGGAAGGAAGGAAGGAAGGAAGGAGGGAAGGAAGGCAGGCAAGCAACTAACTCTTATTTCCTCCAATTGTTTACTGAACTTTTTCAAAGGCAGCTTTTGAAGCCTTGTCTTGTGAAAAGTTGGCTGTGACTAAAGGTGAGAGGTCAAGCCTGCCCCACGAGGAGCAGCTAAAAGCTTACATAAATATGAGGTCAGGCGGCAGAGGGGAAGAAAAGGGGTTTGGGGAATAATCTCTTCCCTTTGTGCTGAATTTCAATAGCCTTATGCAATCACCATCCCCTCCTTCCCGCAATGCTTTCCTGATCTCAGAAAATATATGCAGTCATAATGACTGCTTGGAAGTAGCAGATTCGGTGGCTTCTCTCTCTCCGGCTGTAGACAAAAGATGAGAAGCCACCATTGTGCCTTTTCGAAAAGTGTGGTATATCCTGGAGACTTTTTCCCCTCCCCAACTGTTTGAAAGGATTTGGCTTAAGCTGTGAAGGGGCATTCCTTTCACCTTTCTTAGCTTTCTGGCTTTGTTCTTATAAAATTGCACACCCACACACACAGAGGACATGTTTCTGCACGTGTTAATGTCTGCCCCCATAATGAAGTTCTTTCTGTATAGGTAAGGAAGCTCAGATTTTGGCCAGTCATTGTTTTAAAAAACTCCAAAAACTAAATATTTGCAGACCCACTTGACTCCGTGTTGCCCTAAGACATTATCCTGATCAAGTAGTAATTCTTATCTAGAATTATACACCTATCACGTTTGATATCTAGGGTGCTTCTTCTCCCCCTTATCTCCCTCTTCCCTTCCCTACACCTCCTCCTCCATCCAAAGTGTGCAGAGGGGGAGCAAATAAGTGGTATGAGACAAAACTTGCCCTTTGGGGATACATATTTGACAATTAGACTCCTAGCAGAATATCTGGGTGGAAAAGAAAAAGAATGCCTGTCTTTCCCTCTCCCCAATATACATTAATGCCGAGTGTTGCACAGCCCTAACTAGATGTCGCTCACATTCTTTGGCTGAAATGGAGACATGGGTTTTTCGTTCCCAAATGTGCGTGCTGGTGAACTGCCTTGACTAACACTCAGATTCATAATTACTCCTCGGCTCCCTCCAATCAATAATTTGATAAGCTGCCACCCTACGCAACGTATGTGTTTCATTCCCTGCCATCGCCGCCATCCTAAACACACACTTCTTAAAAGGGAAACTAGACACCCGTTTGGATTTCAACGATGCACCTTTTAAGAAGTTGGCTTGGTCCGGTGCAACTGCAAGAAAACCCCATGATGGGTTCGTCTTAGGGGCACCCTAAGTCGGAAACAACTCGAAGACATGCTTCATCGACAACAACGACATAGAGGGTTGTTTCTTTCTGAAGTGCCAAGCCAACATTTTCTCTTCCAGTGCATATTCCCTTCATTTGTATTTCATAACGAACAGCAGAGAGCTAATAGATTCTTTGAAATATATAAGGAAAGGTGTTTGCTTACTTCTCCGAAAAGCAATAATTTATTACTTGATAAACCTGCTTAGTTTATTGGTCTTCTGTGACTTGGCTTTAAAAGGAGCCACAACATAGTTTTCCCCACACTGATAGCAAATTATGTTTTGTAAGTACGGTTCAGAAGTCCTTTAACTGCACATAACAGTGTCCTTGTTTTAGTACTTTTGATGGTGGACAGCACTTTATGCTGATACCTTGGAAAACTAGAGCGATGAAATGGTTGCATTCAAAACCCTGAACTTTAGGCTTTGCCTGTATTTTGCACCAAGCATAAAGAAATATTAAGTGAGAAGTGGAAATAATGTCAAAGATGAATGTTGACATCAAAGAAGAGAGGCTGTTCCAAAGCTTGTGGAACAATTTTATCAAGTGTAGCCTGAAAATTTACCAAGTGTAGTGTTAATTTTTATCAAGTGTACTAGTACATTTCAGATAAATCCTAAGAATATTAACAGATTTCAAGGAGGCTAAATTCTGTATAGATGGACACAGGATTTCAGGCTTGGAGTTCAACTTTAGGATCTTACATGGGAGTAGTCTATGTCCTGTCAAAATAATTATAGAAAAGAGAATTTTGGAGAAGAAAATTGCTCTGCAAAAAAACGGGGTAAGATTTGGAAGTAGGGGATCCAGTTATGCCTTTCTAGACAACGTTCTGTTTCGGCAACATAGGATTGTGACCCTTCGCTTCCAAAGATCCCAGTATTCTCTTAGAAAGACATACACCATTTTGACCAGCCATGAACCTCATTTTTTGGAGGCACCATTTGGCATGTTAAATGTGCAGAACCCTGAGTTGTTTTCTTTTGAGATAATTTTGACAGCCTAAATTGATTTGACTTTGGCAAGCAAACAAGAAAAAAACAAATCACATTGAGGGGGCTTAAGAGATCAATGGCACTTGAGTGTGATATTGAGTTTATTTCGCTTCCCTTCTTTTTGCAGAACAATATTAACTCCTTGTGATAGGAATTCATCTCAACAGCCAGGAAACCTTCCTCTGCTTTGTATGAGCTTAAAGGTTTCCGGCTTTCATTCTGTCCAGCCGTCACAAAGAGTTACAAAAGTCAACAGTTGTGGCCAATTTTTTGTTGCTGTTGTTTATTACACTTATTAAAGACACCATAAAATGAATTATCTCCGCACTATATGATTCAGTTATGAACAGAAACACAATACATCAACAAAATCTGGCACAATTTTGGGGGAAAACAATAACAACAGCAAAGCTATCACAACAAAATGATACCAGAGGTTAAAGCAGCTGAAGCAACCATTGCATGCAATAAAAACTTTGCCCCCTGAGTCTTCTGTACCACAAGAACTGAGATACTAGGTTTTGTATGACTACAAATACCAGCGTCTTTAAAATGCCTTGGTTAGCAGAAAAGTCAAAGTGACACTCAAAAAATAACAATTTTTGCAAGGAAGTCATTTCAAAGCCAGGGGGCAAGGCATTTGTGGATATTGCAGACATCATCTACAGCAACAGCAGCAACAAAAAGTTGTTGTCTTCTCCCATGAATTAAGAGGACCCTCAAAGAAGGATTTCATAGAATCATAGAATCATAGAAATGTAGAGTTGGAAGAGACCCCAGGGGCCATCCAGTCCATCCCCCTGCCATGCAGGAACACGCTCAAAGCACTCCCGACAGATGGTCATCAAGTCTCTGCTTAAAAACCTCCAAGGAAGGAGACTCCACTACACTCTGAGGCAGCAGATTCCTCTGCCGGACAGCCCCGACTATCACGAAGTTCTTCCTGAGGTTAGGTGGAATCTCCTTTCCTGCAGCTTGAATCCATTGCTCCTTGTCCTGGTCTCTGGAGCAGCAGAAAACAAGCCCTCTCCTTCCTCTACATGGCATCCCTTCAAATAATTAAACATGGCTCTCATGTCCCCTCTTAGCATGTAGGGTGTCTTCATTCATTTCTGATTTAAGTTGACCCTAAGGTGAACTTTTCATGGGATTTTCTTGGCAGGGTTTGTTCAGAGGGGGTTTGCCATTGCCTTCCTCTGAGGCTGAGAGAGTATGGCCACAGTCACCCAGAGAAATTCTGTGGCTGACCAGGGATTCAAATTCTGGCCTATGAGAGTCCTAGTCTAAAACTCAGACCGCTGCACCATTCTGGGTCTCCCATAGGATGCTTCAAGCTCCTTTCTGTAGACTCTTAAGTTGTGCCTCGAAGCTTCCCAATGCTTGCATTCTCCAAATATGTTATTTTAAAGGAAGGGACAGAAAATCAGTATAAAATTCCTCCCAAACATCACTCCTAGAGAATTAAAACAACCTCATCCTTCCTCAAGTTGACTTTCAGATACCAGAAAAAGTGGAAATCACCTCCAGATGATTTTCAGCCTAAAATTGTCATTGTATGACCTACAATGGTGTCTTGTAGGTAAAATATCTCTCCCACCAAAGTTTACCATCCTTTCTTTAAGGCTTGAGAAGGCCCATGTGGAGGAAAGTGTCTCTTGGAAGCACGGAGTCTCATAGGTCAAAGCCAGCATTTTGGACTGGAACTGGAGTAAACCATTTGGATTAATGTAATGCATGCTACATAGAGCTGCCCTTGGAGACTGTTTTGTTGATTCCGCAGCTCCAAGAAGATGTAACCGGGCTATTGACCAAGGCTGGTTACAGTGGACGCATAACCCCCCTGTTGAAACAGTTTCACTGGCTGCAGGTCTGTTTCTGGGCACAGTTCAAAACCCTGGTTACGACCTGTAAAGCCCTACCTGGTTTGGGTCCAGACCATCTAAAAGACCATATCTTCCTATACAAACCAGTTCAGGCTTTAAAATCTGCAAGGAGGGGCTTTCTTCAGTCTCACCACCTTCACAGGCATGTTTGGTGAGGACACAGGACAGAGCCCAGGTTATGGAAATCCAGTTGGCCTCCTCCTTGCTTTCTTTCCATTGGTAGATAAGGGCCTTTTCCTTAAGGGCAGGCCTTTGAGATTTAAATCATCTAACAGTAGTATGTACAAAGTGGTGTGCTATATTCTATTTTTTTTTAAAAAAAAAAAATCTTTTATTAGTAAGTAGCATATATACCTGGCATTGCCTGGGATTTTATTTTCTCTTTGGTAATACTTGTTAGAAAGATTTGAGGTCCTGTTTCTCTAATTTCCCAAACTGTCTTGCCCAGTACCTGTAACTTTTCCCCATATTCCCCAATCCAATCTCTACTCAGGGTTATTAACATACAGAGGTTGGGTTCCTGAGAGAATACAGTGCCCTCCTTCTTGCTGCTAGGCCTCATCTCCGTAGCAACCCATCCATTCAGAGCTCTCTGGCTGAGCATTCTAAAGGTCCCTCCCTAAACTGCAAACCTCAGAATTCCACAGAATCTTCTCAGGCAGCCAATCATATGAAGTCTTTGCCTGACACAAACAAACTTTTATATATTACATTATATTTTATTTTAAATGTGTTTTACCTGTTTTTTAAATTAATTTTTTTATTTCATCTTTTCAAACTTTTGTAAAGCAAGATTTTAATTTAATCGTGTTTTAACTATCTTTAAGCCACTTTGCATTTGGAGAAAAGTGAGGTATAAATTTAATAAACAAAATAAATAATCAGAGGTGAGGGGTGATTGTTATTTAAAAAAAAAAGTCAACACAGCCTGGGCCCATCAAAAGCCTTACGGCCATCTTCTCCAGACTAGCTAAACTTTCTAGAAGCAATTCCACTTCATAGCCCCAGCCGTGGAGCCGTCGATATCATAAGATTGGTAAATTTTCCCCCGCTTAATGATGATGCATGTGGTTTGTTTTAAATAGTGAAGTGATTTGTACAAAGGGTAATTCCTCTTAAATGGAGCCATTTCTCATGCTGGACACCAGCAGATCGAAAGCAATTGAACTGAAACTTCAATATCAACCTGCTTTGTCTTTAACGAGAAAAGTAGTTCACGGTGCAGACAGTGACTCAAGAGAGCACTTTTTGTGCCGGAGAACTTTGTTTGCCTGGTAAAAGATTACAGTGAAATAGCCTCCCATTCTTAAAAACAAAGCGAAACAAAACCTATAGGGCTCTGAGGTCCAAAAGCATGCACAGGTACTTATTCCACAGTTTTGCTTGATACACATTTCTGGAGGTATTTATTTTTCCTCCTTCGGAACTGTGTTTTCTTTCTGGCCAGAAACCAGAACTGCTACCAGATTTTACCTAAAATGAAAACATGAAGTTTGATGGTACCTCTAGGGTTAAAGCATAGGCTCAGACAGAGAAATCCTTGGCCATTTCCGCACTACACTGTTATAGTGCTATGATTCCACTTTCAACATCCTGTGGGATTCTGGGGTTTGTAGTTTCCTGAGGCCAAAGAGCTCTCTGGCTGAGAAGTCTAAGGACCCTCCCTAAACTTCAAATCCCAGAATTCCATTGGATTTTGAAAGTGGAATAACAGCACTATAACAGTGTAGTGCGGAAATGGCCCTTGTCTTCTGAAGATATCCCATGGTTTGCTTCATTTCTCCCTCACTGACCCTTGCCTGTGGAATTCCTTCTACTGTGGTGATACCCCATACCCTTGTAGTGGAAAAAAAACATTTCAGGAATAAGGATTAATGAGGGTAAATTATGGAATCTTTGCAGCGTCAATTCAAATGGATGCCATTTGAGCTCATTGGGGGTGCTGCAGCCTCTCTGAGTTCTCACGGGGAACTGAAATTAACGCTAAATTTAGCACTCTTCTGGTATTAAGCAGTGAAGGCTTTACTGTATTTGGGGAGAGGACCCTACAGATGCATTGGGTCTCCCTCCGCACATGGTGCTACCCATCTTCTTGGATTCCATGCAGGGCAGATCATCTTTCAGGCCATTTCCACACTATACTGTTAATAGTTCTATTATTCCACTTTCAACATCCTGTGGAATTCTGGGGTTTGTAGTTTACTGAGGCCAAAGATACCCCTCCCTAAACTGCAAACCCCAGGATTTCATAGGATGTTGAAAGTGGAATAATAGCACTATAACAGTCTAGTGTGGAAATGGCCTATAGTCCCATGAAAGCATAGACTGGAAGATCCCATTGGAAAATTTCTCCCCCACTGCTTTTTGTTAGGGAAAAAAAGAAGATGAATTGCTTCTCTCCAAATACTATGGTTCAGATGAAAGCCACCTCCACATCACAAATACTTAGCGGAAAAAAAAATGCACCAAAATAGGTCATTTTAGTCACTTTTTTTGCACACAGAAGCAAAACTGCAATTTATTAGATGCAGAAGTGTGTGTTTTTCCCCATTCTTAAAGTTGTTTAAATTGTGCCTGTTCTTGGAGATTCCTAATCTGGTTATGGTAACATGTGTCTTAGTAATAGCCCATTTGGATTACTGTAATGTGCATTACATGGGGCAGCCTTGGAAAGTGTTCAGAAGCTTCAGTTGGTACAGAGGGCTGCAGACGAAGAGTTAACTTGTCTGGACTACAGGAGCATGCAACTCCCTTATTGCAACAGCTCCACCGTCTGCCAGTCTGTTTCTAGGCACAATTCAAGGACTGGTGATGGCCTCTGAAACCTAATATGCTGTTGGCAGACTGTATCTCCCCAGGTGAGCCTGCCCAAGTCCTTAGGCCTTTTCTCAGTCCCATCATCATCACAGTCATGTGAGCTATGGTCTTCTTGGTGGTTGCCCCTAAGCTCTGGAATTCTCTTTCTAGGGAGGCAGGATTACCTTGCTAGTTCCAGCCCTTCCATCAGCAGGTAAAGGCTTTTTCTATGCCTATATTCTCCCAAAGAACCAGCATAGTATAGTGGTCTGAACATTGGATTATGACCCTGGATATCAAGGTTGATTCTCTTTTTCGCCATGGAAACCCATGGGGTGACCTGGGCTGTGTCAAACATTCTCAGCCTCAGAAAACCTCATCATGGGTTCACCTTGGGGTCACCATAAGTCAGAAATGACTTGAAGGTACATTTCAACGATATTCCCCCTATTCCCCTATGAAATCCATTGGACATGTATGTCTGATGAGGAACATCTACGTTCTATCTCCAGTCTCCAGAAATAGAGTTGCAAACAGTGCCATCATGCATACAGATGCAAGCATACATGTAGATGTACATATGGATCCATATGTCCATGTGCAAACAAATTTGCTTGTACAGCTGGCAGGACATTTGGTTGTGCATTCAGTTGTGTGACACTGTCATTCATCCCAAGGGTCAGATGGCACAATCAGTACATTACTCCACATTAAGAGACCTCTGAGGCAGGATCTTAGCCAATGTCTTGTTTGACTCTTAGTTTGTTAGTTCTTTGGGACAGATACCAAGAGAGCTTTATGAGATGAACAAAATGTATCTGTCTGGGCAATGGGAAGTTGTCTTTTCCTGCATCCATCCAGAATACCTGTTTCCTTTGGCCATGTGGAACAGTTTTGTATTGAGTCAACCCATTGTTCCATGTTGCTACTTTCCTTACCTTTTGCAGTTTTCCAAGGGCTCAGACAGAGCTCCTTTCCAGCTCTACTACTCGGGTTCCTTTCAAAATGAGATGCCAGGCACTGGAGATGGTAACCTGTGTAGGCAAACTCTCTGTTATCAGTGCTAGGAATGGTAAACCTTGATTTTTCTGATTCTTATTAGTTGTCAAGAACATGAAATAATTTTTCCTTCCTGTAGTGTTGGGGCACTTGGGATTTTTTTCCCCTCCCCACAGTGATAGGAAACTGCACAGCTTTTCTATGGAAGTTGTGTAGCTTGCCCAGAAAACTTCATGATTTTCTATAAATTCTGCAGTTTTCAGCACAGAAACTGAAAACTGAGCACCTTTCCTTATGGCTGTGCCTCCTGCAATATTCAAACCAGGAAGCCTTGCCACTTCAGTCCAGCTGAGCTTCTTTTCCTGCCAGGTAACATCTGGTTTGTGCATCATTCAAGCTAGCAAAGGAAGTGCATGAAAAGACTGCAAGCAAAGGTTTTTTACAGCAAATCTGCACAGTTTCTCAAACTCCTGTGAAGTTTCTCAAACTTCTGTTATGCCAGGAACAAAAATGTTCTTCAAGTTGCAGAAGATTCCAACATGCCATTCCTGTATGTATTTTTTTAGGATTTAGGAACTGAAAACTTGTCTCCAGACAGAAAGGAAAAGAATTCCTATTCCATTCCCAAAAAGTTTCTGAAGCTTGTCGAAACTGCTATTTAACAAGCTTAGAAATGATTTTGTTTGGCTAAGAAGCCTATAGACTCAGCTTGGTGTAGTGGTTTGCACACTGAATGACAACCCTGGAGACCAGGATTCAAATTCCCTGCTCAGCCATGAAAGCCCATTGGTTGACCTTGGGTGTGTCACACACTCTCAGCTCCAGAAAAAAAACCATAAGTTCATCTAATGGTCACCGTAAGTCAGAAATGATTTGAAGGAACACAATAACAGTAACAAGGAGCCTATAGCATGTCAAGCTACTTCGTACTGCATCTTCCCCTTCTTTTCCATGCGTGTGTCCAATATATTTCTTTCTCCCAATGGCTGGCACAAACTTACCAAAGCCTCAGGCAGTGACAGTTTCAACCCTGGGTTGGAATGAAACCTAGCTCCTATGGCTGTATGCTACTTTTTTTCAATATAGATTTTAAGATCTATGTGGTTGTCACCTGTAAAACTCTATGCAACCTGGAACTGCATTAGGCCCTAGAATCCAGACTGAGCATTGAGATCTTCAGAGAAAGCTCCATCTGTCTGTTCTATCGCCATTCGAAGTGTGGTTGGTAGGAATGCGAGAGAAGATCTTCCCATGAGCTCTGCCCAGGCTATAGGGCTCCTTTCCAAATAGGAGCTAGTCTGGACCCATCCTTTTACTGGCAAGCAAAGAGCCTTCTATTCAGATGGGCTGTAGCCATTAAATGGATGTGGAGGAAAAGACTTTAAGAGGTTAAGAGTGTATTTTATGTACAATGCACCTGCTGTTCGCCTCACCTGATTAAAACAAAAAAAAAATGTGAGTGTATAGAATCTTAGAATAATAGAGTTTGAAGAAACCACAGGGGCCATCCCATCCAACCATGCATGCAACGTGTACGCACCCACAGCAGCGCAAACGTGTATCCATTGCATCTACCGACTATAATGTGACGTGACACATCGTGTGACCTCACATTTGTGCGTGCACAGTCACTCCAGAAGAGGGCATCCTGTATTTTCTATTGATACATATTTTAAATTCATTTTGATTATTTGCTTTTGTCATTATGATCTGAATCTTAAAAGTCCCAAATAAAATAAACTCATAGAATCAACTGCCGTTTGGAGAGACAACACCCATGTAATGCCCATGGATTCAATGAGTCTAATTGGGTCATCAAAAAAGATTCAGCTCTACATTGTCATATTGCAGCTTTAAAAAAAACCCACAAAAACCATTTTTAGCTGATTTTCTTGTGGGCCACTGCGAGTCCCAACATTGGAAGGAAGGTGAAAGAAGGCATTAACAGAGTTATCACCACGCTTCTTTTGCATCAGAAATAGGCACGTGTAATGGCTACAAGCACTGAGTTTTGCCCCTGACAGAGTGAGAAAAGTCCCAAAATGGGCTGAAAAAATATGACCAGACTTTTCCTTCCAGTTGCAATTTGGAGACACAGGGAAGCTTAAGCCCTTTCCACACGACATTGCTGTTGCGTTTTTGCTACAAGATGGCAGTGGTTGGCAGGTTGCGCTTCTGCATTAAGTCATTGCCATCCCGCTGCCATCCTGTCACAGAGCGTCGTGCTTGCGCAGTTTTCGCAAAACGGAAAAGAACTGTGAACATGCAGCACTCCCATCACTTCTGGCCATGTGGAAGATGCAGAAGCGCATTGGTGATACTACCTTCCATAGCGCAGCAATGGAAAAAGCGCAGCTGCACTGTGAAAAGAAGATGTGGCACCATTGATTCTCTCCCACATGGACCGAACGGGTGCAGAGGGGAGCATTGCTGATGTGCTCCCTTCTGGACCCGGGACTTCAGCGAGACGATGCAGAAGAGCTTCATCATGTGGAAATGGGGTTAGTGGTCTTTCAGGCTAAAGCATTGCTCCTGGAGGCCTCCAATATCAGTGTTTGCTTGCTTGCTTATTATTGAGATATCCCACCTTATGTAGCAAGATTGCAGAGAGGTATAGAAATCAATATTAACAAATTAAAACAATGGAAAACAATGAAAATAATTCCAATTGACTAAAAACATATTAAACACATTGACAAGTTAAAAATGGGTTAGGAAGGTGAAAACAGTTTAAACTATGAACATAAATATTTTTGGAGTGAATCACATTGATGTGATTGACTCTTTGGGAGGCTTTTTGACCAGGGATGTTTTTGACTGCAGGGGCCAAGGAATGCAGAGGAGGCAGCTGGGAGAACAGATGGATGGATGGAAGGATAGATAGATAGATAGATAGATAGATAGATAGATAGATAGATAGATAGATAGATAGGATCTTGTTTTGCTGTTTCTTGGCTGTTACCAGCTGGAGTTTTGGATGATCAGTGATTCACATTCTGTCTGGGAATCTAGGAATCAGTGAGGTATTGGGAGCTATTGTAGCATATTCCAAATGGTGTCACTTTTTTCATAATTATGCTCTTGTGATCCGATCTATGGTGATTTCATTCAAATGTCATGTAAGTCTGTTTGGGATGGCTCCAGAGCCTCTGTCATAACAGGTATAATCACTGTTGTCATCATCTTGGCAAGAAAGCCCTATGATAAGAGTTGCTGGAAATTGGAGTCAACTTGGAGTTGCATAACAAAAATTGCAGCTCCTCACAATTCCTCAACATGGGGTCAGGGTGCATTGTACAGGAAGCAGTAACAGAGCTGATGGATATGACCCTGATCCCCATCCCAAGACTTGACAGACTTTCCAAGGTCTCTATAGACATTTCAAATTGGAGAAATGTTGCCAATGGCACAACATCCCTCCCTCCCTCTTCCTCTCCTCCTCTCCTCCTCCTCCTTTTTCCCCTCTTGATGTCTCCTGGATGTTTCCTGCTTTGGCAAGGGGCTGAGACCCTGAAGGTCCCTTCCAACTCTACACTCCTATGATTCACCCGAGAAGAACAAACCCCTTCCATTTCTCTCAAAAATTCACACTGTTGGAAATCTGATAGCTTGTCTTTCTGTGCTGTCATTTGTCTTCCTTCCTTAAAGTTCATTTCAGCTTGGAGATAAACCAATTGCTTTTCTGTGTCATGAATCTGTCCCATTCATCCTCTCTGCCTCTTTCTGTAAAATTATGGACTTCTTTCAAAATTACTTCTAGCTTGGTGAGATGAGAATGTCTAAATCTCCTCCAGCTTTAGAGCCTTTGTATTATTTTTTATTCCTAGGGCATCCTGTATTCATGATGATTTTCATGTGAAAACATACAAAAACCTTCCTTTTGCATGCATGGATGGGATGGAGGGTCTATGACGATGCTCATTTGCCATCTGTTTTGTTATTTTCTTTTTTTTACTGCCCTTACAGCTGGGCTTTGAATAATTTTCCAATAGCTTCTGAACTGATGGTAGACAATGTTGTTGTGGTTGTTTTTGTTGTAGCGATTGCTGTTTTTGGGGTTTTTTTTGCTGAGCCATTTAACTTGCCTAGCTGGCACTGAGAGGGAACTCTTTGCTTGCTTTGTTGTTATCGGGAAAGGAGAATCACCATACTTCCTCAGACAAATTATAGCGTTCTGAAGACGAAAGGGTGGAAATTGCCATGCCACGCACTTCGGGTGGGTTAATGCATTCTGTGCCTAAGGGGGCAGTGCAGCACTCTTAGGAAATTTCATCTTCCGTGCCAGCGGGAGCGCACCAAAGTGTGGGTGGCTAAGATAACCATGAATGTAGATTTAGCAAGCGATGTCCTGGCGCGCTGTTTGTTTTAATTAATGAAAACAAGGTTGTTTGATGTTCATCGATAAACCTCTGAGTTTGCATTTGAAAGCTCTTTCCCCAGAGTGAAAGGGAAGTTGGGTGTGAACTGTGCATTTGGCGTCCTTTTTTTAAATGCTTCGTTCCTGGGCTGTTGCGTTTCCCCTCCTCTCTTTTCTTGTGCTCAACCTAATGCAAAGTGGCTTTTGAAGAGATCAAGTACCCTGTGTTTCTCATCCTGAATAATAGCTAGCTAGGTCATTTTGACTACAGCTATGTCAAACAGGGTCGCTCGGCTCAGCCACAATAGAGCGGAGAAGTTGCTTTAGTGGAGTGTCTCCTTCCTTTTAAATACCAGAATTGGAAAGGAGAGGAGAGAGTGGATTTAATAAAGAAAAGGATCAGTTTAGGAGGTCACAGCCTGCTTTGGGAGATAAGAGGAAGATCAGCAAGAGGAAGAGAAGTTACCCATGTTTCTGCAGCAAGAGAAGGTAAAAGATCATTGGATGCTTCCTTTAATTCAGCTCTTGAAAAATTCACTATGAGAAGGTGTTGGTCTCTCTTGGTCTTCTTCTCAACCCTCTTGCAACTTGCTATTTTTCACTGATATTCTGGACAGACACAGAGTGCTTGCAGTAGAAGAACTGTTGCCTGCTTATGCAAGTGGGAGATAGGGAGACAAGCTTCTCTTCACCTCTGTCTTATTTTTTGGCAGAAGCCCCCTGAACCGCTGCATTGTCCTCTCTAAAATAAGAGCAATTGTATTTCTGAATTGCAAGTAGGATAGTGGATGGAAACCCAGGTGCAGTAACAGTGAGTGTCTCCCATGACAGTGGATGTGGTGAATCCACACTGGGTTTTAGTCAGAACTTTATAGCAGGACTGGGCAACTGTGGAAGGCTAAGGAGCTACTTTAGCCTTCCAGGAGACCTTGGAAGGCCACATTCCTTCATGGTAGCCTCCATAAATATATAAGTAAAGGCCTCTAGGTGGTGTGGGGACATCTTGGCAATTGTTTGAGCCCTTCTGGCCCATTTTATTCCCTGGAGAGGCCTTTTTTGAGCAGCAGTCACTTCCTGTTTACTTCTCGTTCTGAGAAAAGGCTTCTCTTGGGGGAGCCAAAATGTGGCAAAAATGCCTCCATGCTTTTAGAGGGCATATGGGGACATTTTTACCCAGAGGGGGCTTGGGAGGGGGAAGCAAAACAACTACTTAGAGCTCATGCACTCCATGGATTGCATTTAGTCACACTTCTACTTTAGAGGAATAGCCAAGATGTTGAACCTACGTTGTGGCTAGAGTTCAGTACCTTGGATAGTTCCTTTAGAGAGTTCTGTCACGGAAGCCATCTGCTGCCAGGACTGTAGTGTTCTCCCACGTTCAGGATATCCTTACATTTTTAGAGCAAGAAGTGCTGTTTTTGGAATGTTTCTGCATGTCAGGGCTGGGTCACATGTAGCTTTCTGGCTGCATGCACCTGTCCAAAGCTATCTTTGCAGCGTCCATCTGTTCAGAGACACCCCTTTCCTCCTTCCTTTGACTTCCCCAACCATAGAAGAGCCTCATTCAGCTGCCTCTGTAGGTTCTCTGTGCCTCTCTAGGCTTCATCTTTCTGCTTCCCATCTAATGCAGGAGGATTTTTTAATATATTGGTTCCATACCACAGAAACCATCCTTAGTTTCTTCCAGATTTCAGTTACAACTATGGTGAGTGGCAAATTTGGTGGTGATTGGTCATTTTCTATTACTATGACACTGATGGCAAGTTAGGCAGAAGTAAACTCTTGAATGAGTTCTGTGGCCACAGGAAGTTGGCCATCCCACTTGTGTGTATTTGTTTGCGTGTGTGCATGGCAATTGAGAAACAGTTTGATAAGGATTTAGCAGGCAAAGGAAAAGGAAGGTCTTTCCCACTATTGTCTCTCTTTTCTGTTGTTTCATGGTTAGTCGTCATTCTATTGTGGTAGCCCCAGATTCTGAGATGAAACAAATATTCAGAAATATTCAGGAAATGGTCAAAAATGTATTTTGTGGATGGCCGGAAACCTCCTTGAGGAGAATCATGGAGTGCTGAGAACCTTTCCTGTTTAGGAGAGGTTTCAAGTGAACTTCTTACTTTTCTTGACCTTCTGAGTAACAGTTTATTATTCTTTCAGCTGGCATTTTACCATAATGTGAATTGCAGGACAGGCCCAACATTATGATAAGTGTGCATTTGTCAAACAGAAGGTGTAAGACCATGTTTGGAATGCAGGATACATTTTGTTATGAACTTTGTAAAAAAGGTCCATCAGCTATTTCGTGTGTCTGAGGACCATTTAAAAAAGGCCTGTCCCAATCATAGTGAGAGTCAGTATGTTTGTGTGTATCGAATATTTCCAGATAGCAAGATCCCTTAGCAATTATTTCTGTGTCTTCTGTGTGAGTGAGATCACATCCCACTCTGGCAGGATTATTTGTAGGGGAGTTGGAACACCCGCCCACCCTCAGAGTTGGGAACAAGTGTTGCCTTCACTGGCACAATGCCTCAAAGTGTGATGCTGCTTTCTCCAATAGAAGTAATGCAGAGACATGAGACCAGGGTTTGATTCCCTGCTCAGCCATGGAAACCCACTGGGTGACCTTGGATGCATCACACACTCTCAGCCCCAGAAAACCCTGTGATAGCGTTGATATAGGGTCACTATAAGTCAGAAACATCTTGAAGGCACACAACAGCTGCAAGAAGAGGCATAGACTCTCAAAGAAAACAAGAAGATGCGGATTTAACCTGGTTCATGCTCTTGGCAGTGGTATCTCAAATTGAAATTCAAGCCCCATAGAATTCAGTGGGGGCCATTAGAAAATGACCTCTCTTTCCTCTCTCTTTTTTCCCCATGGCTTCTGTTTCTTGCTGAGATCTAGATTGTCGGTGTGATGCTGGTGAGCATGAACATTTATAGTATATCGTCTGGAACATAGAATACACAGACCGAGGAGATCCAGTTTTAAATAATTGCACAGATGTATATCTCACTGAGTGATAATGGACTTATTACTGTTTCTCAGCTTGCCTGATTTCACAGGTTTCTTACAGAGATGAAAACTTGCATGTGGGGGTCCTTGGAAGGAGATAAAAACTGAGATGGGGCTTTAAAAAAAGTGTGTGTGCAACAAAATCCCTGTATAGGTTGAATAGTCAATGCATGGTGTAGGAGGTTGTGATCATCATAGGCCATCCTTATCTTTTGGGCACATCTGGCCTGAAATCTTGTTGGGAACACACACGGGTGTAATATTACATCATGCTTGTGTGTCTCCAATAAGATTCCAGCCTAGAAGTGTCAAAAAGATATGGATGATCATAACCCCCTGTTACAACAGACCAGTGTAGGTGTGTTCATCTTTTTCTAGTATTCCCAAATACCTGGAAAGCACCAGAAGTTAAGCAGGACCCAACCTAGTTAGTACTTGGAAGGGAGATCACCAGGAAATGCCAGGGACTGCAGAGTATATTTAGATGAAGGCAACAACAAACCTCCTCTGAATAAATCATGTCCAGAAAGATAGGGTCACCATAACTTGGAGTGGACTTGAGGAAACATGACAACAACAAATGTATTGTTATGATCATTGTGGAGGGAAGAATTCAGCACTTCCATCCAACAAGAAAACACACATAGTGTAATTGGATGTTGGACTAGGATCCTGGAGACCGGGGTCAGATCTCTGCTCGGTCATGGAAACCTTCTGGGGTTTTGGCAAGTCAGTCTCTCAGCCTCAAGGGAAGGCAAAGGCAACTCCCCTGAACTACTGGCCAATAAAAGCCTATCATAGGTTCACCTTAACATTGCAATAAGTCAAAAATGACTTGAAGGCATACAACAACAACATAATGCTCAACCACCCTAGTACTTCCAACCTATCTATCTCCTTCCAGCTTACCCCTATGGCCATTAAGTGGGCAGAGAAACAGAGAGAATGGTCAGGCAACAGCTGTTTGACTTTCAATAAGAGAAGAAAAAGCTGGGGTGCATCCAATGGAATCCATAGGAGAAATAAGGGACCCATCTCAAGATGCTGAAAAGGTGACCTGTTTATTATCAGGTAAAAAAATGATGGGCTTTTCTGCTAATAAACAGGCCATCTTTTCAGTGTCTTGAGACTGTCTCCATTTTCTTTTGTTTTTCAGCAGCTGACCACCAAAAATAAAATGTCTTCCTTGCAGACCTCCAGAGGACCCCTGGGAGAAGAGAATGGCCAAAAGAATGCACATCTCTTCTTGTTGAGAGCTTTTGAAGTGTAGCTAGCTGCTGTTTGTATGCTCCTCACCTTTTCTCTAGCCACTAAATGGCCATGGGAGGTGTTATAGGTAGGTTTGGAGTGTGGGGATGGCGGAGGAAGGAAGTTATACTTTCATGTTCCAGTGTTGAGATCTAGGTGCTCACCCTTAGTGCCTGAGTGACAATTACATTGTCTGCATAGTGGAATAGGCTGCCTTGCAGGGTAGTAGATTCTCTGTCTTCGGAGGACTGTAGGCAAAGGTTAGATAAGCATCTTTCAGGATCACTGTCATTGTGTATTCCTGCATGGCAGGCACTGGGCTTTAGGGTGCTTGTGGTCTCTTCCAGTTCTATGATTCCATGATTCAATGTTTTGATGATGATTCTGTGATTCTATCCATGCAGAGATTGGATAAGTTTCTACAACCCTACAGGCAGTATGGTCATTGGCCATGCTGGCTAGGTGATCGTGGAAGTTGCAGTTTTAACAAGGAATGGTTCCATATTCTGGCATAGATTCAAACATGAATATTCATCATTGCGTGACATGCTCACAGAGGAGGGGAGACTTGGACTGTGATCCTGTACTACTTGGAGAGTGCATGCTCCATGACAGGGCTTCTGTCCAGCCCACCTCAGCAAGCCTGCTTCTTAGCAACTGTGTTTGCTCCCATTTCTTGGTGGGAGAAGGACAAGGGGAACCCAAGCAGTGCCCAGCTGCATTTCTACATCCAGGAGAAAAGAGCAGCCTTATCCTCCTGGATCTCCATTGAATACACTGACGATCTGGAAAGGCAGTAGCTGTTTTTTTTTCCCAGTTGCATATTGAGATATTGTCTGGGGCCACCTCTCACCCTTCTCCTGCCACTAAATGTCCACTTCTCATCTTCCTCTGGCCACTAAATAGTCAATGTAGGGACTTGCTAGCTCTGGAAAGAGGGAGGAAAGGAAGAGACTTTCTGCAATGTTGTACTGAGTGCCTCCTTGCAGGACAAAGATCAAAGCACATAGCCTTGCATTGCCTGGGCTTGTTACCAACAAAATTCCATCCATCGGCTGCTATGCAGGGCCATCAGTAGGGTTGAGTTTCAACAAAGCAAAGGCAAAATTTTGCTAGCAGATCTATATCTCAATCCATCTCTAAGAAGTTAGACATTAAGAACCTTCCCAGATTTGGAAACTTCATTATAAATTTAATGGAAAGAACTTGAATTAAACAACAACAGCAAAAACGAATAATTGTGGAAGTAATAGAAAAAGGTTCATGTATACAGGCAGAGGACTTTGGATGTTTAGTTCTTCAAAGTCTCGAATTACTTTGTATTCTCTCCTGCCCATTTTGGGCTGCCTTGCCTTTTTTAGTTCTTCCCATCCTTAATGGATAGAAGGTACAATGTGAACATCTCCATGCTGAAAATAGCTGTACCTGTTGGATTTGTCCAGTGCAGATGGTTGAGAATTTTCTTCAGTTCATTTCAGATGAGAACTTAATGACTTTCACACATCTCTTCAAAAATTAAATGAAAAGAAAAAAGGTGTAGTGAGAGAAAAAGAAGTTGATAGATCCCTTCACTTGAGGTGGGGACGGACTTGGAAATCCAAATAAAATGTGAAAAAGTCTTACCATTGGTGGAATTTTGGTTCAGACAGGCCATCTTGACACAGGAAAAGATCTTGTTGAAGATCTTAGTGCTGGAGAGTGATGTCCTCCAGCATGAGAAGTAGGCAGCGAACACTACCGTCATTATAAGTTTCACAGTTTGCAGCAAAACACATAGTCACTCATATGCAAAATTGCCTGTCATCCGACATTCCAGTTACAGATGCATAGTTTAGAGTTATGAATTGGTGGCCGCTCCATATTCAGCCATGCTTTGTATGCACAATTGTGGCACTCTTGTTGCATTTGCACCCTCCCCCCCAAATAACCCTGATTTACATTAACAGCCTGTAGCCACATGAAACGAGAGAGGTCTGTTTCGCTGGCAGTCAGGGCAGAGTGGGATGACGTATCCAACACCCTCCTGCCAGCAATCTATGGTGCAATGAGGAATTGTGACAGTGGTCCTGCTTCTAATTGTCACATTGCAGAGCGCTGTGGGGAGGGGTCTGGAAACATCATCTTGCCCACCCTGATCACCAGTGGAAGAGACCCCCATTGCTGGCTGCTAAGCTAGGTTTGGGGAATGGGGTCAGGAGACCGAAGGTAGTTACTCACTTGTAACTATATCTGTAATGTAGGCTCTCGACATCTATTTTCTTTTCCCTTTCTGTAGCTGAACAAGCATGCTTAGCAAGCATGAAAGGAGAGTCTGATATAAACAACCAACAAACCATTCATTTCTACTACTTAGGCCTGTACAAAGAGGCCAGACTGATCACAGGTTTCAATTCTATACATTTACAGAAACACACACACAAAAAGTCCTGAAAATGCACAAACTCAATCTGACACTTATTCGGCCCCCCCCCAAAAAAAAACCCTCACCATGTTGGAGGAAGTTTACTTATCTATTACATTTTTGTCTTGTTCATCATGTGAGGACAAGCCAATGTATGAACAGATGCAAAGACCCCACACAAAAAAACAGAGAAAGACATACACACTATTCCTAAATTCTGCAAAGGGCTAAAGCGTGGAAGGAGTGTTTGTTTCCTATTACTTTTCTTTTTGAGACACAGTTTCCCAACACTCAAGAAACCTTGCCAGGTACAATAACCCAACAGCCATGGGATTCTTAACACCTTGCAAAAGTCCCTTCCTCCATTGTTGTGTCTGTGCAAAAAAATTACATGTACATTCACTGCATAGAAAATATGTTTTTGCACAGAAAATACACTCCCTGCACAGGACGGGGCATGCAGAAAATGTATATACCTGTGCAGAAAACACATTCTGTGCAGCAAAAAAAAACACTGCACATTTCTATGCAAAATACTTCCCTAGAAGATTTCCCAAAGCACAAATCATGCTTCAAAACTGTGCAAAAACATTTATATTTTTACACACAAAGAACAGCAAGAACAATAACGTTTTTTTATTACGTTAGCGTGAGTCCATAGCAATCCACAAAATATTGCAATACAATAAAACGTGACAGAGATGCCGTAGTAAGTTCCAACATATCGTATCCATATCAGGGGACTGGTAAGGGTGTTATTTGTTCCCGCAAGTGAAGGTGAGGAATGTGAAAAGGGCTATTCGTAGCTAAAACAGAAGAATATCGGAAACAGGATATTGCATCTACAGATCAGAGTGATGATGAACTCCGGGAAGTTTTCTGTCTCTCTCACTCATGTGCTAATCCTGTCTCCGGGTTTAAGTGTGGCTGTGTAGCTCAGTTAATGTTCTGTGGCAAGAACAGCCAGAAAGAAGGGGGAGAAACAAGACTCTCTCTCTCTCTTTCCTTCTTTCTCTCTCTCTTGTCAGAAGCCAAGTTATTTACTTTCCAAAGCTGACAGAATAGCACTGCAGGGGCTTCATTTATTTCCGTTCAGAATGTCATTATTGTGTAATGCACAGGGGCCTCTGTGTGCGTTGCCGACACTTTCTTCTAATCTTTATTATTATGCTGGATGACTGCTTAAGGAGCAAACGGGCGCACGGAAATTCTTTCTCTCTTCCAACTGTGGCCCCAGCAGTTTTGAAAAGTTGCCCTTTCAGGAGACGTTTGATATTCCGGAGGAGAGTCCTCTCTTGGTGCCTACTGCTGAATAACCCTGCTTTGGCCCTGCTAGTGAAGAAATCAGAACTGGCATCGGGGGGCTGACCCGAGACCTTTTGCTGACTGAGGCAAAGGGGAAATGTAGCCCCTCCCGAAACTGCAAACCCCAGGATTCCATAGGATGTTGCAAGTGGAATCATAGTGCTATAACAGGCTAGTGTGGAAATGGGCTAGTGTAAGCTCCTAGTGATTTCAAAATGGAGATAAACAAAATTAATTTGGATTAAATCCTCCACTCTGTATACCTTTGGTGTCTGTACTAATTTTATAAAAGCTTAGAGATGAATTGATGCCCCACTAATATTGTCCAAGTAATTACATCATTATTCCTAGTGATTTTAAGTGAAATTTGATCTGTAGAGAACATTCTGAACCACTCTTGATGGCTGCTGCTGATGGGACAAAAGCTTTGCTTTTGTTCTTGGGTGCCTTCAGCTCGTTTCCAACCGATGCTAATCTTGAGGCAAACTGATCACGGGGTTTTCTTGCCAAAGAGGAGGTTTGTCGTTGCCTTCCTCTGAGGCTGAGAAAGTGTGACTGAACCAAAGTCACCCTGTCTGTTTCCATGGCCAAATGAGGATTCAACAGGCCATAGTTCGGGTTGATAAGTTGGTATGAGAGCCTTAGCCTTTTTTTTGCTCACTTGCCACGTGCTTCTGTACAAAAGTTGTGTGAGGTTGGTTTAATTTCTTGTTGGGGGTAGAAGACTGGGGTTTTGAGACAGAGTCCACCTGGTGCTGTGTGGTTAAAGAAACTACTGGATTCTATCCACTATCGGACTTCATTCATGAACCTTAAAGGGTTACCATTTTGCGGGTCATTTCCATCTGCAGAAATCCAGCTTGGAGACGTTGAAATCTATTTGAAATCCATCCTAGTGCTGCCTAAGTTGTGTTGGAACTGGTCTGATCCTGAGTTACATTGTGGCTCCATATTGCTGACTAAGAGCAGATAAAAACATAGTAAAAGTAAAAGTTGGATCTAACCAAATCCCCATCTTGTCTGTCTGTACAGCATTCAGAGATCAGTAGTTAGAGCAGTAACTACAAAGTTATATTTACACGGGAAAAGGCAGGAAGTTACTTCTCGTCAAATGATTGTTGTAATGCAATTCAGCCATATCTTTCTTCTTGTGAGGGAAGTAGAGTTACTTGCAAGTAACCATTTGTAATTAGTTTCTTTCCAACCTTTGGAATGTTTGGCAGATCCTTGGCACTCTTGGTATTTTGGCGGTTTGGGTGGGGATGAAAAGCTAAAGTGTGGCTTTTGGTTCTGGATAAGGACCAAAGGATACCATCCCAGGAGTAAAATGCGGAGTAGAAATAAAAGGCCTGGAGATAGGCAAGTGGAAATTTGAGATCTGAGCTGGTCTCAGCATCAGGAAGTTTCCCTCCTGCCTTTTAGCTTGCTGTGTGGATTGCTGTGTATCTGAGCAGAGTGGATTTACCACCAAGTGGAGCTGTTGGCTGCTACCACTGCTAGATCCTACTAAAAGTAAATAAAGTGGAAAGAGGAGAGGCAGCCTAGAGGGGCCATAGGAGAGAAGCTTTAATGGAAACAAAAGGGGTGGACCTGAGACCTACCTCCCACTAAAAAGCCCCACAACCAAAGATCTATAAATACACACAACAAGTGTGTAGGAGGATGAATTAGCAGCTGCAGGAGGGCTTCGCTGGAGAAAGCAATGCTCTGAATGGCTTCCCATCCTGGGGGCAAAAGAAATGCAGAAAACTAATCCTTTCTTTAAAAATCCCAACTAGAATAGTTGCATGACAACCAGCATGGTGTTGACTGTTGGGGTAGGACTCCAACTAAAACTATGAGAGGAGTTGTTGTTGTGTGCCTTGAAGCCATTTCCAATTTCTGGCGACTCTAAGGTGAACCTGTCATGGGGTTTTCTGGGGCTGAGAGTATGTGACTCACCTGAGGTCACCCAGTGGGTTTCCATGGCCAAGCAGGGAATCAAACCCTGATCTCCAGGGTCATAGTTTGACACTGAAACCACTACATCAATCTCGCTGTTTGGGAGACCAGGGCTAAAATCTCTCTCAGACATGGAGATTCACTGGGCGTCCTTGGGCAAGTCACACTCTCTCATCCCAAGAGGAAGATAGTGGCAAGCCTCCTCTGAACAAATCTTGCTGACCCAAACCCCGGACTAGAGTTGTCCTCCATCAAAGCCAACTTGAAGGCACAACACAGCCTGTGGACCAGAAAGGGCACTGACTCTCATAGATCTCCCCACATGCCCAGCAATTATTG
This sequence comes from Ctenosaura bakeri, assembly GCA_948474755.1. Lineage (NCBI taxonomy): Eukaryota > Metazoa > Chordata > Lepidosauria > Squamata > Iguanidae > Ctenosaura > Ctenosaura bakeri. The sequence continues at coordinate 73,231 of CAOLHI010000282.1, forward strand.
ATTGATTGAAATATTTCTACCCTTTTCTTTATCCAAAGACCTCGGGGCAGTAAAACCAATCTAACCAATTTAAAATAATCTACATAATTAAAATAATTTTTAAGAGGCTAAAAGGCAGATTAAGCAATTAACAAATCAAATGCCGATTAAAAGAGTTAAAATGATTTAAAATAATTGTTAACCTTGTGCATGGAAAGTTTTTTCTTTTAATGAATTGGGCCCCAAAAGCTTTCATAAACAACCGTATTTTTACTTTGTGCCGGAACAGCAGCAATGTTAGTACTGACTGGACCTCTAAAGAGAGGGTGTTCCACAACTGGGGTGTCACAGCAAACGAGGGCCTCTTCCATGTCCTTGGATAGCATGGTGCCCTGACTGATGGGACACAGAGCAAGACCCCTCCAATGGAGCTTAAATGTCAGACAGCGACATTATACAGAGAGGCACTGCTTCAAGTATTGAGGTCCCAAGTTATTTTAGGGCTTTAAATGTCGCTACCCATACCTTGACTTCTGTCTGGAAAAACTTGGCCATCAAACAGCCAAGTGTGTTGACCGGTCTCTAGGGACTCCTAACTTGCCCTGGAGCTGTGCATGCCACCCAAGAGTACCACATATTTGTAGTAGTAGTAGTAGTAGTAGTAGTAGTAGTAGTAGTAGTAATAATAATAATAATAATAATAATAATAATAATAATAATAATAGTAATAATAATAATAGTAATAGTAATATTTATTTTTATCCCGCCTCTCCCAGTGGATCGAGGCGGCATTACAAAAATATATAAATACATTAAAACATTAAAATGTACCCCATCCTCCCCACCCAACCACCCTTAGATTTAGATTTGTCTTACGGAAATTCATAGAATCATAGAAATGTAGAGTTGGAAGAGACCACACAGGCCATCCAGTCCAACCCCCTGCCATGCAGGAACACCCTCAAAGCACTCCCGACAGATGGCCATCCAGCCTCTGCTTAAAAACTTCCAAGAAAGGAGACTCCACTACACTCCAAGGCAGCAGATTCCACTGCCGGACAGCCCTGACTGCCAGGAAGTTCTTCCTGAGGTTCAGGTGGAATCTCCTTTCCTTCAGCTTGAATCCATTGCTCCTTGTCCTGGTCTCTGGAACAGCAGAAAACAAGCCCTCTCCTTCCTCTACATGGCATCCCTTCAAATATTCAAACATCGCTATTCTGGTAGTTTGTTTTGTAAAGTGAGACTGTCGCATCTTCCCCTTTTTGTGTCTTCCCCTTTTTTAAAAAGTGGGTTGCAATAAATTTTTAAAAAGCCCATTGCAACACAATCAATGAGCTACAACTCAACGGCTGTGATGCCATGGAACGCTCACAGACATTCTAACTCCTAAGAAATTGGTGAAAGAATCTTGACCGTCAATGCAGTTTGGTTGTGTTTCTTTCTGCGTATGTAAAAAACTGATCAATGGAACAGGGATGGACAACAAAGGTAGCCTTGAAAGTGTGCAAGCTGAGGGTCAAGAGAGCCAAGGAGCTAGAGAATTGTGGATTGGGCACGGGAAAGGGAAAGCTATTTTTCACAGAGAGCTAAAAAGTCTTCACCAAGGATCGAATTGCATGCCACCTGGTGCTCGCTTCTGTTGCACGATGATGTCAACTCCAGAATGTGCTGATTTCATTTTCTGGTTACATAAGAAGCAGGGGAGTGAGAAAAAGGAGTCCGGGAGGGACGGAGGGATGACTCAGACAATTTCCAGCCCATGTCACTTGAGTATGTGTTCCCTTCGAAGTAGGCTCTGTTCAGTTTCCATATTTAAGTTGCATTAGATTTTACTTTTAAACACACATCTCCTCTCACAATAGGCATCTCTCTCCGCTCGCTTTCTCTCCCTCTCTCTCCATGATAATTTTGTTTCAGTGGATTCATGACGGGAATTGAGCAACATTCACAATTTTCTTCATACTTGAAATAGGAAGAAGGTGATTAAAAAAAACAAAAGTGAGAGAAATGGAGAATGATGAAGTTGTCCACCTAGAAGAAACGCTTTGGCCATTTCCGCGTGGCATCGCAGTCCTGCACTGGGGACATGATGGCAGCAGTCCATGGGCCGTGCTTTTGCACAATGTCATTGGAGTCTCGCAGTCATCATATCCCCACATGTCATGATCGTGTGATATTTGCTTAATGGAAAAAATCCATTATGTGCCCATGATTGTGCTACGCTCCCATCCTTCCTGGCCACGCGGAAAGTGTGGAAGTGTGATGGAGGCACACTTTCCCAATGCAGCTTGGGAAAGATCCCAGCTGTGCTGCGGAAGACAGGTGTGTGTTGCTCACACTCCCTTCCACAGACAGCTGGCTAGGTGTGCAGGAGAGTGTTCCTATCATGCTCCCTTCCCACCAAAGGCACTGTCGGGATTGTGATGAGAGAGCGTTGTCTTGTGGAAATGGTGTCTGAGTGTTCTACTGTTAAAAGTCTTGGCTTGAAACCCTGTGTGTTCAGCCATGTTTGTGGTGCTGAGCTTGGATTGCCACCTCTGCTCCCTCACAAGAGAAGTCTCATCTGCAACACCCATCTTACAGGGAGGTGCTCTTCCTTTTGGAAACAGCTGTACCTTTGCAGTCTGGTCAATGCAAATGGGGGAATTTACCCAAAGCTGCCTATTTCTTCTTGTTTACCTGGAAAGAAATGGAACATTTCAAGCAAAATTCTAGTATGAACCACAACTGAAGTAAACCCATTGAAACAATGCAATTTGGCCAATATGTTGACTCACCATTCAGCAATCAAATCCATGGGTCTCTATTAATTCAGGCAAACCAGTCAAACTCAGGCCTCCACATGGAAGTGAAACAAACAGCTGTGTGTATTTGCATGTTACATATTCTCTAGTGGCAGATTCATTGCAAGATTAAACAAAGGATCCAGGGGTCTTAACAGACCAGAAGCTAAACATGACTCAACATTATGATGTGGGGGGGGAACAAACACACATGCACAACACAATTCTAGGCTGCATCAACACAAGTAAACTGTACAGATTGGCAGAACGGAATAGTACTGCATGATTTTGCTTTGGCCAGACCTCACACGGAATATTATTCTGGGCAGTACGAGTTCAAGAGGGATATTGAAAAGCTGAAATGGGGAGAATAACCAAGGGGGCACCAAGTTGGTTAGAGGTCTGGAAACTAAGGCCATATCAGGAATGACTTACGGAGTTGGATGTGTTTGGCTTAGGGAAGAAAAGGGTGAGAAGTGATATGATAGCCATCTCTAATGTCTGCAGGGTGAGCTTCTTTTTTGCTGATCAGCTAACACAAAACCAGCAGATTGAGGCCATTTCCTCACTAGACATTCCTCAAAGGCCCCTCTCTAAACTGCAAACCCCAGGATTCCGTAGGAGGTTGAAAGTGGAATGATACCGCTATAACAGTATAGTGTGGAAATGGCCTGAAATTCCAAGAAAGAAGAGTCCACCTAAACATTAGGAAGAACTTTTTGACTATAACTGCTGCTTGAGGGTAGAACAGATTGGCTTAGCGGGTGATGGCGTCTCTTCGGAAAAGCCACTTTTAAAAAGTGCTGCAGTTATGCATTCCTGCATTTCAGAGGGTGGGACTAGGTGGCTCTTTCAATACTTTCCAACTCAATGATTCTCTGATTTTATTAACTGCTGTGGAGTTAATTATGGACTTATCAGGTCAGGTAATCTCCCCCTACATACACCTCCCAAATGATGGGCTGAGGCCAAACTCCCACCTTGCGCCATGTTAAATGTTCTTTCCTACATTTATTAAGGTATCTGTATGATCAGATGGGTTTCCTAAGAGCTTCAAGAGTCAGAACAGGAGAGGCAACTGCTGAATAAATGAGTGAAGCATATAGCAGACAGAAGAGTGCCCTTAGCAAACTTCAACATGGTGGATCGCAAGGTTGCACAGACAATGATATTCAGTCTGTCTGCTCCAGTGATTTTTGTGGCTTTCTGATATGCTGTCCCCAGTGAATCACCGTCCATTTCATTACTTCCTTACTTATTAAAATATTTTTATCCCACCCTATCCAAGGACAACGTACAATAAAATCAATGTAGGGCAATAAACAACAATAACAGTGATTTTAAAAGACTAAAAATACCTTATATTACTTATTAAGGAAAATCAAAACCAGTTCAAACAATTTAAAATAATGCCAACCATAGCACCTGTGCAAATTGGGCAAAAACAACCCACAGATTTTAATTTTTTAAGGAATACTTGTTTTGACTTGGTAGCAGAACGACACCAGCCCTGGCTTCAGTAAGGCCTCTGAATGGAGGATGTTCCATAATTGGGGTGCCAACACAGAAAAGGCCCTCTCTTATGTCAAAGCATAATGTATTCCCCCACTGGTGGGACACAAAAGGGGCCCCTCCAACAAACCTCAGTTCCTAGGTAGGCACATAACATAGGAAGACATGTCCTCCCAAATATTGATCATGGTTGAATCAACAGAATCCGAGAAGAGTAACCATTTTATATCCAGTTGTGCATTCTTGGATGGTGCATAACTACACTTCTGTGGCTTCAGAAAGAACCTCTTTGCATTCCAAATCCCACAACGGATATGCTAGCGTATTAGCAGATACACACTTGGTTGTACAATGTCATCGTTCAGCAGAAGACTAGCATGGCACAACCATAGAATGTAACTAGATGAACATAGATTTGTTCTTGTTAACCACAGTGTAGGATGTTTGCAATGAAAGAATATCTTTTTTTTTTCTCCCTTCCCTTCCCTTCCCTTCCCTTCCCTTCCCTTCCCTTCCTTTCTTCCTTTCTTTTTCTTTTTCCTTCCTGGAAACTCTTCTGATCACTTTACTAACACAGCCCGGCCTCAGAAGCGAATGTTGGACAGGCTATTTCAGCAGAACAAATGAACTGCATCCCAGAAGAGGAGAGCAAAGCCTTCAGCAACATGTATAGAGAGAGGGCAGGGGGATGAAACAGGCAGTGATCCTTGGCATGAGAGAGAAAGAGTAGGGGTGTGTTGAAAGCATCCCCGAGTGTTCCCATTTCTAAGAAGCAAGAGATAGTGGGCATCTCCCCTCCCCACTCCATTTTCTGGATTTGAAAGACTGCTGCTTTTTTCTGTTGGTGTAGCTGGACAAGGAGGACGAGGGGGGGAGAAATGGGGATTTGGAGGGGGGATGAAAAAGGAAAAGTGGAAATCTGCTGAGTTGTGTCAGCTCTCCGAGAATGATGGACTACCCTGAAAAGCAGCCAATTTCAGGCCCAAAGCCCCTGTTGTGTGGGAAGGTCTCTAGGCTTGTGCAAGAATTTTTTTTCCTTGCCATTCCGCAGCATCATTTTAAAGATTTATGCCCCAAGTGCTGCAGCTTGCCACTCACTGGTAGGACCTGGTTTGGGTTAATAAAGGAAACGCAGGGGGAGCTGTGGGGCAGGGTGGCAGCGGCAAAGAGCTTCTTGCCTGGGCAAGGTGTTTTGCTTAATGCATTGCTTTGCTGCCTTCATAAATCAAAGGAATTCAGTGCTTTACAACCTTTCAAAGAGACGGAGTATTATTCTGCTTGCTAACCCCCCCTTCCCCGCTTTTCTTTTTTATAACTCTTGATTCACCTAGGAATATTTTCATTGCATTTCTATAAAGAATGAATGAACTGCTGGATGAGATCTATCTCAGCTGTTTTAAGGTTGATTGGCTTTCTTCACACTGGTGCGATGCTTCCATTAGTTTTCCATTTGGTCTTTCTGCGTTGTGGTGTTGTCTATGGAAATAGGCTGGCGTGGGGAGGGTGAGTGTGGATTTGCTTTTCTTCTCCTTTTTTTCTGTTTTTTTATTAGCATAAAGAGATGCAGATCGTATTAAGACTCTGGCTCCCCTTGCCTTAACACAGTAGTCATGGGAAAACATACCGAGGAAGTGCACGTTTGCAGTAAACAAAGTAATTGCATCTTTTGGCTAAGATAAAAAATGCTGTAACACACACTGGGGCACCCAATTTGAGCATAATGCACCTGTTAAAATTAAGGTAATACTTCTTTGATTTGCAAAAAAATTGAAGCCCAGGCACACCCACCCGACATGCACATGCACAAAGAAGGTAACTCTCTCTCCTTTTATTAATATTCCAGGGATTAATTCCATTAGCCTGAGCAAGGCTCTGCTCCGCTGACAATCAATGGCCATATTACCAAGGTTACAAATGCTACAGCCACTGACAGATAGTGGGGTTGAAGGTGGAGTTGGGAGGAGTCTATTCAAGGTTTTAATCCAGACTTTAAAGGAACCATTCAAGGCAGTGAGCCTCCTTTGTGCAAAGGGGTTCCCCACCTTGAATAGTTCCTTTAAAATTCAGACTAAAAGCCAGAGCAGATTTACTATTGCAACCACCTTCATAGGTGTGGGGATGATATTCTCAGTCTCATTCATGATGCATTCCTCTAGAATGTGTGCTGGACTTCCAGAGAAGCCTTGACAGTCTCATGTCTTCTGACAGATTTTTGGACCATGACTCCCATCATCCCTGCCCAGTAGCCATGTTGTTTGTAGTCCAAATTAAGGCTACCCAGAATATTCCTAAAGGTTCTTGCTGTTGGCAAAAAAGGGTGCCTTAGCATCTCAAGATGCTTTGTCAAAAGCCATTCTCAATGACTGTTAGATCTTTTTGACCCTACCATCAGAGAAATAAAAAGGTTGAAGCTTTCTTTGTCTGCAGCCCCAATAGCAAAAACTTGTTTTACTGCACCAAATGTTGGTTTCTTGTTGTTTCATTTTTTTTTTCATATAACAGTACGGCTGGCATCCCATTCAGTAGTTACAAGATACCAGCTACTACTTTTTCAGCCTGGCAATGGACCAACCAAAGGGTTTCCAAGGCACTGGGAAACGACGTGTGTAGCACTCACCTGGTTGCAGTGCATACGGAAAAGAGACAGCTGCTTGGCTCAATGTGTCCTGTACCCAGGAGAGTGCTGCAGATGTTATTTTCCAACACCCTGATCTTTAGCACTTTGGAAACTCTTCAGCTGAGGTACTGCCAGGCCAGGGTGGTGGTTGTGACATCATCAGAGGTAGCTACAACCATGGAGCTTCATCGTCATAGTTATGTCTAACAATGCAAGATCTCATCCAAAGTGTTTCCCACAAAACACTGCAAATGCACACATGCCTATATGTATCATGCCCCAGTCCTAGAACTCAGGTGCAAACACAGAGAAGATCCTCTCCAACAGCCACAACACAGAGACACAAACAGGACAATACTTACTGCAGCCCAGCATAGGTGAGAAAGGAAGAGCCCATGAAACTCAGAGCATTTATATATGGAAGTCTCTTTAATCAGGCAAAGAGCTGAGGGAGGCTACTGGCCAATAAATACAAGACACTGGGTGGAGAGGAGTCTGTTGCAGACAATTGACACATCTGGTAGAAGCAAAATGTTCTTCTTCTGATCTTTAGCTTGTGTTCCTGAAAAACCTTGATCCTTGCTTTGTGCACTGACTGTGCTGCTGGATACTCCCTTGAAGTGACACTTTGCATTTGTGGTGGGCTTTCTAAACAGGACAGAATGAGCATGTGGCTGAGATCCTGGATGAGGGGATGTATTGCACATGTTTACTTATAATAGGTCTCTCATCTAACCCCTCCCCAGCCCACATTTTCTCTGCTGCCACCTCCCACAGTGCACCCATTTCCTGGCAGGTAGAGAGAAAGGGGAAGCAACAAAGAAGTATCCAGCTATAGGATTTCCTCCAACCTTTACCATGACAAAAGATGAACAGTGAAAGACTGTTCCACCACGGGATTCATTGGAGGGGTCTGGAATGTGTCTTGGAATGTGGGGCTCAAGCGGAACAGAATCCAGAGACTTGTGGCTTTCTGGCCAGTGATCATGACCCCTTACTTGTCAAGAGGTGCAGTGCATGGAATAAACATGGGATCAATATTTGATCTATGGCCTCATTCCTTCTTTCTGGAAGCATACTGAATCCAGCAGAGAATGTGAGCTTTTCTCTCTCCAGGGGCCATCATTTCGTATATATGGAGAGTCTCTATGTGATTTGGAAAATGCTGAAATTAGATTGGCCATCAAAGGAATCTCTCCCATACAAGTCTGCTGAGGTTCAGGCTAGACCCTTCACCCAGTCCCAATATCCTCATATGTAAATCCAGTTGGAAGACAGAGGAAGACCTTCTCAATGGCTGCTCCCAGGTTCTCAAATTCCCTTCCTAGACAGATTAACCTCCACCTCCATAATTTCCTTCCTGTGATGGGTGGAGGCTTCTTTCATTTTGACAGGCATTGGGAACTGGCTGCCTAAGAGGAAAGGGCTTTGTATGGCACTGTCTGCATTTCTAGCTTTTTAATGGCAGCGCTTTTAAGTTCCTTTTACTTTTCTTGATAGTTCAGTGCTATTTTAACTTGGCTACAAGTTAAAGCCTTAGTGGACCACAAACTGAACATGAATCAACAGTGTGACATGGCAGCTAAAAGGCAGCTAAAAGCCAATGCTATTCTGGGCTGCATCAACAGGAGTATAGTGTTAAGATCAAGGGAGATAATGAAACCACTTTATTCTGCTTTGGTAAGACCTCACCTAGAATACTGTGTCCTGTTCTGGGCACCACAGTTCAGGAAAGATATTGACAAGCTGGAAGATGTCTAGAGGAGGGCAGCCAAAATGATAAAGGGTCTGGAAGGCACAGCTTAGGGAGCTAGGTATGTTTAGCATGACAAAAAGAAGGTTAAGATGAGACATGATAGCCATGTTTAAATACTATAAGGGATGCCATGTTGAAGATGGAGCAAGCTTGTTTTCTGCTGCTCCAGAAACTAGGACATGGAGCAATAGATTCAATGTACAGGAAAAAAGATTCCTAAACCCCAGGAAGAACTTCCTGACAGTCAGAGCCATTCGACAGTGGAAATATGCTGCCTCGGAGTGTGGTGGGGTCACCTTCTTTGAAGGTTTTTAAGCAGAGGCTGGATAGCCATCTGCTGGGGCTGCTTTGATTGGTTGTTCCTGCATCACAGGGGGTTGGACTTGATGGCTATTGTGGTCTCTGCCAGCTCTATGATTCTATGTATCATTGTTAGTAATATGAACATTTATCTATATCCCCAGGCTTGGGAGCAAACATATATACACACATACATGCAAACGTACATACCATCCTGTACAGATTCATCACTCTCCATGCAGGAAGAGCCATGAAATTGCAGAGAGAGGCCAAGATCCTGTTCAAGTAGCCATGAAGCAGAAATCTTTGCCATCTACTTCCCCTGAGCGTCTACTGTGCCAGCTGTACAGTGCGGACAGAAGATGCCAGAGTGTGCTTCCACAGCCAGTTGACGGGAGGGAAGCAGCATTTGGCCATACTTAGTTCCTCAAAAGAAACCCCTGTTGCACTTTTGGAACTCCCAGAAGCACAGAGAAATCTAGCCTATAACTGAGATCATTCCCTAAAATTCTGACCAGCATCTTCAGACCCAAACAAGCAATGACTGGAGGATGCCACATTGGTACACTCATACACTGAATCAGAATCAGCTTTCCCAGAGATAGCTTTTAATGCCATTTTGGTGTCTCACTCTTATCTAGTGCTCATCTTTTAGCAGGATGTCATTGGCCTTGTTTCAGAGTTTTGTTTTAAGGTATAACACGCTCATAGACTTTGTAACTAGAGATGCAAGCCATTGCTAATTTTGTTCTTGAAGGAACAGAGTGAACCCACTCTGGACTTTAATCCAAACTTCAAAAGTGTTGAATCTATTTGGAGAATTGGGTTGGATAGTTTGGGTTGGATTACGTGGATAGCTCCTTTACAGTTCAGACTAAAACCCAGAGCTGACCAGCTCCCATTGCTTTTGCACCTTCCTTGTTCTCTTGTGGAGGAATGCGTCTGGACCACATCCAACATTTAAGTATGAAGCAGGGGGAAAAGGGCATTCGCTGGCTAGTTTTAAAGAACCCGACTTTCATTTCAGGGACGCTTATGTTATTTTACAAGGAAAATAGCAATAATGAGGAAATCATGTAGTCTTTCAGAGCCTTTATTACGCCGCGCAACTCATGTTCATGTTCACTGGTTTGAACTGCAGTGAAAGGGGAGAAAAAAAATTGTCCAGATATTTCTGTATGGCTGGGAAATTTGATTGCCTTGTGTTTTTATGGAGCGAACAAATGTGCCGTTCCGCAGCCGTGAAAAGACAGAGGGTTATGTGAAGCATGTATTTGCTTTGGGTGTGGTTAGTCCCTCCTTCCCAGTCATTCCCATTCAGGCCTCATAATGACGGCCGCATTCAAAGAACGACCTGAGCCTTGCTGTTTTCATCGTCGAACAAATGCTACAAAGAGCACCAGGCAGGTGTCCAGTCAATCGGGTTTTGTGTTCGGATTGTACCTTTCTTCTCCTCTCCAACTAGGTTTGACCTCGGTTATTTGGGTGGGCAAGGGGCCTCATTGTGTTTAATTATGTCTGCGAGGTTCCATACAGCCATCAAACATCTGCTCTATTGTTTCCCGGCTTTGCACGGCTTTGATGGGTTATTAACCAATCTATTCCTCAAACAGGAAAACACAGATACAAGCTGATCCCCCTATTATGTTCTTTTGTAAAGGCAAATTATACAATTAATGCTCTCGGATTTGTACATAGCCATTCCAGTGGCCAAGCAAATATTTGGTTTTGGCATTTTGGAGGGACTGAGAGCAAAAACGTACCTAAACTAAATAATGCTGTATTGTTTAGCCATCTTCCAATAGTATCACATTTTCGGGCAGTGCAATATAAAGCGGCCAAAATTTCAACAGGACTAGTTTTGTACGTGTGTGCGTGCATGTATGTTTGTGGGCATACACCTGCCTAGATGTGCTGATATTGTTGCTTCTCCATTAGCTTTCTGTATTGAATGCTGTACCATTTCCAGAAGTCCCCTGAGCCAGAAGGAAAAGGGTTCTGGGTCTTCAGGAAAGAGCTAAAGGCTAAGGTCCTTTCCGCATCACACTGTTATAGTGCTATTATCCCACTTTCAACCTCATATGGAATCCTGGGGTTTGCTATTTAAGGAGGGCCATTTAGAATTCTCAGCCGGAGAGCTCTTTGGCCTCTGGAAACTACAAACCCCACAATTCCACAGGAGGCTGAAAGTGGAATAATAGCAATATAACAGTGCAGTGCAAAAATGGCCTTAAAAAAAAAGGTGTACAACAGGCTGTGGAACCATAACACCCTCCTGATGTTGTTGGACTGCAATTCCCAGCAGCTCTAGCCAATATGACCAGTGGTGAGGAATGCTAGGAGGTGCAGTCCAACAAGACAGAAAACTCTTTCATGCCACATGATTAGAACACTACGGCCAAGGTTCTGCATCAAAGAGGTAGCCACAATGCTACAGCAATGCTTTAATTCTCCCCGATCCCTGGACACCTCCTTAAAAGCTGTCCGGAGCAGAGGAGGTCTGTGCTGGTGCTGAGTGAGGAACTGTGAGATGATGTGACCAGCCCCTTTCTGCTGGTGAAGGATGCTGAAATGGGGAGTTGAGATAAGTCTGGCAATGCAGCCTGGTCCCTGGAGGGCCCTGCTTCTGTGTGGTGGTAGGACTGACCACATCATCCTGAAGCGACTTGCTTGGCAACAGCACAGACCTCCATCTTTCAGAATGGCTGGTGGGCTTTTTAGGTGGGCTTCTGGGTCATTTGCAGCCACGGTCTTAGTGCCACAATTGCAAATGAGAATGTAAAGTAGATAAGTATAACTTAGGCTATTGTAACTAACAGGATACCAAGCCATAATCCCACTTTAAGTCACACAGAGTCATCCTATTGAGTCCTGGAATTTATAGTTTAGGGAGAGGTACTTGGAATTCTTTTCAGAGAGGTCTAGTGTCTCACCAAACTGCAAGCCCCTGGGTTGCATTGGGTGGGGCCACAGCAGTTAAAGTGCAATGATCATGTTATAATTCTGTAGTGTGAAAGAGATCCTGGAGAGCCACATGATCCCTGCTCTTGGTCTACATGAATCATCTGTCAAATGCCCAACTCAATATTGTGATAATACTCAACAGGGCAAATGCATCTGTACTTCAAGATAGTTTTGCCTTTGGTTTGACCAAATAAATTTTGCCAAAATAAAAGTTTTGAAAACAGAATTCAAAGCAACCTTGGTAAACTAGAAAACTGGACTAAAAGTAATAAAATGAAATCCAGTACAGACAAATGCAAAGTACTGCATTTAAGCCACAAAAACCAAATGCATAAGTATGGGAGATACTTGATGAGACATACTTGGCTCAGCAGTATTACCTGTGAAGAAGACCTTAGGAATATTGCTGGTCACAAGTTGAACATGAGCCAGAAGTGTGATACTGCATCAAAGAAGGCAAATACTATCTTAGTCTGCATTAACAGATGCATAGTTTCTGAGCTGAGGGAAGCAATCCTGCTCAGGCCTCAACTGAAGCATTGTCTTTAGTTCTGGATGCCTCATATTAAGAAGGATATGGACAAGTTGGAACATGTTCAGAGAAAGGACGATAAGAAGTACTGAGAAGAAAAGCTATGAAGCGGGGAAATAATTCATTAGGAAACACACTCCGCTGTTTGGAAAGGGAGTCACTCTTACACCCCCCTTTGTTTTTATCTCTCTTTTTTTCTTTTATTATTAATAGTACTACAACTTGTTAATAGTTACTATTTTGTTACTTCAAAGTTTGTATCATTGTTTTAATTATGGATTTTTGATTGAATATGTTCCATTTTCTTTTGTAATATGCCTTGCTTAGGATTTTGTTTTACTCTTTTCTTTAAATAACGTATACTATTATGTAGTTTTCATAACATTTTGGATAATGTTTTTTTTTATTACCTTAAAAAATAATTTTTTAAAAAAGCAAGACATGTGCATTACATGCTGTGAGAAGAAGTCCCCTTGTTGTCAGCATTGTGTCTGTCAACTTCATGTGGATTCAATGAGATTTACTGCCTTTCTACCCTCCCGTTGCCCACATTCTCTCATCATCATCCAGGGTTTTGTAAACCACTATCATTTCCCCCATTCTTTGGTCAAGATGTTGTTTGTTTGTTTTCCCTGAACCAAAAAAAATAAATAAATACAAATGAAACATTGTTTGGAAGCTGGCCAGCGATCCTCTTTCAGCAAGAATTCCAAGCAGTCGTGGAAAGCTTTTTGAAAACAGTTTCCTTTAAAAAAAAAATATTGCTAGTCCCAGTTGGCTCATTAATTAGCCCAGAGTGTGACAGTTGTGTAGAAATGCTGTCTTGCTAGTCCTCTTTTTATTTGAATATCAGGAGAATGTTCTAAAAATAGGCTCCGCCATCTCAATATGCGCAAGTTGTGTCTGTGAAAAGCACCGCGCACAAAGGACTGTGCATGGAGTCGCTTGTCCCTGTAGAGGCAATTTGCACAGCTGTATGTGTGTGCATGTTTTCCCCCCTTTCCTCCCCTACCATTTGCTAAATTCTTTCAACCAGCATATGGCAAATATCCAGCAGTCCTTCAGCATTTAGTTCAGCGTGCGGCTGGGTAACGGGATAACTGTCTACTCGGTCGGACTCAATATGGCTCAAGTCCTTACGACGACAATCACAGTTGCCAAGCCACCACCCCTTTAGAAGGAAGCCCACCTCCTCCGGCTTTGATTTATCCACAGATGCCTTTTGCTTCAGCTGTCTCTGTTGCAAACCCATCTATAGCCATAGCTGGTAGCTGTTGTAGGTACAACAGAGAGTAGGGCCTTTTCTGGAGACAGGTGTCATCCCGTAATGGTGACACGAGGAATGAGACTGTGGCAATGGGCTTTTCCGCACTTTGGGGGGAAACATGGCAGTCCGTTACTCACCGGACTGGCACGGTCCCCCCCCACAATCCACGCCAATCTGGGGCAGCACGTGCCCACGCTACAGACTCTCCGGAGATGAAAATGGAGGCTTCCGGTTGGTGGAGGTTCTCCACCAACCGGAGAAGCTCACTAGCCGGAAGCCTGTCCCTGGAAAATCTGCAACCTTGCACTGGCGCGAGCCTGCAAATCTACACTTAGCGCTGTGATGGACTGGAGTGTGCCGGGCTAGTAATCGGTCTTTCAATAGCACGGCGAACCACCAGTTCTGGGTGTTCCAGAGTGGGCTGAAGTCTGGACATACATTAAGTAGTCCGGACCCAGTTCGCCCCCAAGTGCAAACCTCCTCACTGGAGGATGCGCCACCCCGTTTTAAAAATAAAATGCCGAAAAGGCCTGTGCTTCTGGATGATGTTGACACTGTCCTGTCCTTCTCCTGTTGCCAGCTGGCATGATCGCGGATTAAATAGTTGACAGGTTTTCCCCATCAGCGATGCCCAATTACATGATGCTCCCATACTTACCTGCCCTGTGGAAGGCTCAGAAGTGTGATGGATGCACTTCCTGTCCCAGTGCAGAATGGGAAAGTGCCTAGGTGTGGAAGGAAGGAAAAGATGGGACTGTCATGCTCCCTTCATGCTCCATTCCACAGTGAGCTGGTCCAGTGCAGAGGAGAGCGCTCCTGTAAGATAGGGTGCAGAAAGGGTCTAAGAATTGGAGTGGCTTGTCCAAAGTCTTAAGGACGAGAGGGCAGGGCCAGAGGTGACATTTGAAGGGATGCCATGTTGAAGATAGAGCAAGCTTGTTTTCTGCTGCTCTGGAGGCTAGGACATGGAACAATGGATTCAAACTACACAAAAAGAGATTTCACCTAAACCTCAGGAAGAACTTCTTGATGGTAAGCGCTGTTTGGCAGTAGAATATGCTGCCTCAATGGAGTGTGGTGGAGTCTCTTTCTTTGGAGGTTTTTAAACAGAGACTGAATGGCCATCTATCAGGAATGTTTTGAGTGTGCATTCCTGCATGGCAGGGGGTTGGACACAATGGCCATTTTGGTCTCCTTCAACTTTGATTCTATCGATGGCATCAGGTGAACCCATGGCTATTTATTGGAGCTGCCTCATCTTGCAGTAACAAAAGAGTCAGCATTGTTAATGGGAAACAATATGTACATATTGCAGCATATACAAATAATTTAGAAAAAAACTTGTGCCTGCAAAAATGGCAAATCTGCTTTGCTGAGTACCTTTTCCAAATCTTGTGATGTCATATTTTTGGGCGAGATATTAGAAGCACATTAGGAACAATTGGCTGGGAAGAAGGGATGGCTAGTACCAAGTAATTAAAGCCATTAGGTGCCGAGTTCAATGTCCAACTGCTGTGCGCAGTTTCTAAATTAGACAGCCAGGCTTCAGGGAAATGTAACAATCAATTGCAGAAAACCTTTCAAGATGCTCAGATTTGACATGAAATAACAGAACATCACACTAAATCTTGGTTGCAATTAGTTACCCAGGAATGCAATTATGTGGTGCATATACACGTAATATATTCATTCTTTAGTAACTGGAGCTAGTGGGGTGAATCGTCCTCTTTCCGTAGTCTGCGCAAAATGATATTTTAACCTGTAGAGATGCTTTAGACATGTAAAATAATTCTCCACTGGGGGTGGGGAAGAAGAAGAGAGACATATTTAATTCATTTCATTAATCATATTTGCTGCTGGAAGCAATCTTTTTCTTCTTTCCGTTTGAATCTAGTTCTTTGGAACGTAGCCTGTTTCGCCGGCTTTTATCATAAAGGGGAATCCATTTAGGTCTTGAAAAAGAAAAAACATGCTATAATATAGGCCAGCTTTCCCCAACTCAGTGCCCCCGAGATTGTTGGATAGCAACACCATTGCTTTATTGCTTCTTGTTGGGGTGGGGGAAAGGCCCATGAAGGGGGAAAGGGTCATGATTGGGGTATCCCAACCACGTGAAAAGTGGATGGCTATTTCAGTGCAGGATTGAGAAGCTGTTTTTCAACAAGACTCATGCTGAAAGAGGGAGGGATGGCACCCAATGTACAGATCGTTCTAACATGTCTGGACTTGACGGGGTCTCACCTTGAATTTAAAGTCCAAAGAGTGGAGGTGAACTCTCCTTCCAGGTGATATCTTATGCTCAGCTGGAGTTTTAGTAATATGATGGACAATACGGCCATTTCCACACTAGACTGTCATAGTGCTATTATTCCTCTTTCAACATCCTATGGAATCCTGGAGTTTGCAGTTTAGGGCCCTTCCCTAAACTGCAAACCCCAGGATTCCATAAAATGTTGAAAGTGAGATAATAGCACTATGACAGTCTAGTGCAGAAATGGCCTCTGTATCCCTTCCCCCAGTACCAGCATAACCGGTATCCCTGTAGACCGAGAAGCCAATCCCTCATGTCCTGCGCAACAGAGTAAAGCAAACTTGCCCACATGGTGCATGTTTTATCATACCATAATTGCCAAATTGCTAGTGTATGAACTCCAGAAGGGCATGGGAAATGATTTAACTGGGACAGGGGAACTACGTGGGCATTCTTGCAGTAATACGCCCAAATACACATTGAATCAGAATGTCAGTTCATCCCCTTTCTATTTTCTCTAAGCTTTTTATTTTATATTTTTTAATCCTTGAACCCAGACTTTACATTGAACTTGGGATCCCAAAGCAAAAGCCTTAAAATGTGTGCATACTTACTGTGTTACATTTTTTGCAAAAAGACTTACAGGAAGGGTTGTAGATGACCATCCAGATGTATGGAACTGATGTCATGCTGAATGATTGAGGGTTGGCTGGGGGCATGTACCAGTTTTCCCAGTTATTTGCATAAGGCAATTAAACCACAAGCTCAGGTTCCCATAAGGATTGCATGGCTCAGTAGTCATGAGTAGCCACGACAGTTCCACTTCGAAAAAAGAGTGCCAAGAAGAGCTATGGTGGCATGGATTGCATAAACCAGGATTACATGGACTATATACCTAGTTTCCAGAGTGAGCAGCACTACGTGTGACACCCAAGAGTCTCTTGATGAAGGTGGAAACCTCTTATTTCATACTGTAATGAAAAATATCAAACAACTTCTAAAGTTGTTTTACACTTCTTGGTACAATTTTGTGCTTTTTGATTTTATATATATTATATATATATATATATATGTATGTATGTATGTATGTTTATGTGTGGATGGATGGATAGATAGACAGATAGATAAAACTTCTCATGGAAAAAGTCCCAAAGTGGTTTCTCTCTCACTCCCCCCCCCTTTTCTCTCTCTCCTTACACACACACACATATATATATACATACAAACACTTTGGGACTTTTTCCGTAGGAAGTTTGCGCAAGAAGATGTGTTCTTGCTCAAATAAAAAAAAAGTTAAGAGTCTTTGTAAATAAAACTGTGTTACCTGCATTAAAAATCACTGAGAAAGTGTTCAATGCATTGAGAGAGGGTTGTTTTTTCCCCCCATCCCTAGCGAACAAATAAACTTGTGAGATATTCTTTACATTCTTACTAAGATCATGACCCTTTTTTTCATCCAAAGGGAGGGTTTTAGGCTTCTACATTCCTGCACTTACATTATGGGCTTTCCCTTTGATTCCTGTATAGTATAGCTATTTTGGAGGGTGGGGGTGGGGGGCAGTGATGCCTCAAACCCAAATTCAGACAGAAATATCTTTAAGTCAAAGAGATCATAGGATCCAAATTAAGCCACAGGAAAGAGGGAAAATATGCAGAAATGCATGCCCTGCTTGCAAACCAAATGCATGCCCTGCATGCAAACCAGAAATGCATGCCCTGAATGCAAACCAACACATCCTTTGGTCCAAATATAATGGCAAACATATGGAAAGGGAGCAGGAATTGGCCTAAACCTCCCCACAAGCCAAAAAGAACCCGGTCACCCAGATGACTGAGTCAAATTTGTTCCGATGAAAGACAAAAGAGCCTTCATTACCTCTCTGGAATAAGAATTTAAGCTGGGTCAGAGTTTTTTTTATGATCATTGGCATTTTTTAAATTTTAATTTCTATATTTTATTTGATGTATAAATGATCTACCTGGCACTCTTCCATCCTTACAACCAACTGTAAAAAGCATTAAGAGACATTTACTTTTTTAAAAAGTTCTATTTTCTCTGCTTGGAGATCATGTACTTTTAGTGACTCATGATGCTGCTTCTTGGGTCATCCAAGTCCAAACGCAGCTGGCAAAGTTAGCTCTTAAAAGTCTTGACTTATAGTTAGAATGGCAAGGCCCAAAGCTTGCTTTCTTCCTTCCTCTTTTTTGAGGTCATAAATATTATTTTATTTTGGTGTTGATTTTGGCAAACATTTTCAACTGAGGTCCTTAGTTTTGATGCAAGGTATAACAGTTTTATTTTTTTAAGTGCCATCTCATAATTTTGTTAGCAACCTATAGAGCGTTCATCTTTCTTCCGGCTACCCCATATTTGGTCAAGTAAAGCAACGTTGCTTCCAATAAGCAACTTAACTATAGTGCACTTAGAGTCATAATTGGAATTTTTACGGTTGAGAAAGCAAGGACTTTCTCATATAAGAGAAGGGGGGGGGAAGAAGAGGAAGAAAAAGAAACAAAGAAAACTCTCTTATGCAGTTAACAAGAAGACATTAGGAAATCAAAAAGATGGATCACTCTAATCTGTCTATTGACATCTCTCATGGTTGAATAAATGGTATAGTTGAACTATATTTGCTTGTATTGATCCAAGGGCTGTTTAGCATTCATGCCTTCACTCCATGAGGTTGACCATGGGGCAGTGCATTTGCGATCCAGACCAGCTTTCTAAGGGACCCGGCATTCCCACGGCAATTGGGGAGACAAAGTAACTTACCGCGATGTGGTCTCTTTGACTGCTTTGGAACAGCAGATATGAGTCATTAAAAGTGTATCCGTTCGTCTAATACATTTCCTGTCCTGCTTTCCATGCATCCCCTTTATTGTGACTTTATATTCGGATTTTCTTTCCTTATAAAATGCTGTTTAGAAATTATACCTCTTAGACAATGAGAAGTAAATGATAATGAACTCTTAAGATTAAATCATCATTGCATAATTATAGTAAGTCATGGTAGTTTTAACTGTCCGCATGACTCAACATTGTCTTTGACTTCACTGTTCCAAAATATCAACAATTAAGCCTATTTCCTTAAAACAGATTCTTGGCTTTTTTCTCCCTTTCTGATGTGCAAAAAAAAAAAAAAAAAAAGGAAATAAAATTTAAAAATCTCTGTTCTACTTTAAAAAAACACCTCATGTGCCAAGAAAACAATGGATGTGTTTTTCCACCAATGAGCCAACATTGTCCTTGCTCAGAATAACATTCTTTGACAGATCTTCTTGCAAAAATTCCTCATATAACAATATACCCAAACAATTCTCCAAGAGGTTCTAATAATTTGAATTTCCAATGCTATCGTATTTGTTAAAAAAAAAAATCCAAAATAACCCATACAAGTAGCACACTTTTTGGCACAAAAGAAAAGACATTGAAAAAAATAACATGGTCGACTATTTGTATTTTATATAAACATGGTGGTGGATTTTATGCAAGATTTTGCTGGTTTCCAGTGCATTTCTATGCATATTTTTTTTCTCTGATTTTAAGTTTTGTTGTGATCGGTTGGTCTTATGAACAGGAAAATGAGTATAGGACTTCCTTGTTGATCGTTCTGAGTGGGTTACAAATACCAGCCTCAGTCATTGTTGCCGTCATCATCAAAATCATCATTTATCTAGATAAACTGATATCCTACCTTTCCTCTCATGAGCTCAAAGCAGTATGCATCACTCTCCTCCTTCCCACAGCATCTTCACAGTGGCCCTTCCGGGGGCTTTTATGTTTCAAAGCAGACTTAGACCTGGATCTCCCAAAATCTCCCACCTGGGCCACCCATGTAAGCTACTTGAGTTTTAGCAATAGCAATAGCATGTGTATTTCTATACTGCTTATCAGCTAAGTGCTCCCTAAGCGGTTTACAACGTGTTTAGCTAATTGCCCCCAACAAGCTGGGTACTCATTTTACCGACCTGTGGAAGGATGGAAGGCTGAGTCAACCTGGAGCCCGGTGGGATCGAACTCACAACCTTGTGGCTGCAGTACCAGCATTTAACCACTGTGCCACCAGGGCAAATTTTAGGAGACAAGTGGAAGATCGATCTATAGATACAGATATAAATATAGATATAGACACAGACGTACACT
Organism: Ctenosaura bakeri; assembly: GCA_948474755.1. Lineage (NCBI taxonomy): Eukaryota > Metazoa > Chordata > Lepidosauria > Squamata > Iguanidae > Ctenosaura > Ctenosaura bakeri. Next base: position 93,336 of record CAOLHI010000282.1, read on the forward strand.
AGTGTGGTGTAGTGAATGTGAGACCACAACCCTGGAGACCAGAGGTCAATTCTCTGCTTGGCCATGAACACCCACTAGGTGACCTTTGCCATGTCACACACTCTCAGCCCCAGAAAAACCCTGTGATAGGTTTACCTTAGGGAAGCCATAATTTGGAAATGACTTGAAGGCACACGATGACAACAGCAACAACAGATATATGTACACATAAAAGGTGAACTATTAAACTATTGGTGGTGGCAGAGCTTGGAGTGTGTGGAGGGGGGAGGGCTATGGCATGAGGGGCATGGCCACTGTGTGTGTGGGTGTGGCTGCAGGGTGTGGGGGCATGGCTAGGACACATGGGGGTGTGACTAGGGCATACAGGGGTGTGGCTATGGGCTGGGACACCCAAAAAACATTGCCACCTGGGGTGAATCACTCCCCTCCACCCACCCCGTCCTTACGCAACTGACTATTGGAGAATTGAAATTATCACACGCAGAATATTTTGCAAAATTCCCTCCTTCATATATATATATATATATATATATATATATGTCTCTCTCTGTGTGTGTATTATCCATGAATAGCTAATTTCAATCATAGTTATACAATCCAGTTTTAACATTGTATAACGTTATTTCAGAACAGTTGAAAGAAAGAAACATCAAATATTCCTTCCTCTCTTAGCTATTTTTTTTCCATCAATTCACCATTATGAAACAAAAATATGGTTTCATTCAGTGGTAACTGGGGGCAAAATTTCTTCAAAGAGAATGTTCCTTCTTTTCCCTCTAGCCACAAAATGTACAAAAGTGTCAAAGAATTCTGCTTTATCCCAAGACACATTTTGCAAAATTTTCCCTTCACTGGCCACCAATTTCACCACCCATGAATGGTGCAGACAACTTTCCAAAGCCATTTTCACCATCAATATTCTCAATGCCATATGCAGTCACATCAGGATTGCTTTTTGGAGTTTTGGGGGAACAGCATTTGACCAGCATACTTGTGCACATCCCCAACCGGCAATGCAGAAGGGGGCAAAGATTTTATGCAACTGAAGGGAATTTATGCTAGAGCAAACTCTGCATATTCCAACTTTGGAATTTATTTTATTAGATTTCTCTGTTGAATTGGAATTCAGCAAAGAGTTGGCAGCAAGGAAGAAACTAATAAAGAATAATATCAAGTTGTAGGCTGCTTCTCAAGTGGAAGATCTGAATCATTTCGTAGGATTTCAGACAAGTCTGGCAAAAAGTGTTGGACTGCTGGATTCAGTTTGCATGACTGGTTGTTGTTGGTCACCTCATTAAAAATAAGCATTTGCTTCTGACTTTATTTTGGTAGCTTTGTCTTTATTAACTGTTTTCATTAGATTATTGGGACTGTTTATTTGATAGACAGTAGAGTCATCAATGTTTTAAATTGATAACCCGTAGGTTTGGGCTGCCAGTCCACAAGATGTGTTGTTACTTTTGTTAAAGAGTAAGAAAGAATTGTGCACAGGGTGGCAATATTTAGTTTTAGCATCATGGCTTATGCTCCAAGGTGGAGACAGGGCTCAATCCCTACTACAGAAGATTGGTTGCTGAAATTATACAACTTGGCTGAATTAGATAAATTGACAAGTCTTCTGATGGTTCCCTCAAGCAGTATGTAGACGACTGGAATCTAGTTGCACCCATTTGAGAATCCAAATGGGAAAATTTTGCTACAATGGCAATAAAGACTTAAATATCTATTAGAATTAAAGGAATTTTATGGAATGTAAATGCACAGGGACTGAATAATATAGAAATACCCATTTACAAATAATACAAATTGTATATGCATATATGACTTTAAGGCCATTTCTGCACTAGACTGTTATAGCACTATTATTCCACTTTCAACATCCTATGGAATCCTGGGGGTTGCAGTTTAGGAGGGATTCAGGCCCATCTGCAAACTGCAAACTCCTGGATTCCATAGGATGTTGAAAGTGGAATCATAGCGCTATAACATTCTAGTGCAGAAATGGCCTCAGCAAGTTATAAATCTATAGTAGATTTTAGAAATGTTGATTGGAGATAGAGTTACATAAATGAATCTATATTTATTGTTATCAAGTGTGAACAACATATAAGTGATAACAGACTATATAATAAGGAGGGATAATAAGGGAGGAACAGAGAAAATATTCTTCATTATTTTTCTCTTTGACTCTTACAATTAGGTTTTGTTTGGCTAGAACTACTTTATTTTCTGATTTTTAACATAGTATTGTTGCTAACGTTTTGTAATATTTTTATTATGACTATGCTAATGTTTGTATAACGGGTCTTGTAGTTTGCGCTTGGTTTTCTTTTTCTCTTTCGGAATAAAAAAGATTTAAAACATTACATGAGGTGCCAGCTAAAAGGAACAAGTCGGGGGAAACTTTAATTGCTGGATTGCTTCGTCTTGTAGTAATGGTGTTGGTGATGAAGAATTCTAGATCGGAGAGTTACAGCCAATGTAGAGGGCTGTTAAGCATAACAGTCGGACTTCAGATGATGCTGATAAGCTTAAGGACTTTTTCGATATCAGGATAATATTTACATTCCATGAAGTTGAGACCTATTGATTCCCTCCAGTCTGGCCACTATCAATAGTTGGGGGAAGGAAACACACACTTGTGGGTATGGGTAAACTGATTCTACCTTTGAACATCATGCATATGTAGAAGGAGGTTGGAACAAAAGCAGAAACGGATTCATTGAGCAAGGCTTCATATCCATTAGATGTCGCGAGGGAGAGGGACGGTTTGGTGCCTGAGCGAATCCAGTCCCTTTGCCACCTGGGCCAATAAATAATTACAAGCAAATTGCATCTTTTTTTTCTTTTTTTGCTATATGCTGATGGATGCTGGAATTGCTTCTGAAAGTTCTCATAAGTTCCTGTTATAGATTAAGTGCCGGTGTAGGAAAAATAACTGCACCCAACAGAAATGGGTGAATGTAATCAGATTTAATGGACTCGAGAGCTTGTTGGGAATTAAATAACTATTGATTGGTTGGAAAGTTGCTGTCATTACAAAATGCCACTCTGGACGAATTATCCAAGCAGCCGATAGATTACAAGGAAGGGCCTTCTGAATATTTGAGATGCTTTATTTCACGTGTAATTTGGGTGTGTGTTTGTGTTAATGTCAAGGGTTGCAGGCACAGAGTAGAAGAGATTATATCCATGGAAATGCAAAGACCACCATGAAAGAGAATAAAGCAAGGGTGGACAGAATGCCAACCAGCGGCTGAAGGTGGGCCCCCAAAGCTATATTTTGGCCACAAATCCCTCTCAAAAGACCTGCTCTGCTACTTTTTTTTGGAAGGGGGGATGCTGTAACGTCTCATTTCTGCACTTCTCCAGGAATGGCCATTCATCTTTATAACACGTTTCAGGGTCTTTGCCCATCCTAAGCGAAAGAAATCTTTGTTCTTTTTTATCAAATACCAGGAGGAAATTTTTACTCTCTTCTGGTTTTGTTTTTGAAAGCTTGAGAAAACCTTTTTGGGAAGCTGTGCATCCAATGGCAGGTCCCTTAGATTCCAAACTGTCCCCCCAAATAGGCCCGTCCCTGCATTAAAAGGTAGGAACAAAGAAATGAATTCATCTAAAACTCTAAGGAAGACTTATTTCTGCTGAATTTAAGAATCTATGACCATAAACAATCTCTTCACCGGATAAACGAGTCATCTGACTCAGTAAAATGACTTCAGCTTAAGACAGCCGGATTCTGCCCGTAATAACTACTAATAACTGTAGGGAGATAAATAATTTGGGAGTATTTGGGTGTCAAGGTTCAAGGCATGGGTGGCAAAGGCCAACTGGTACAGGCACCGCAGATGGGCCTAGGGACAGATGCTAGGTCAGGAAGCTGAGGCTGACAGCACAACAAGAGTCCAAGGCAGCAGTCCTCTGGGTAGCAAGAGTCCAGGGGGGCAGAGATAAGAAGCAGGTCCAGGAGAAAGGCAGGAGGTCAGGGCACAGCAAGGGTTCAAGGCAAGTAATAAGAATCCATGTAATAAAAGTCCATGTAATAGGAGTCCACAGAGCCAGAGGCAGGTTCAGAAAACAAGCTCAGGTCCAAGTCCAGGGGTCAGCAGGGTCAGGAACACTGAAGAGTGAGGAGAAGCTACAGGCAGCCCTAGCAACCATGTTGCTGCAGCAAAGGCTGCAGAGAAAACCCAACCCTTATATAGCTGGCTGCTCCAGCTGGCTTGCATTTGAGCAGCCAGCTGGATCTGAGATACTGGGCAGGATTCTGCAAAGAACAGGATCAAGGCTAGGATCCTTGCAGGCAGAATCCTGTAAGGACTTGGTCATAGACCAGAACCCTTACGCTGAGGAAGTTACGCTGTCAGCCTCAGAGGAAGGCAAGGGCAATCTCTCTTTGAACAAATGCTGCCAAGAAAACCATGTGATAGGTTCACGTTTGGGTCATTGTAAGTCAGAAATGACTTGAAAGTATGCAATAATGCCAGTGTTCCTATGGTATCTCCATTGCTTCATTTCTCCATAAAACCTCTCATCCTTGTTCTGATCTGGTGTGGTGTGGCATGGTATCTGTGTTTTGTGCTGGCAGCCTGAAAAGGTTTCCAGCTGTCTAATTAGCCTGTTCTCTGAAGCTTGCAAGCAAAGTGTGTATTAGTCACTTTGCAGTCCAAGTTCTCAGTAGATTTAGAGAGACAGAGTCTTGAGTGTCTTGAAAGTTTAGAGAGAGAAAAGAGAGAATCCAATGGGAAAAATCCATAGACAAAACAAAGGTTAAGAATCCTAGAAGCATAAGCTAGGAATTCAGTAGTAAGCTGGGTTACTGATAGGATTGGTTGGGTGCAACAGCTTCTTCTTATTCTGGTCCCTAGTTATATAGGCTCAGAGTCTTACCCAGCTGTTGGCCTAATTAATAGATCTTTTTTATATAAATGCTGCCAGACTCCAGGATCTCCCTTTTCTACCTGCCCAGGCTGTTGTAAGTGCTGTTCCTCTCATATTTCTGGGGTGTAGTTGTTGGGGAGGGTCCTGAGACAGTAGCATGGAAGATTTTTGGCTATTACCATATGTCTCCTACCTAGAAGGGAATAGATATAATGACCCTAAATTGCATCATTATGTAGCCAATATCTTAAGATGAAGCTGGAAGGCTAGATCAACTATCCTCAGCTTCAACTTTTTTATTTGTTGTTTAGGCCCCCCAACCCCAACTGGTTTGCTTTGACTGGTTACTTCAGGTCTTGATGAGAATGTTGGAGCTGAGCTCATTTAGCTGTCTTATACAATAGAAAGCAACCAGAACTTGTTGTGCCCTGGCCTGCATTGAAGTCTTAAGGACCAAATGGGCCAACTGGTGGTGGTGGGGAACAAAGCCATGGTTAAGTAAATGGTCACGCTTGTTGGTAGTGAGTAGTATAGAAAAGATCACACCATGATTGAGGTCTACCCAATGGCTTCATGTCTGAGAAACAGAGTTGTTGAGATTGTCAGCTTGGATCTTGGGACTCAGTGGTTTGGAAGGGGAATAAGCTTTGAACTTGAACTAGATCCCACACATCCATAAAATGATTGTGAGCTGGTCCCCCTAGGCCAGTTGGACCAGCTGATGTTGAACCAATTAGAAAGATTGGTCCAGGAGAGGATCAGACAAAATGTTGTTGTTGTTTTTTTCCATAAGTGCCAGAGAAACAATCTGATAGTGAAATCTGGCCCTACTGTGACTTTTCTCACTATGCAAGATGTCACAGAGTTTTTGTCAATAATGGAATAAAACCATGGAGCTAGTTTGTCCTGTTATTTTGCTTTGTCTTCTAATTGTCTTAGAAAGAGGGGGAGTTAGCTAAATTCAAGGTGAAAAATAAGTGTAACAATTAATTAGTATTCACTGATTTAATTCAGTGTGTTAGTATCATGTTATAACCTTAGCTTTAAGTGTGTGTTTTTTTCTTTTTCTCAACATGGATTTCTATGATTGCAATTGCAATTTTAACTGTGAATTTGAATGTTTGGAAACAAATAAATGAATAATCTGTGAATGAGATCAGACTGAGCTAGAAGGAGCTAGATGATTTGGTTTAAGGCAGCCACTTATGTTTGGATGGAAGTTTGCAAATAGTGGGATCGTAACAACAAACTTCCATTGTTCTCAGTACCAAATGGGCGTCAAAGGGAGGAGCATTTAGAATTCTCATCCAGAGAGCTCTTTGGCTTCAGTAAACTTCAAACTACAAACCCAAGAATTCCAGAGGATGTTGAAAGTGGAATCATACCACTGCAACAGTGTAGTGTGGAAATGGCCATGGTTTTGCTCGAGCATACTTCTCCTCGATTATAGTTTTAAAAGTCCTAGAATGTAAATTCATTCGAAACCAGAATAGTATTGCTGTTTGTATGGAAAAGATACCCAGTATAATTCCATTTTATAATTGTACATTTACAAAGAAAGAGGGGGAAGGAGGAGGTGGTGATGGTGATGATGGAAGAAGAGATCTTGTTGGTCCTCTCCAATTAAGATCAGCATTCCAAGCAGGACATGTTTCTGTAGTAGTCATCTGTCATTGTGATGAGAATAAAGGCACCTTTCATCTGTGAGAGTCCTCCCTGCTAGTATAAATTGCCATAGAAATGGGGAGATCTGTATGCCAGTTATTTGGGTTGAAAGTGCAGACATCACAGCCCATGATTCAATAGGCAGGCGATCTGAATGCCGAAACAAAGGCTCTGTTTCTGTACGGGTATCTTGTTTCCCTCATAGCCCTGCAGCCACTGCTGAAGCTCAGCTGTGTAAAAATGTAGACAAAGGGGGAGCAGTTGCCTCTGAGCATGGAGAAGAAAATGGATTTCCCTCACCACTTGATAGCTATCAGTGGCCCCAACGAGTTGAAAGCTGGAAAGAGAGCTTCTGGGTAGGATAATTGGATGTAACTTCCACGTTATACCTGGCAGCTATGTACCCACTGCCACTATCACCATCAGTTTGCGTTCAAACTTTCCGTCAGTCCTGGGATTCAGAGTGCCTTACAAAAATAAAAACAGACACAAATAAAAGTGCACATCCTCCAAAACATGCAAAAGTTAAAATTAAACTATCCCCAGAATTAAAAGCAATTCAAAAAATATACCCATGAAAAATTATAGTAATAAAAGGTAGTTCAGCAGCCTTAACAAGCCAGTCTTCTCTTGTTGGTGCTTCAGTCTTTAATGCTCATCCTCTCTCTGGTGGATTCTTTAATAAATGCACCAGATTGATAGCTCAATCTTGTGTCTGAGGGTTGGCTCTATCCATAAACTCTGCAATGCCAACTTGGGGCTTTTAAAGGAGCTGATTCTTTCCCATAAGCATGCATGCCTGGATTATCACATACATACAGGACAAAGAGATAGTCAAGCATTTGGAAGAGGGAGTGGTGTCTCTGAAAAATAAGCAAAAGGTGTCTTGAAGCCTGTCCTACCTCAGAACATTGGAAGTGCAGATACTTTGATCTGATATGGACCATTTCCACACCATGCTGTCATACTGCTATTATTTCACTTTCAACATCTTATGGAATTCTGGGGTTTGCAATTTAAGGGACAGGTGTTTGGAATGCTCATCCATAGAGCTGTTTGGCCTCAGTAAATTACAAACCCCAGAGTTCCACAGGAGGTCGAAAGTGAAATAATTGCACTATAGCAGTGTAGTATGGAAATGGCCATAGATAAACAAGTTCGACAGGAATGACTCCAGTTGAAACAGGCATAGAGGCATATGCAGAGCTACCAACAGTTACAAAGGCCAGTTATTAAATCTAAGTGCCTAGGAATGTAAAGTAGTTACATTCCAGAACTGTGACCTGTCACCTTTCATTTACTAGATAACAGTGGTGGAAGATGGCCTCCGTGCCAGTAGCCCAGTGAGGTCAAGATACGGAATCCTATCTTCAAAGTAGGTTTGGCATCTTAAATGGTGCTTTTAAAGGTGCTGAACTCTAGCTTCAAATAGGCTTGGCACCTTGGATAGCTTATTTAAAGTCTGGCATAAAACCTAGAGTGTGTTCACCAGCACAGTGACATGGAAGCCACCAAACAGAAGCCTAACTCAAGTCATTTAATGTGTATGGATGGAGTGTGCACTGGACAAAATCCTCAAGTATCCCAAACTATATCATCAAATAGTTTTAATCAGGTTCTTTGTTCATCTAGACATTTTCAAACAGGCTAGATAAAATCCCTTGACTCCAAGTGATGCATCTCTTTATCTTTTTTTTCACCCACTCTTTTTCATATTTCATTCAATTTCTACCTTTAAAAAAAAAACACATTTGTAGAGAAAAAAATCCATGATTAATGTTCTGTGTGGACCACTAAGCACTTCTGGAAGATCTTGAGGGACATTTCTCTTATTTAAAGAGCATACATACCGAGTTTTATCCCAGCTTAATAAGCCTAGACCTCTAGAACTATGTTTTATTTGCATTAAGTGTTGGGAAGTATCATACCAAAGCTGTCTTGTAAGGAAGTGAATCTCAAGCTACTTAATGTGTGGAGAAAGACTATATTTCTTTCTCCAGTGTATCAGGGACCAGTACCATATGTGGACCCACTGAACTACACTGAACTTTGTTTCCTGGAAACTCAACAGATTGTTGCTGTTCTTGTAGTTATTTGTTCTGAAGATGACTTTGACTTATTTTTCTTGGCAAGATGCGTTCGGAGAAGGTTTTGCCTTTGCCTTCTTCTTTGACTGGGAGAGTATGACTTGTCCAAAACCACCCAGTGAGTTTTCATGACTTGAGTGGTGATTTGAACCCAGATCTTCTGAAGTTCTAGACCAAAACTCAGAACACTATACCACATTCGCTCTGCAAACTCACCAGGAGCTGGCAGCCAAAGACACAGGGAATGGTGTTGGCCTGTTGGCCACTGCTTTGAGTAGCACTGTTCTAAGGCACTTTCCATATTGTCCTCACATCATGTTTTGTGTGTGTGTGTGTGTATATTAGCAACTTACTATGTAACTAACTTACATACTACAAAGTGTTCTAGGAACTGTTCCCCCTTCCTGCACAGCGTTTTCCAAGCGAAAGGGTGCCTGGTGTGTTGCACGATTGTGAGGACCAATCTGCACAATGCACAATCACTTGACGCTCCAGGGTACTGCACAATTGCATGACGCTCCAGGGTAGGGCAGGCACCAGTCGCACACCTTTTCATTTTCGGCTAGAAGCCAAAAATTGTGCATGATCATACATTGCTCTCGGGCCCTGCGCACACTTACCTGGCGTGCGGACCCTCCAGAGCCACGCTGGTCACAATTCCTGCTCCAGTGCAGCCTGGGAAACTCTCAGGCTGTGCTGCGGGAGGAAGAGGCATGGATGTATAGTTTTGTGAGGCTGCCTATTATTCCAGTTTAACTCCGTCGTGTATATACGTATAACCTTATTTTAATTTGCTAATGTTGCATGAGTTCAGCAGGGGATCCGATTCTCCTGTAAACTGTTCCAACTACGACTGAAAAGTAAAAATGTGTGTGTGTGTATATCCCGTCTGTTGCTGTCAGACTCAGTGTGGGATTTGTCTCTTTCATATTTTCCAATGGGCATGTTTATATATTTTTGTTTGCCAGCTCTGACGACAAGTCAGGCAGCTTTTTCTCCCTTGAGTACACTGTGCTTGTAGGAGCAGATGAAAGAATAACAAGAAGAATGCGGGACCACGATGCCCATGATGATAACGTCTGTATTGGTTTGTTTACAGCAATGTCTGTTCAGTTCTCAGTAGCTAAACTTCCTGCAAGGAGTAGTTTGAGGGTATCTTTTTTTCCCCCTATATGCCCCCCTTTTTTTAAAAAAAGGATCAAGCACTGCAAGCAAGAGATATTCTCTGTCAAACCTGTCAGTTCTGTGGGATGCTGGAGACAGCTTGAGAGCTGTGTCATCCGTCACCAGTACACCATGGCGCTGGTTAGGTTACTCTTTCGTGTTTTATCAGTTCTTCTCTGTTTGTACCAGCAAGGAAACAGGTAGTTAGGCACCTACCAGAGGATGCTTTTTTCCAGCTCTAATGAGCCAGTGCGGATGGTCAGAACACTCTGGGGTGAGTGCCGTCGCTGCCGTCTGCTTCCTTGTGCGGTTGTACAGATTGCAGGTTACCAAATCTAGCTTTGCTTCGGAGTGTAGACATGATAGGCACCTCCAGCCAATCTTCGTGTCCTCGTAAGTATGTGACACCTGCATTTTCAAACACTTGCAGGTTGCATTCAGGCATGGATATACTACCCATCACAGTAATATAGCAAAAACAAGATTTATTTTTTTTTTTTTAGTATGGGGGGATCCACTTTTTCAGGCAAGTCATTATTAATTTCACCCTTGTGAAGGTGCTTGTAGCGGGAGGGAAAATTTCTTTTCCTATCCATTATCATGGAAACATCTGAACATATGAAAACTCTAGCAAGCACAATGTGTACTTAGAAGTACCCACTTGCAGGTTCAGCTTACTCCCCAGTAATGCCATTTCTGCACTGCACTTTATAGTGCAATTATTCCACTGTCAATATCCTGTGGAATTCTGGGGTTTGCAGTTTTGGGAAAATCCTTTGAAATTCTCAGCCAGAGAGCTCTTTGGCCTCAGGAAACTACAAACTCCAGAATTCCATAGGATGTTGAAAGTGGAATCATAGCACTGTAGCAGTGTGGTGTGGAAAGGCCCTAAGTATGCACAGGATAGATTGCGGGCAGCCTTCGTTATTCCAGGGAGGGCTCACGAGCAATCACTGCCTTGGCAAGATTTGTTCGGAAGATTTTTTTTTAAAATAAGCCCTCTTGATTTTTTAAAAAAGCAATTTAACAAGATCCAGTATACAATGTTACCACTCCCATTAAAAATCCCTTTCCCAGCAGCTGAAAGTCCATTTGAATAAAAAGGTATTTTACTTCATGATGGAAGGACTACCGGGTATACCAGACTTGTGAAACCAACTTACTGATTTCCAAAGCCTGGGAGAAGCCACCAAGAACACCCTTTCTTATGGCAGCACCAAATGTAACTCTGAATTTGGTAGTTCAGAGGAAAGGAAATTCCCTGAAATATTCTGAAATTTAAAGTCCCAAGTAGGTTAATATGGAGGGCAGTCCCTTCAGATAGCTTGGACGCAAGTGGCAGAAGCCTAGGTCTAACCAGGACTTGAACCATGTCCAGGAACAGACTGGTACCTGATGAAACTGTTGTAAAGGGATGCCGTATCTTCCCTGTAAACGGTCTCAGTCCACCTACTGGCAGCATCATTTGGGCCCAGGTGAAACTTCCAACCACTTTTCAGTGGCAGTTCCATGATCAGTGTGGTACAGTAATCCAAATGGTACATCTCTAAGGCCCTTTCCGTGGGAGGCCGTTGCCCCAGCACGGGGACAGGAAAGGAACAGGACTGCAATGATGCTTATGGTTGACATCGTCTAGGTCCTGTCCTTCTCCTGTCAACAGTTGGCATGAGCGTGGATTCAATCATTGATGAGTTTTCTCTGTCAATGAGCCACGATTGTGCAACTGTCTTGCACTAACCTGCCCTCTAGAAGGCTTGGAAGCATGATGGAGGTGCTTCCTGCCCCAGTGTAGCATGGAAAAGTGCTTGGCTGTGCTGCAGAAGGAAGAGGAGTGCCATCAGTGCAGAAGGGAGTGCTCCCGTCATGCTCTCTTTGCACCAGAGCTCCTGCTGGGATCACTACTGGAGGACGATGATATAAGGTAGCGTGCAGAAAGGACCAAAGTCACCTCGGAGTAAGAAAAAAAAATTCCACCACACTTCTGTAAGAGTAAGCAGAAAAGAGGGCAGAGGTCTACTCATGGTGGACTGTTCTTTTTTTTAAAAAAAAAATTCTGCTCCACACCCATCGAAGGAGTGGTGCTCAATCAGCCAAAGACTTCTGCTGGAATTCTTACCTCCTCTCTGTTTCCCCTTGTTACTTGATCTCCGTTCCGGTGATTGGTGTTCTTAGCAAAGCAGCATTCATCTCCAGTATGCTCCAACGGAAGCCTGACAAGGAGAATTAACATTGCTGGCATGTTTCCTTTTGTGACACCAGCCAAATGAACTCACAAGAGACCACTGCTGACTCCATCTGGGAGGCAGGAAAAGGCTGGCAAGGGTATACCATGCTTGGTTCCTCTCCGCAGTGTCTTAGGAGAGAAGATGGAGGTGGGGGAGGAAGGAGAAAAAAAACGGGGGAAGAACAAAAGAAAGGAGGGCACGGGGTGGAAAGGAAATAAGGTATGAGAGGGAAAAAACCAAAAAACAAAACAAGGAAGAGCTTTGACTGTCTCTGTAAAAGCCTTGGATATTTATTCATTTGTGTTTGATTTAACACAGCCGCTCTTCTGCTCTTCAGCCAACAATATCCCCAGAGTAGGTTACACAGAATATATTAAGAATCGCAATTATATAATAAAAAAGGCAATAAGACAAAACAGTGAGCATTGGAACAAATAAAAAAAGCCTTACTGGGGGAAAAACACATAGAATCAATGAATCAGAAAGTCTGGGTGAATAAAAAAGGACCTTCCCTCCTTCCAAAGAGAACTCGAGCTCGGCTTCTGGTTGACCTTTCTTTAATTCATAGCTGGGACACAAGAACAACTGGATACGGCATACCTGCTCTCCCCTAGTTCTCCATCTCACCCCATTCCCGAGCAATGATCAAAAGACATCAGCAGCAGTATTATTCATTTGTTGCTATTTCTTGCCAAGTTGACAAGCTTTTCGACTGAATCAATCCACTTGTGGTGAATCTCCCTCTTTTCTTATGGGTCATGTTGTCTCATGATAGCATGTGTATTCATATGATATGTCCAAATAACAACACCCTCTGTTTAGGCATCTTCTTTGCTAGGGAGATTTCAGACCCGACTGACTCAGTCAGTGGAATCATAATGCTATAATTGTGTGGATGGGCCTCAGGTTGAGAAGACAGTGATGAGTTCCACAGGTTGCTCATGTTCCTGGTCCTTCTGGAAGTGAGGTCACCTGTGATCATCTCCACCCACTTTGCTTTGGAATTCAAACTCTCAGCTTTATTTTGAACTCTTACCTTGCAAATGAAGTACAACAGGGGAGCGGGCCTGGAATGGTTGTTGAGGGCCAAGACGAAGCACTAGATATAGCGATGAAAATGTATGTGAGTGTGTGAGGTCCCCATGGGTATGGCGTGGGATGGAGTGTTAGAACATCTCCCAGGACTCTAGCCATTTCTAATGCATTGTTGTTAGATGGTGATGACATTGCTTTTGGATGCATCTGTCATGACCTATTCGTGAATTTCCCAGCGGTGCCCAGCTTGATTACTGTCAGTAGGAAGAACGCTGAGCTCGATGCAGCACTGGTCTGACATTCCACTAGTATGAATTCCCTCTGTGAATTCCTCTAGCCTTACCGAAGCTCTTTTTCCTCCTTAGATTTCTTGAGTTATTTCATCATTAATATTAATTGCTTCTCCTTCAAGTCCATTACTGAGGCGATATATGATAAAATACCAGAGGCACCATAACATAACTCCAGCATTTTCTCTGAGGAGCAACTCCAAATCAAATGCTGGCTTTGTCTGGGGTGAAATTTGGTGAGAGAACATACAGACTCAAAGGAAACCCAAAATGCTGTTGGGTGAGTGTCCCTTTGTTGAACATTTTTTCAGATTCACTCAAAGATATAAAAAAAGAAGAAGAGAGAGTCTTTTGATACTTCATGTCTAACAGATTTATTTTAGAATGAGCTTTTGTTTCAGGTAAGATCAGAATGCAATTTAAATACATGAGTTTGGGGTCTCTGCTGTAACTGAACAGAAGTAGTTTGTGTCAGATGGCTTGTAGATTGTAGGCAATAGATTTTTGTGTTGAGTTCTGGGTGAAAGGTGCACACATGCAGTGATCAGTAGGTTTGCAATATAACATGCATTTCTGATGCAGTTGCATAATGATGTCAAAAAATGAACATGTGGTGTGGGTTATTCTAGATGATGGTTGCAACCTGTGGAGATCCTGGTGGAACTTCTGAAGCGATTCCTTTCCACAAGTCCTCATGGGAATTATGTTGGTGGTTTAGGGTGGCATAGCTACTTTTTAATAATAATCAAATATATTCTGTACAGAAAAAGCTGTTTCCTGTTCAGAAAAAACAGTGTTTTCAGGGTAAATCAATGGCATCCAAATTTTGCAAGGAATGTCCCTAATTGCAGCATTTATGCACAAATAACTATTCTTTGTTTCTCTGCAGAGAATAATATTTCCACACAGAAATACTATAAAAAGCTGTTCCCTGCACAGAAATACATTGTTTTCTGTGGTAAACAGCCATGTGCAAATTTGTACAAAATAAATCCTTCATTGTGAAAGATTCTCAGCAGTACAGGACTCTTTCAGTCAGGGTTTCTTGGGCCTCAAAAATATGTTTTTGATCATTGTTGAATATTTTTGAATATTCCTTGCATTGCTACCCTATGGTCATTGAGAAGTGGACAAAAGCAGAGGGCTGGGAGCCATCTCTTTCTCCTCTAGCAGGCCATATGTCAAGTGATGTCACATCATGTCCAGTTGTGGCCAATTTTTGGCCATTTTTTTTTCTTCAAAGATTTTGGGATATGTAGGAGTCTTGGTGGGGTTGTTGAAGCAAAACAGGCTAATTTCTTTTTTGGTGGGCCAAGTCACGTGATTAGTTTACTTGGAATCTGAGGGCTTTGGGAGAATACTTTACCATCATCAAATTTTATTTCTTACCCACTTCTTCCCAAGCCTTGAGTTGGGGTACAACATAGATTAAAATACAACTAAAACACATCATAGATTAAAGCACACTAAAAACACATAAAACCATTTGAAATACATCAGCTTAAGATCCATCGTTAAAAATTGACTGGGTAGGCCTGCCAGAAGAGATAGGTCTTTAGTACTTTCTACAATTCAGGCGGCGTATTCTGCTGTTGAATCTTTTCCAGCGTGTCATTCCACAGTCTAGGGGCAGCCGTTGAAAGCATCCTCTGGGAGACCATTGCCAGGCTAGTCCTGGCCAGTTTAAGTCAAAGGCCCCCAGAGGACCTGAATTTATGGGGCAGATGTTATAGATACTCTAATCTGCTTTGGTTAGACCTCATCTTGAATACTGTGTCCAGTTCTGGGCACCCCAATTCAAGAAGGACCTGGTCAAGCTGGAGCAAGTCCAGAGGAGGGTGACCAAAATGGTGAGGGGCCTGGAAGCCGTGAAGCCCTATGAGGATAGACTTAGAGAGCTGGGGATGTTTAGTCTGCAGAAGAGAAGGTGAAGAGGGGACAGGAGAGCCATGTTTAAATATTTGAAGGGATGCCATGTAGAGGAAGGAGAGGACTTGTTTTCTGCTGCTCCAGAGACCAGGACAAGGAGCAACGGATTCAAGCTGCAGGAAAGGAGATTCCACCTGAACCTCAGGAAGAACTTCCTGATAGTCGGGGCTGTCCGGCAGTGGAATCTGCTGCCTCCATGGAGTGTAGTGGAGTCTCCTCCCCTGGAGGTTTTTAAGCAGAGGCTGGATGGCCATCTGTTGGGAGTGCTTTGAGGGTGTTCCTGCATGGCAAGGGGTTGGACTGGATGGCCTATGTGGTCTCTTCCAACTCTACATTTCTATGATTCTGTGTAATGGGAGGAGGCAAGCCTGCAGGTAACTTGGACCCAAACCATGTAGAGCTTTAAAGGTAATAACCATCACTTTGAACTGTGCCAAATATATGACGGTTGCATGTGGTCAGTCACCTGCACTTTGCTCTCCTTTGTGGTAATGGAACCACCAGCTGCCCCTGCTACCAATCCCAGTATTGCCTGGGGGGTGCTTCTGGTCACTGCAGTGGCAGGGTCAATGATAGGATCATCTTGCCCCTGTTCCTTTGGCCCAGTCATGGTGACCACTGATGTCAATCCTTGCCTAGACTCCCATCCGCCTCTGAAAGTTAAAAAATAATTCCCCGTCTCCTTTAAACATTATGTAGATGGGGATGAAAGGGGTATAACTCCCTCCCTGGGTAATATCCTTGTGAAATCTTTTCTTTTTCTCTCATGTAACTGTAGATGGGTCATGTATTTTCACTGGGAGAGAGATGTCACAATAGATTTGATCTATATGGTACAGATTTTTTAGTCAGCCCTATACATTATAGATTTGAAACTCCTCACCTAATATATTCTTGGGCAGTCTGGGGAGAGAGAGAGAGGAGAAAGAGAAGCATGCATATTTATACGCTCAAAATATACGGCGTGCTTGCAGCAACATGACGGAGTGTTTTTTAAGGTTTGTAAGGGGATTATGAGTTATTTTGTATTTCTTTGCAACCATAAACATCTTGGCAAGATATAAATGTCAGCAAGAACCAGAAAAACAGATGAAACACTCCAAAGGGTAATAAATACTTGATACTTGAAAGGCTAGAGAAATTTCTCAGCCAGAATGAGTTTTGTGGTGCCGCTCATATTACGGAAGAGCTATCACCCCTTGGCGGTTGGGCTGTTCGGCAACCATTCTGGGCAGTGTTGGAGAAACTCCTCCCCTTTCCAGCATTTTATCGTCAACAGTGGTTTGGGCAAATGTTCTCCTATTCCATTTCCATTGCCCTCACTCTCAATGACCCTTGTTTGCCCTGCATTTATGCCATCACCAAGCTATATCTGATCAGCTGTGGGCCATTGTGGCCATACCCTCCTTATTGCATCATCCCTGACTGGGAGACGTTGCCTGTCTGAATACTCTGGCAAAGAGTTGCAGCAAATTGAAGTAGTAATTCCGAGAAGTGAGCATAGAGACACAAACATGTCACAGGGGCAGCTTAGATGGAGAATCAGCCTTGTGTTTTAGCCTAGAGTTTAAAAGATCTGTCCATGATGCCAGGTCTTTTGGGGAATTGCCACCTTGAATAGCTGCAGCAAATCACTTGGATAGTTCCTTTACTATCCAGGGTAAATCTCAAAGCAGATTCATTCTCCCATGGACACAAAAGGCACCAGTCGCTACTAGTAAGTGCTAGTCATGTTGTCATTACCTGTTCTCTCAAACTCCAAGTCTACCCCATAGCATAAACCATAGAATCATAGAAATGTAGAGTGGGAAGGGACCACATGGGCCATCCAGTCCAACCCCCTTCTGCCATGCAGGAACACCCTTAAAGCACTCCCAACAGATAGTCATCCAGCCTTGCTTAAAAACCTCAAGGAAGGAGACTCCACGACACTCCGAGGCAGCCTATTCCACTGCTGGACAGCCCTGACTGTCAGGAAGTTCTTCCTGAGGTTCAGGTGGAATCTCCTTTCCTGCAGCTTGAATCCATTGCTCCTTATCCTGGTCTCTGGAGCAGCAGAAAACAAGCCCTCTTCTTCCTCTACATGGCATCCCTTCAAATATTTAAACATGGCTCTCATGTCCCCTCTTCACCTTCTCTTCTGCAGACTAAACACACCCAGCTCTCTAAGTCTATCCTCATAGGGTTTCAGGGCTTTCAGGCCTCTCACCATTTTGGTCACCCTCCTCTGGACTTGCTCCAGCTTGACCATGTCCTTCTTGAATTGGGATGCCAATTCAACCATTGGAGAGAAGTTTGCATTTCATGCCCAGCTTGTCTGAGTCCCATAGATATTTTCCTTCCTTGTGCTGGAAATAGAATGAGGACTCTATGGGCACATGGTCTAATTCAGTAAGGGCTTCTTCTTAGAAACCAAGATCCTATCAATTATGTGGAGGTCGTGGAAAATAATGGCTGCCATCTGAGTATGGCAAAGCTCTCCTGGCATATGCCAAGCAGATTGCTTGGGGAGATGGATACACACCCGGCACCATTTATCATCTGTAATGTAGTCTGCAAAACACCATAGCCTCTTTCCTTTTGTCTGTTGCAACTAAAGTAGACCCAATAGAATCTACCTTTATGTTGAGTCACTATTTAACAATTAATTGAATAGCTGCCGTCTGGTTTGGACTAGCTAACAGAATTCAGGGCATAGCCTTACTGAACATAGAACTGATGATGTATTATCATCATCATCTATTTTCTTCTGTATAGTAATTTACAAAACTGCTAGGCTGAGTGAGTGAGTGTGTGTGTGTGTGCATGCTTTTTTTTGAAATTTGCTCTGCTTATTATCATCCTGATGTTCTTAAATCATCCTCTCCGCCTTTTTTTCCCCCTGTAACAGAAGCTACTCTGAAGAACATCACTCAGTAGTCACAAAACTGTCAAGTGGTACTTTTCAGTAGCCAAAATTTATACAGACCTTTACAGATGAAATTAATGAGGTCCTCTTTCAAAGTGTGCGTTGAACTCCTCCCCTGTCAATAATTTTAATATGAGTACCAGTGACCCTGATCTGCTTCTTGGTATATATAGGTCTTGGCGTTGACCTTCACATTTTTTAACTAAGAAAAAAATAGTTTTCTTTCTTTCTTTCTTTCTTTCTTTCTTTCTTTCTTTCTTTGCAGTTGAGTGATATGGTAACAGAACTCTGTGAAACATTTCACCCATGATAATGGCAGTGTTTTAAGCTGTCCTTGAAATCTCTGCAATCTTACTGAACTGAGTAAGCTATTTCAAGCCTTCTCTGAACTTTGCTTGATAAATATATATATATATATATATATATATATATATATATATATCAAGCAAAGCCATGTCTGCACTAGCCTCTTATAGTGCTATTATTCCACTTTCAACATCCTGTGGAATCCTGGGGTTTGCAGTTTAGGGGAGAGGGCTTTGAGACCCCTCCCTAAACGGCAAACCCCAGGATTCCATAGGATGTTGAAAGTGGAATAATAGCACTATACCAATCTAGTGTGGAAATGGCCCAAAATGTTTCAGACTTGAGATTTCGTGTAATTACATCTTGAGCTGGAAGGGCATCCATGTTATCAAGCTGCCTTGCAAACCCTATTGTCCATCCTGCTAAAGGAGGACCATTCAATCAAATGGAGTTACCTCTGTATTGACTCTCCATTCAGCAATTGGTTTGATGTCTCTGCTCCAACTGAGAACATCCAACAGGGTTCCAGACTCTGAATATAAAACGAACAGCCTTTTTGGAGATTTTTGGAGAATATTTGGAGATTTTTGAAGAAGAAAAGGGATAATTCCAGATTCCTAAATGCCCATGAACTGTTGGACAATAGCATTCTAATTTTTTATTTGTTGTTATCTCGGTATATTAAAACAACATAACATCACAGAACACCATAACAAGGAACATTATTTTTTAAAAAAATCTAAGAATAGAAAATACACACTAAAAGTAAATCAACATAGAATTCTAACATTGCTAGACCTATAATAAGGAATAACAATAAAGAAAAGAGAGGGGGGAAAAAGATAAGAAAATAGACTAACATCTAATTGAAAGATGGTTCCTGCCCAACTACCAGCTACTCTTAGTATTATATGCATGTGTGTCTGTATGTGTGCGTGTATATATGTCAAAGTTTGTGTGTTTCTGTGTCAGGTAAAGACCTCATACGATTGGCTGCCTAAGAAGATTCTATGGAATCCTGGGATTTGCAGTTTAAGAAGAGGCCTTTAGAATTCTCAGAGAGCTCTTGGGCCTCAGGGTGGTTACTATGGAGAGAGCCCTGGCAGCAGGGAGGAGGGCAATGTGTTCCCTCAGGAACCTCTGCATGTTAATAACTATGAATATAGATTGGATTGGGGAATATGGGGAAAAGTTACAGGTACTGGACAAGACAGTTTAGGGAGTTAGAGCCACAGGATCTCAAACCTTGCTAGCAAGTATTACCTATGAGAAAATAAAATCCCGGGCAACACTGGGTATATACGTGTATGTGTGCACATATATATGTATATGTGTGTGTGTGTGTGTGTGCACGTGTGCTAATGTGATAGAATAATCCAAAAATATCCAAGTAACATTTATGCATAATCTCACTTATATAATTTAAAACACTTCTAAACAAAACATATAAACATATCTCTGTCAACACTCAACTAATGGACAACAGCAATCACCACCCTTCCAATGGCTGATATGCCACCCTTCAGATCTGTATGTCCTGTTTTAGATTTTCCCTAGTTTCACTTCTAAAAATTCCTTGAACATTTCCCCCATTTAGGCGACTCTAAGTTCAGCTCCAAATTTTACAAGTCAGACCACAAGGCCTCCACAGGGAAAAATGAAGCTCAGGCTATATATTTGTTAAGAGAGAAATGAGAAATCTGTCTCATTCTATTGTGTTTCTCAATTTCCCCTGGAACGACTATTTCATACCACTTTTCCATTAGGTTCCAAGTAAAAAAAAATTCCTACATAGAAATGTTTATTTTATTTTATGCTGATTCTGTGCATTCCCTCCCTCCCACACACACACATTTTGCTTTCATCGAAGTCAGTTTGTGCATTTTTTTTTCCGGATTTGCACATTTTTTTGTTCCGTGCCTTTCGGAAATGCACATGTGGCATTGTGCCACTTTCCCTCTAAGTATTGTGAAATGCACCACAACCCTCCTTCTGAAGTGCATCACAATCACACATTCACCTATTTCAGAGGAAAGACATATTCTATTCTGTTAACATTCCCCAAAAAGTTTGCATTTTTCTAATAACTGATTGATATTTTGTTTTCTCCAGAGATGGGAGTCTAATAGGTTTCTTCTCCACCTTAATGTCTTCCGTGCCTGCCCTTCTTGAAGGGAGTAGATATATTTCTTAGGTACTTTTTGGATCAGAAATAGTTAGCTTCGGACTGGAGGGCCCCCTTGGACTATTTGTCCATCCATATCAAAAAGAACCTATCTGTTTAATTTTAACAGTCTTAAGATAAGCAACTGTTTATGAACAATGTCTACTGCAAAAAGGTGTGCTTGGTTGTTTATTGTGTCCCCTGACAGGCTGATCTCTCTTCTGATTCATATTTGCAAGCATATGTGATGCTAAATCCTGTTAAGATAGTGCAAAAACCCAATTATAGAAACTACAAACACATGCACGAGTAAGCAAAGGGGGGTAAACCTATATAAAAAGGATTAGAGATCAAAAATAGAATGATTTAACTGAAGCTACATTAAGATATGTAAGGCATGGGAACATGAAAGCTGCAAGAGTCTGAAGAACAATGTTTGCCAACAATTCCATAAATGAGGTGTGCATGTGTTTGTCTGACTCTTTGTATAAATACAGATAAATATACGCCTCGACCCTGCAGCAGGGCTACATAGGGTAAATATTTTCATGGGCAATTATGTGCTGATTGTCCTCCAAAGTCCTTTTGCTGAATGACAATGCTGTGCAACCAGATGTGCAATAGAAGGACAGTGGAAATTGAAACAGAATATGCAACCAAATGCAGAACTGAGTGTAGGTCGTCATGCTCAATGGCTTGGGACTGAATCCAGAATTTGCACATTGGACAAAAATGTCCAACGACTTTTGGAGGGCAACTTATGCATGCGTAAGACATAACGATGGATCAGGAATCCATCAGTTTCCTGATTGGACTTGAATTGGTAATTCCTGAGCCCCTGAGGAACTAGTATGGGAGTAAAAAATGACATGACCCTCCAACTTGTGGGAACATTTTCCTTCCTGACGTGACACAAACTGCACAGTTTTTTTAAAAAAAAACAGTGCAGGGCTTTGCAAAACTGTGCAACTCTGCTGTATAAAACAACAACAACCTATGCTTGTAGTCTTTTCACATCACATAGAAAACCTTGAAGTTTTCCGAGGAGAAAAAAAAAAGCCACTTTGTTTTTCTTTATTTACTTCGAAAAAGTATGCAAAATCCAAAACTAGATAGGGCTGTAGCTATATAAAAATGGAGAAGGGTGTTGACATCATGGCTGCAGACTTTTGACAGTCTGAATGCCGCACAACTCAAATGTTGCATGGCAGAAAATAAGTTTAGGTTGACCGAAGCTGAAAGCCAGTTTGAATTTTATGCCGTTACCTTTCCATAAGAAAAGCTGCATAGTTTTCAGTTTCTGTGCCCAAAGCTGCACAGTTTCCGGAAAACTATGTAAATTTCTTGGGCAAGCTGTGTAGCTTTTGTAGAAAAGTGGTGCACTTTCCCGTCATTGCAGAGGGGAAAAAAAAATCCAGAGTGTCTCAAAACTACGTGAAAAATGGTTTCATTGTTCTCAACATCTGTTGAGTATTGGAAAAATCAAGAATTGCCATCCCTAGCAAGATACCAGCAGAATTCTGGCCATGATATTTTATTTAAACAAAACAAGATGGAGGTTTCTTTCATATTTCCCTTTAGCAATGCAGCTCGATAAAATACGTGATCTAAGAGATGAAATGCTTAAACAGCAATACTTGATTCCCACCATACCTTCAAACATATTTTGGTGTGATTCATCTCCAGAGTTCAGTGAAAAAGTCTCCCAATGGGATTTACCTGCCTGTTGCTTCACTGTTCAACTATTGATTGAAGGAGTCTACTCTACTTGGAAGTAACCAACGGGGTGTCAGGCATTGTTTGTGGTCATTAAAAATGAGAAAACAAATTCTGCTGGATATTCTCCAAGTTTCCCCTTACAAAAAGACTCCATTTCATGGAGGAATTTTCTTTTAATTTTTTTTAAAAAATGCAGCAGAAATCTAGTAATCACTTTATGCCCACAAGCATCATGGTACCCCAAGTCGGAGAGCATCGTAGGGGAAGAATAGCTACTCCCCCAAAAGGATGAGAATAGGGAAGGAACAAATGG
Source organism: Ctenosaura bakeri (assembly GCA_948474755.1). Taxonomy (NCBI): domain Eukaryota; kingdom Metazoa; phylum Chordata; class Lepidosauria; order Squamata; family Iguanidae; genus Ctenosaura; species Ctenosaura bakeri. The sequence continues at coordinate 116,022 of CAOLHI010000282.1, forward strand.
TCATAATTTTTTGTTTTTGTTTCCAGGTTGAAAAATAGGTTTCTTGCCAGTCAGGAAGAACAATAGAGGACTGAGAATTTTGCTCAACTTTGTGCCCATGTTTTGCACACATACCCCCCAAAAAAAATTATGTGCAGGAAACAGATTTCCTGAGCAATACAAACAACAAAAACAAACAAACACTGGTGCCTGCACAAGAAATACATTTTTTGTGCAGAAAATATGTTGGTTTTCTTCTGACAAACAAAATCTGTACTTCTGCGTAGAACAATTCCTTTTTAACACCTTGGGATATTCAAATACAGGGAGAATATTGTGAAGATTTTTGTTTGTTTTCTCTTGTAGTGGGGACAAAACTACAGCAACTTTCCCTCTTTGCATATAAAGATGAAATAGTCAAGGTTTTCTTTTCCTAGTTGAAGATATCCTGGCGCTATAAGATGATCTTCGTTTGGGTGGAGGAGCAAAGGAGAAAAAGAAAATTCTTAGAAATCTGTACTGATAATTTTTGTCTCCTCTTCCTCCTCTTCTTAGAATCCTAGAGTTGGAAGAGACCCCAAGGGCCATCCAGTCCAACCCCCTTCTGCGATGCAGGAATACCCATCAAAGCACTCCCTTTGACAGATGGCCATCCAGCCTCTGCTTAAAAACCTCCAAAGAAGGAGATTCCACCATATTCCCAGGCAGCATATTCCACTGCTGGACAGCAATGACTGTGAGGAAGTTCTTCCTGAGGTTCAGGTGGAGTCTTCTTTCCTGCAGCTTGAATCCATTGCTCCTTGTCCTAGTCTCTGGAGCAGTGGAAAACAAGCCTGCTCCCTCCTCAACATGACATCCTTTCAAATATTTAAACATGTTTATCATGTCCCCTCTTAACCTTCTCTTCTGCAAACTAAACATCCCCAGCTCCTTGAGACATTCCTCATAGGGCATGGCTTCCAGACCCTTCACCATTTTGGTCACCCTCCTTTGGACACATTTCAACTTGTTGATATCCTTCTTGAATTGAGGTGCCCAGAACTGGACACAGGATTCCAGATGAGGTCTAACCAAAGCAGAGTAGAGTGGTACCAGTACCTCCCTCAATCTAGAGACCATACTCCTATTGATGCAACCAAGAATCACATTCGCTTTCTTGGCTGCCACATCACACTGCTGACTCATGTTCAGCTTTGTGACCTACCAAGACTCCTAGATCCCTTTCACAAGTACTGCTATCCAGCCACGCGTCCCCCATCTTGTTCTTCTTTTTCTGACCAGAGGGGTTGTGTAATGTAAACTTATACCAGTAACTCTGGCAGTACCTTGGCTACGCTATGCCACTGATATCCCAGATTGTATTGTTTCATGACTGATGGAAAAGCGACACCACTCTGATGCATGCTCTTGTTGTGTAAGGGTTGATAGACCCATTGGAAGCATATCAGAGGTACACTTTCACAATACCCCAGAAAGCCCAAGTTCTTCCACTACAGTTACACTGATAGAACTCTACCTGCAGATACAATCTTTGGGTAGCATTTTAGAAGAGGGCACCCACTGGTATTGTCACCCACAGCTTCTGCCAGCTGTCCCAGGAGATGCCAGAGAACAAGGCTATGACCTTCCAACTGCAGCATGCCAGTTCTACCAAAGAGGAATGCCCCCACTTAATCCAGAATGTATTCAGCTTCACCAAGGTGTGTGTCCCTTCGTGCATTTATTTAAATAAGAAAAAAAGAGAGAAAATAAAAGAAAAATCTCTCTGCCTATGAAATCAATTTTAGCTGCAAATTCCAAGCTGCAACATTCAAAAGGTTGTGGTCTTGCACAGCCGGCCACTGTCCCCGCTCGGAGGCACTTCTGCGTGAAACCGCTGCAGTGTTTCCGAAGGCCTTGGAGGGATACAGAGCAAGACAGATGGTTTCCCACAGATTTTCCCCTCCAGCTCTTTCATCTTTCATCTAACTATTAATTCATCTGTTTGGATGGATACATTCACGCATGGAACCAAGATGAATAATAATGAGATTTTTAATAACTCCCTGCATTTGCATTCCGAGTAACTCTTTACATGGTTCTAGCTGATTAAAATGAATCATTTACATAATTAACATATGGTTATAGTGTTGGCTTTAATATGCTGATTATCTCACTTCTGTTGTCTAGAGTCAATTGGATTCAAACTGTAACAATTGTTTGAAGTGAGAATAGTTTATTCCTGCGAGGGTTGCCAGATATTTGCCCAAGGGCCTGATTAGAACTAGCACAACTGTCCAAGAGCTTCTTCAAGGGTTGTGCATAAAAGGGACATGTGTGTGTGTGTGTGTGTGTTGGAATAAATCTGATCTTCTTGGGCTAGGCTTTTAAAAGAGCTTTATACACTGGGTGTGACTTAAACCCCACCAGCCACTAGAAATATATGGTTTGGTTACAGGTATTTTCACTGTGTTGTTGTGTAGCAGCCTCTTCCTAGGCCATTTCCGCACTAGCCTCTTATAGTGCTATGATTCCACTTTCAACATCCTATGGAATCCTGGGGTTTGCAGTTTTGGGAGGGGCCGGATGACCCCTCCCGAAACTGCAAACCCCAGGATTCCATAGGATGTTGAAAGTGGAATCATCACGCTATAACAGACTAGTGCAGAAATGGCTCTTGAAAAGAACCATCAGGATCATCCATGCCTCTTGGTTCTAGAAAGAGTACTAGTCCCCCTGTAGACAAAATGACACCATCCTTTCATGGGTGTGTATGTGCCTTCATTTTGCCCTTCAACGTAGGCCATTTCCGTACTAGGCTGTTCTAATGCCATCATTCCAGTTTCAACATCCTGTGGAATTCTGGGGTTTGTTGTTTCCTGATGCCAAAGAGCCCTCTGGCTGAGAAGTCTAAATGCCCCTCCCTAAACTGCAAATCCCAGGATTCCATAGGAGGCTGAAAGGGGAATGATAGCACTATAACAGTCTAGGGCAGAAATGGCCTTTCAATGGCCCCATGGATTTTACAGGGTTTCCTTAGGCAAGGCATACTCAAGAGTGTTTTTGCCAGTTCCTTATAAGAGAGAGGTACCAAGAGGTTTTGTGACATTCTTAGGTTTGCAGAAGTACAAAAAGAATTTTGCAGATGGAGCTAAGTAGAGTAATCCCATAAACAACCCTTTGGGGACTAAGTAGGTTCAGTGATCCCAGAATATTAACTCCTAATCACAGGGGAAAGGAGGGAATGGAGTATTTTCCATGTCTGTGTTCAGAGGAAGGTGATCAAAATGGTGAAAGATCTGGAAACTATAGGGAGTTAGGGAGCTGTGTATGTTTAGCCTGGAGAAGAGAAGGTTAAGGCTTAGCCATGTTTAAATATTGGAAGGCATGTCATATGGAAGATGGAGCAAGCATGTTTGCTGCTGCTTCAGAGATTAGGACACGGAGCAATGGCTTCAAACTTCAGGGAAAGAGATTCCACCTAAACATCAGGAAGAACTTCCTGATGGTAAGAGCCATTCAACAGTGGAATATGCTGCCTCAGAGAGTGTTGGAGTCTCCTTCCTTGAAGTTTTTAAACAGAGGCTGGATGGCCATTTGCTGGGGTGCTTTGAGTGTGTGTTTCTGCACGGCAGGGGGTTGGGCTCGATGGCCATGGTGTTCTCTTCCAACTCTATGATTCTGTGGTTCTAGCGTGGAAGTGGGCTTGGCTAACTGTGTAGCACACTGAGTAGGATCACTATAGATCACCACATTTTGTTGGAACTCTTACTGGTTAAGGACATGAACTCGTATAAGATCTATCAAGCTTTCTTCCAATATTGTGGCACAGTCCCCAAGGACCTTGCCACTGTCATTCAGTTATAGCCTAAAGAGAACTTCGGAGCCAATGTTGCATTCTCCATTCAGTGAAAAGTATAGCATTTTGGGGGAAGCTAAGTTGTTAAAGGGTTTTAGAATAATAATTTTAAAAAGACCATGAAATAGTGCAATTTCTCACAAGAGTGCACACATCTCTGTGGCCACCAGATTCAGATAGGTGGATTAGAGTCCTTATAAATTTGGTGGTGGTTCTTTCTCAAGAAAAAAAAAAAAAAAGGAGAGAGAGAATTTTAAGAAGAGCCAAAAGAATTTTGATGAGAATAGAACTGTTTCAAGAGGATCCTTTTAATCCCTGTCTCCAAAGATTCTGCATATCAAATTTGTCCTGGAATGAAATGCAAAGTTCCACCCATCCATTAGAGTGTGTGAGAGATGAAATTATTTGTAATCATTTGGTGGAAGTATTTTATGCTAAAACTTGACGGTTATTTAAGGGGTGTGTAATATGAGTTTTTGTTTTCCTTACGGAAAGATGCATCTTATGTCAAGACTCAAGAGATTAAGATTTTAAAACCAATTTCCATTGATTTTGTGTGAGATATCACACAACACCCCTGACAATGAATATAGGCATTTTTTACTCTTTTACAAATCAAATTTTTACCACCTTGAGGTTTACATGAAACTAGTAGATTAAGCTAGAATATTGAGGCACCATTCTGACGGAACATCTGCCAGAAAATGTCCACAGATTTCAATACGTAGACAATGCTCTTAATGACTAAGCAGAAGTTACTTATTTTAGCTGATTTTTGCATCTTCTTAAGACAGTGAACATACATTTTAAGGTTTGTGTCCCAGGAGAAAAAGATAATGTATAAGGAAATGCATTTCAAACTATATGCATTTATTATCTATCGATTAATCATTTCATGTATGCTGCATTTGAGCACTTTTGAACATAAATGAGCATTTGAATGACTTTTTTTTTGTTAATTGCCTTCCTGTTGTCCAAATTAGACTGCTGTGGACATGATTAATTGTAACAAGCCTTGACATTTATCCATAAAAGCCCTTGAGGTCAAAAAGAAATGGAGAAAAATGCTTGGTATGTGTATGGCTGGATGGAATACTAATGTGTTTTTGACCCAAAATGAGAATAATGATATTTCTGCATCAATGACAGATCATTGATTTTGCACTATAAGTTCATACCTTGCATCCTTATCTGTGCTGTTCGGGTTACCTCTCCTCCCCAGTTTTCATGTGCTGCTTATTTTACAAGAATTGGCAATCTTTGAAATATGGACATCTTTCATCCATCTAGAGGGACATCAAAACTTATGATGCTTTGCATTGCAATAGAAACAGCTGGAGTGGAGCAAGGGGGAGTCAATAGGTAAATGGAAGTCAAGGAAGATGGTAGCAACATCTCTGCTTAATCTGCAAGGCAAGTTTTCTAAAACCACCATGCCACCCACTGGAGGATTTCTCATTGGATGATGGCCTGGAGTTCCTCAGGTGAAAAACAGTGGAGAAGCCACCTATGTTATGGGAGGCTGATTTAGTTCTGATGGATCTGGAAGACTTGTGGAACCTTCCTCTCAAAATGCAGTCATCCTCTTCAAGTTGGAGAGGAACCTTAAGTGACCACTTTCCCCTGGGGAACCCAGGTCTCCAATGGTGTTGATTCAGCTAGCTGCCAACTATAAAAATGCCCACTGGATGAAGAAGGCCTCCTTGTGAATGAGTAGGACACACATCACACAAAGGCCAGTTCTATGGGTTTGCATCTTGCTCAGGGCGGAGGTTTCTGAAGGCTCGGATTTAACAAGCTATTGGTTCCATGCTGGAACAGTGTCTTTCCCAGAAGTATAAATCCTTCTTGTTTATCTCATTTTTTCTCATGCAAGGATGAAGAAGTTCAGAAGTTTCCTTACCATCACACAAGATTCATTTGTTTTTTCCATGTGTGTATGGGCCATGTCTGCACTACACTCTCATAGTGCTATTATTCCACTTTCAACCTCCTATGGAATCCTGGGGGTTTTGCGGTTGGGCCTTTAGAATTCTCAGCCAGGGAGCTCTTTGGCCTCAGGAAACTACAAACCCTAGAATTCAACAGGATGTTGAAAGTGGAATAATAGCACTATAACAGTATAGTATGGAAAGGCCCTATGTGTCTTCATTTTGAAGTTGTTGTTTTTTTAATTATGTGAAAATTTCATTGGTACTAAAAGCAGTGTTTTTTGTGCAAATGAAATTTTTCCCAAATTTTAATAAATAAATAATCCTTGGCCATAATAAGTGTTAAAGAGCTTTAATATCCTAAACACACCGGACCCCGTCTGATCTTGGAAGCTAAGCAGGGTAGCCCTTGTTACTACTTGGATGGAAAACTACCAATGAATACCAGGTGCTGTAGGCTGTATTTCAGGGGAAAGAACTAACAAAAGCACATCTGAGTATTCCGTGCCTAAGCAAGACCCTGTGGAATTCGTGGGTTCACATAAAGGCTCAGGCACACATTCACACACACAATGTGTTGGCCTTTATTCTTTCGCAAGGATCTTTGTGGGTTTTGCTCCCAATAGACGAGCACGGTTACCTCTTTTGTCAATTCCTGATAGCTCAGTTTGTGGCCATTTCCGCACAACACTCTTATAGCGCGATTATTCCACTTTCAACATCCTATGGAATCCTGGGGTTTGCAGTTTCCGGATGGCCCCTCCCAAAACAGGATTCCATAGGATGTTGAAAGTGGAAAGATTGCACTATAAGAGTGTAGTGCGGAAATGTGTGTTCAAAACAGGATGCACAAATCTAGCAAGAGAGGTTGTTGGCAGTGTGATGATTGTGCAGGAAGTTTGGACTAATAAGTGTGGAGCGAGCAACTGCCTCTTGGACCCTGGGCAGTTCTGGTTCTCAAGTCAACACCTTATTACTGACATTTATAGGGATATTTTACTTTGGGCAAATAGTCACAGTGTATTTATGGGAAAAGTGGAAAGAATATTCACTGTTATTCCTTTCGAAGCTGAAAAATGGGTCGACAAGAATAGTGCAGAGCTGATAATTTTGCACCATTTCTGCCTGGTATTTGAACATTCAGGGAGTTGGACTGGATGGCCCTTGTGGGCTCATCTAGCTCTATGATTCTCAAAATTATTCTCTGCAGAAATCACTCTCTTTTTTTCCACAAAATGGTGGTGGGGATTTGTGCAGCTACCCCCTCTCCACCATGATTTTGTTGCTGCATGATTAGTTGTTGTTAATGTGTGCCTTCAAGTCATTTCTGACTTATGGTGGCCCTGTCACAGAGCCTACTCAGCAAAATTTGTGCAGAGGAGCATTTGCCTTTGTGTTCCTCTGAGGCTGAGAGAGTGGTACTTACCCAAGGTCACCCAGTGGATTTCCATGGCTGACCAAGAATTGAAACCCTGTCTCCTATTCTAACACTCAATATGCTACACTAGGCTGGTTCTTGTACATTTAATTTCCTTCAAGCCAGCTTAAATACATGTCTTTGGAGAGAAGTGGGGTGTAAATAAAGCCAATAACACGTGTGTGTATGCGTGCAAAATTTGTGTTTCTTGAAATGGATGGCTTTTGCATAAAATTGTTTGTACACACACCCCACATTGTTTCCAGAAATGCAGCCATTTGGGGGCAAAAATAATCTTTTATCACAAAACCTGGTTTGTATATATATGTATAAAATCCCTATATGTACTTCTATGTACAACTTCATGAAACACTTCAGAAATAATGGACACTGGGTGAGAAGTGCATGAAAATATTTGCCTTTTTCTGCAGCAGGGAAATTATTCATCCTGTTTGTAAGGGTGAAATGGTTGAAAAATGATATCTCTAATTCATGGTGGTATCAAGTGATATCTCCTTTAAGTTATCATTGTAAAGTGAGATTTGCTAGCATGTAGGTGACTGGAGATGGGAGCAGTGTTATCAAGTGATGTATGGATATTACCGTTTCAGGTTGCAAGCGAAATGGATGTTTGGATCTCTCCCTCACCCCCATTTAAAAAAACAAACAAGGCACTTCGGGGCACACCCAATCCACACTTATCTGGTGCATTTTTCATGATTTGTATGTGCAGGAAAATTTTAACAAGACAAATGTTTCCGGCATCAGATGCTTCCCCCACAAGCTGTCTGGAATAGTACAGTCCACTTGAACACCAAATAAATGGGTAAGATGGTGTCCAGGGTACAGCGGTTAGGCTAGAACTTGACGACATCTGAATAAAAGTTCTCAGCACATCATGGAACTCAGATGGTTATACCTATGCAATGCAAATACACCATGCACAGGTATTTCCGTTAATTAAATTGCTCTGGATACCGCATCAAAATCAATAAATCTGCAGCTTCCTTTTTTCTTTAACCTGGGGTCTGGATCATTTTTTAAAAAACATGCATCCAAAATTAATTTGCTTTGATAGCCCCAAAGCTTGCTTTTTTAAACCCACAACCCCCCTCCCTGGTCATTTTAACACATTTTCACTTTCTGAGAATCCAATTAAGAGTGGTTCCAGCTACATGTGTTGAAATTGGAGGTGCAAATTTCTGATTTGTGACCAAAATACATTGATTGACTCATTCATTCATTGGAGGTGCAAATGTGATGACAGCCCATCCCTCTAAGCAATATTGTATGAAAGAAATCATGGCACTTTTTTAATATATTTTTTTAAAAAAAATCCTTAAATTTTTCCAAGGAACACTGAGACATTGATTGGCCTGGATTCTCTTGGTAGCCTTCAGCTGATTCGATGGGTCTACTCTAGTTAGGACTAACAAACAGTACTTGGGTCACTGTGTTTCCTTTTATTTCCAAGGGTATTTCTGTTTCCAGTATCCATACATATTATAGAAAGTGAACTTCTTGGTTCTTCTGAGGTCTATCGGCTTTAGAAAAGAAAAGAAAAAGTCAGTTAAAATTCAGTGTTCAGCCAACTTTGTAAATACAACTTTTAAAGTTTGGGGAGGCATTTTTCCAGGAAAAAAAAAATCCACATCAAATATATAACTGGGTCAGAACAGACATTACAAGGATGCAAACTGGACAAGGCCTGCTCAAGTCCATCACACTTGTCTGCCGAGGATACAAAATTGTGCTTTGTTTAATGCATAAAAGAAAGGAAAGAAAGAAGGGCACAACAGATGTGTATAAAATAATCAATTGTCTGGAAAAAAGTAGATAGTCTTTCTTTTCCCTCTGTTTTTCAAGACACGGACACTTGAAGTGAGCCATGGAAGGTCAGAGGTGAGAAATTCAAGACAGATGAAAGGAGGTATTGATTCACAAAATAGTAATACACAGTGAAGTGCACTACAAGCTTCTCCCACTTACCTGACAGGTCAAGGACCAGAGCACTGTTGGTAAATGGAATTGATTGAAAAGTGGGACCCATGGGATCTGTAGGGAGCATGAAGAGCTTACGGAGGCTCGCTTGGGAGCAATCATGCATGTGCATCTTGCAAAGTCTCTCAGCTGGCTTAGCATCATTCCCCCCCCACCCTTAGTTCACTTTGCAAGCAACGCTTGCATGTGAGCAGTCCCAAGCAAGTCTTTGTAGGCAAGAACTGGTGAAAGAATGGAACCCCTGTTGAATTAATGGAATTTGCCCTTAATTTGGAAGCGGTGAAAAAGCAAGCGGTCAGATAATGGGGCATCAAAAGGTGAGGGCTTCCTGTACCACAGATTAGGGAAGTTCACAGACTTGGATGTTTTAAAAAGGTGGTTAAATAAATGCATGGAGACGAATGTTATTATTAGCTATCTAGATGTTGCCACCATCCTCCCAGTTGCTGGAAATCTGAGCAGGACAGTGTTATTTCACTCATGTGCTTTTCATGGACTTCCCTGCTACTTTTAAAAGTTTCTCTCTCTTTCCCGTGCTTTCCCCTCGGTCTTCAACTTACTTCATTTGCTGCAAACTGAGTTCAAATTGCAAAAGTAGTTGGCACTCAGTTCCCACAGCAGTGAGGACAGGAGAAAAGGGGCCAAATCTTACCCTTCCCAGTAGGTTCAGGGAAAAGCAAACTGCCGAAACCCCTCTTAGCTCATGTTCTTCCTCATTGGATAACTTCTGCCATTTTGACCACACTCCAATGTTGCTTGGCCAGATGTGTCCTGGTTTCCATCTGTGAAATTTTGGGGGGGGGGTATGTCGCCGTTTTGCCTAAGCATCAGCTGTTAACTTTGTTGTTGTGGTGTGCCTTCAAGTTGTTTCCAAATCTATCATGGGGTTTTCTGGGGCTGAGAGTGTGTGACACACCGCTTCTAGGGAAGAATTAGGCAATTGTGTATGGGGGATGACTAGTTTTTGTCCTCAGACCCCTCCTCTAGGCTGCACCATCACAATTGGTCACACTGGGAACAACAACATGTCATTTCCAGTTGTCATGTGAAGTGATTTTTGTGTATAGGGGGGGACTTTTTAAAAACTTTGGGAAGACAGAGAGAGACTCCAGGAGTCAATGGGAAACCTAAATTCCTTCATTGGTTGAGGGTTTGAGATCATTTTGGTTAGGTTTCAGGTTAAAAATAAAACCCTCCTCTCATTGTATGGGGTGGTCATTCTTTTTTCTTTTCTTTTGCTAGTTTTCTGTTTTTCCTCTCATTAGTCTCCCTCTTTCCCTCTCTATTGCTTAATAAGTAGGTAGAATAAAGTAATATTGATAATGTATAGTCTAGACATTTTCACAATTTTGTACATTTCCCTCTTCTTTCTTTTCTTTTCTTTCTTTGGAACAATTTATACTGTAAGTCCTTCTTATGCCATTGGTTTGTCCATAAGGTTCTCATATTTGTTGTATTTATAGTTTCCCGGGGTATTTTTCCCTTCCCTTTTCCAATTATATTTAATGTAAAATAAATCCTATAAAAATAATAAAATCCAAAAATAAGTAGGGTTGGATTTTTTTTAAAAAAGTTGGGGCTGGGGTGTTTGGAAGGACTTCTGGGGCCATAAAAGTGGGTCTGGGAGCCACATGCAATCCACAAGTCACACTTTTCCTACCCCTGCCCTTGAGCATACAGGTAGCATTTGGAGTAACGTGGTGGTTTTTTGCTTTTTCTTTGAGGAATTGGCATCGTCTGCAGCCCTTGAATGTCCAGGGAAGGGCATGTGTGTCCCTTAGATCTCCGAATGTTGCTGAGATTCTGCCTTGTTCCTAATATTGGTCTTGAAATCTGCCCTGTAGGAGTAATGTAAAGTAGAAGCATTGCCTCCTGCATCCAGGTTGTAAATTTAGACTTACCTCTCTGTCTCACACACACACACCAGCCATACAGAGTGGAACATATGAGGTTATAATTCACTTGGGCAAGCCCTAAGAGAGGACTTTCTCAACAGAAAAACAAAGATGACCAAAAAGAAGGAGGAAGAGGAGGAGGAGGAAGAAGAAGAAGAGAATTAAGCACTTGGTTGTGCTCTGGATGTAAAACTTTTTTTATATTGGAAAGAATTAATGCTCCTGCAATCCGTTGCCAGGCGATACCCTGTAGCGATAGAGTTATATTTATGTTTCAACAAGGCTTTTGAAAGCCAAGGAAAGGTGGTAACGGGGTGCGGGGGGAGAGGGGGAGAGAGAGAAGAGTAAGTACATTGCAGGTATTTTTATGGCTTCCAGTATTTTTGACTGAGTAGGCTTAAATCAGCCGAGAGGCGGAACGCGGCTCTTTAAAGGAGCGTATTTCTGGCTATAAAGGAAGAGCTTTCCTGTCCTCACGTTGGCTTTATGTTTCCACATTGTGAACAAAAGGTGCTTCTGTCTCCACTTAAAAATGGTGGTGTACGGTGAAACAATTAAAAGGAGAGGGATGGTTCTTTGGGGAAGGAGGGAGGTGAAATGCCTAGTGGCCGTTGCCTGCAGAGTGCGTTTTTGAACTATTCTACCCCTTTATTTGATTATGTTGATGCAATAACTTGACATGACATTCTCTCCAAGCCAAAGTGATGTTATTAATCTCTGATTCCTCAGTAATAAATGCTGGACTGTGGACAGGAGATGGCCAACAGAGAGAGCCTGAGCAAACCTTAATCTTTAATAAGGTGCACAGCTAGTCTATAACTGTCAAGCCATGACAGAAGAGCACTGCCTTTTGCCTGCTTGCTCGGAATGGAAAACAGGGTCCTTTGGCCAAGTGGGAAAATCCAGCCTGCTCTTTCCTGGCTTACAGCTGGGGAAAGGAGGGACCCTTTGCAGCCATCTGGAAGTCATTTTAGCTTGCTGCCATTTGGGAAGGACTCTGGTACAATCTATATGGAGTTGTTATGGTGTTTTATAGCAATGGATGGATCAGAGAGCAATCTTCTGTAACCTTCCCTGAGACATAGGGGTTGTTTCACTGCATTCAATGTGCCTTACATCAGAGTAAACGTAGAATCAGATAATTTGAAGGGATCCCAATGCTACCTCTTTGAAGTACAGTCAATGAGTGTATAGGATTGCATAGGATGTGGATTTCTGGTCCATACCGTTCTAGCAGAGAGGCGGGCAATGTGCAACCTTAGAGCCTTCCATACCCCAAAACAAATTCAGCATAAACAAAACTGATTTGCACCTTTAGAAGCCTCTGGAATGCATGAAAGGTCCTTTATAAGGCTATTCTATTCCTGAGTCTGAAATAAAAGTTATTTCATTGAGGGGTTTCTGAATGAGGTGGTTACTCTAGATGTGTTTCAGTCTAGCTTTGGGTATGCTTATGGGATGGAGATGGTTTTAGTCATCTTGGTAGGCATCCTATGTCAGGAACAGAATAAGGTTCTGTTCCTATTGGTTCTATGGGATTTTTCAACAGTTTTTGATACCATCAACCATTGGATCATTCTGTGCTGGAATGAGACTGTTTACAAGGGTCTGTTCCATTCTGGAGGGGTGAGACTGAAAGATGGTGTAGGAGGACTCCTGTTTAACTGCTTGACCATTGTCCTGTGCAATTCCTCAGCATCCCATCATGTCCTCTATGCTGTGCAGAAAAGGATGGCTTCTGGTGTTAGCAACCACCTGTGAGTTTTGCACAGAAGAAGTCCAGAATTGTGACTTGTTGCTATCTTTGAAAAGAAACTTTGTGAAGAATTACATCCCTCCATCTAACTGTTTTTGAGTGAAGAACTTATATGATTGATGAAACCCCACACTTTCCCCTGTACATGACAGTCCTGAACACTAATCTTGGCCTAAGCTTGCAAAAACAAATAACAAAAATAGTGTAGTAATTCATTAAAGGAAGGGGCAAAGAACATGCCCATGTTCACAGATATTGCTCATTCATATGCCCATTTTGGTGGGGTGAGTAATTGGTGGGAACGGGCAGGCATCAAGATGCTTGAAAAGGAAAGAGAGGAAGAAAGTAAAGAAGTCTAGCCTTCCTTAAAATAATATGCAATTCTGCAGCTTGGAACTAAAATTGTTAGACTATATACCCCTGATCTGTAGAGACGAGAGATTTGATGCTAGCAACAAATGCATGGAAATGAGATCAAAGAGAGTAAAACAATGCTACATTTAACTGTACTCAACTTGGAGCTCAGAACCCTCCCTAATCTCCTTGTGTCAGTCTCCTCTCTGCTCCGCGCTGACCTCCCACAGAGCCGGCACTTAAACCGTTGACACTCTGATTCTGCCTGGGACTTGGAGAAGGGCACCCACTGGTTGCAAAATTATTTGCTTAAACAGGGAAAAATTATGCAGGGAATTTATCCAATTACAGGTTCGTTGACTCTCCTGCTTGCAGCTGCCAATCGCTGGATTTATGGAAGAGAAGAACAGGGCAGGGCACTCAGAAGCAATCCAGCTCCTTCTTGCCCTTCCGTTTGTTCCCCAGGCCTGATCTGAAGTGCCCAATGCAGATTGCAATTGTCCAATGCACATTCCAAGTGCCCAGTGTGTGCCATAAGTGTCTAGCACTAAATACAGATACAGACTAGCTGCACAGCACAGTAGTGTTCCACACCCTGCATCTGGAAACTCCTGATAGTACAATCCTGTAACGTGTTTCCATAGAAGGAAGCCTTACTGAACTCAAGGGGACTTGCTGGCTGGAAAGGTTAAATATTTAGAATTGCATGCCAAATTTATGAGAAACTGCTGTGAGGCTGCCCCATGAATAAGGGAATTGGGGTGGACTAGTTTAGATGCCCAAACCCAAGGAAGAACAAATGTCTTACTTGTAGGATCCTTTAAAAAAAAAAAGTTAAAAGGAAAAAACCTCTGCATTTGCCAAAAGAAAAAGAGGGAAGATGTGGTTGAAAAACAAATCGAAGGTAGTTTATGGTTTGTAGTTCCTGCTTTCTCATTTGCAGAAAAGTGCACAACAGATTCAGCCACTCATGTTCATTTAATAAAATGAAAAACAAAACCTGAACTACGTATTTCTCTGAGCCTCAAACTAAACTTAGAATTACCCAGTATCACATATTTACACGTTTATGAAACACTTCCCTTCAAAATAATGATTCCTCTAAAAAAAAAGAGTGTCTAGTGTTCATCCAAAGTGTCTAATGCTTATCAGAAATGTCCAATTAGCACAAAAGGTGTCCAATGTGCACCAGAAATCTGCATCTGATGCTCATTGGGCGGGCCTGAGATACATTGGAAGCATCCAATCTGCATTGGAACACTCTTGCTGAAGCTGGGATGTGTGTCTTTCTCATTCACTCTCGTGGTTTCTTTGCATTTCTGCCACATAGCTATGGATAGATAAAGTTAAAAAATGTGGGCCATGATATAGCCATTACTTTTAATGTGTTAGTTCCAGGCCCTGCATTGAAGGCAAGGAGAACGTGGTCTTCATACTAGGAATAGCTTGAATTGCATCTGGCAGGTACAAATGGTTCAGAATTTCATTCAGACACACACACAGCAAGAGTGTGCATAGCAAATCTGAGATTTCAAAATGCCGATGTTCAAGAAAGTAAAATCAGTCTATTCATCCACCCTGACTGGCAATAGTATATAGTGCAAATGTGATGATTTCTCCTCTAGTGAAATTCAGTGCATTGAGAACTGATAAGGCAAACAACAAGTCTCAATGCGGTGGAGGGAGGAGACTGGCCCATTCCTAGTTGCAATGTTATATTGTGTTACCCAAAACTTTGCACTTTCTTGTTTAGCTAATTTTTGCACTTGCTCTTCCTGACTTCCCCAAGTCAGCATGGCCATTAGCAAGCAATGGAGATAAAGAGAAGAGGTGAGTTTCATAGCAAAATAATCCTTTCAAATTGGCCATGCTGACTGAGGGATTCTGGGATTCTGGGATCTGTAGTCCAAATATAATATTTCCAAACTCTACTGGTGGTTTGAACATGGGACTACAGCCCTGGAAACCAGGTTTCAACTCTCAGCTCACTCATGGAAATCCACTGGGTAACATAGGATGTGTCACATACCCTAAGCTCCAGAAAAAACTCCAAGATAGGTTCACCTTATGGTTGCCATAAGTCAGAAACAACTTGAAGGCACACACAAAAAGAACAACAACAACAACCCAAGAGAAACATCTCAAAGAAAGGCAATATATGATATATATGTCGACATCAGAACTACCTAAGGATGCCAAGAAGTCCATATTGGTCAGATTTTGAGGACTTTCTTCTCTATTTCTCAGTTGTTCAGTGATGTTTGGTTTTGGTGGGTTGTCCTATGGTAGCCTGTTTGTGAGACCTGTTAAGTAGCTTTTTTGTTCCTTCCTTGATGCTTGGAATCCTTAGGAAAAAAAAGTTAACACTAGTTTCTCACACATGTGACAAACCTGACCAGCTTTGGGCATATAGATTTCCTCTGTAGCAGGTGACAGAAATGCTATTCCACTGCTAGAGCCGCTCCATGTAATCTCTGAATCTTATAAAGCATCTCGAAGCTGCCCGCAATCCTCCTACGTCCCATTTCCTTCCCCAGCTTTACAACTCTCAACAAATCTTGACCTGTTTGAAAGCAAAGAACAATTCCTGAAGGATTTTTGTCTCCTTTATGACATGTATTAAAGCTGTCAGCCTGGACAAAGAGGAACTTTTGTTCAGGGTTCTGTAGTTAGATAGAATATGGTTCCATTCATTTGGTAGCTTAGTCAAGAGTGATGTTAAATAATAGGTAACATGATATTGTTATCTAGTTATGGTGTAATTTACATTCAGATGCACCCCAAAAAAGGAAAGGGGCCAAAACCAACAGTTTAAAACTGCTGGCATGGAGTTATTGTAATACCCAATCCTATGTACTGCTTTCTGAGCTAAATGCAGTTTAGGTACCATCTTCAAAGAGCAACATATTGCAGTAATCTAATTGAGAGGTTGCAAGAACGTGGATCTCTGAAGACCTTCAGTTTGCAAACTTGGATCATTTAGTATCTTAAGTTCCAAATACCACCCTGTGTGGGGGCGAGAGAGACTAAAAAGCAAATAAACAGCATGCAAAGACCCTTTTTCCAGGACATTTTTTTCTGATTGGCCAGCATCGGACACATGTGTGTGTCTGTGCATTAGGCTCCCGGATTGACCGTGGGAGCTGGTACTAAGATCAAGTGTAGTGTAGTGTAGTATCACAATTGGGGAACTGCGTGCAAACCGGTAAGGGCATGGTTGTGCAATCAGGAGTCAGTGATGGGGAAGACCTGTCAAGGATTTACTTTGCAATTGCATCAGCTGATGACAGGAGGAGGATCAAATAGTGACCGCAACAATGTCTAGTGGAAGTGTCATCGTGGTCCCGCTCCTCCTGCATCACCATGCTGGGATGGAGGCCTCTTGAAGAAAGGATCTAGGACTCCTCTGGTCAAGTAATGTCAGAGTGTAGTCAACTGGGTACGAGCTATGCATGAAAAAAGAACACACAAGGTAAGGGAAGATGCAGCAGTTTGCTTTTGCCAGAGTCCATTGGGAAGCCTGAGCCTACGTTGCTCCGTTCTGTCCTCGTCCCACCACAAGTTAATTGAGTGCAAACTACTTTTGCACTTTGCTATCAGTCTGCAGCCATTGACATAAGCTGAGGATAAAGAGGGAAAGTGGGAGGAAGAGAGAAAAACTGGGACATTTTGGAAGCAGCAGAAAAAGAGGGATGGGTGATGGGGAATTGATAGGGAATTTCTCAGCCAAATCAAGATGGTTAAAGATATGCAACACAGAGAGGGAAGGGAGAAAGAATCCTTTCCCTTCACTCTTAAATGGAACCCCTTTCACATGAACTTCTGCCGTTCTCCTTCTGAAACTTTACCAGTCTCATACTTTGCAAAGTTGTGCATGGGGAGAATATAAGATGCAACACCCTATTCGCTCATGTGAGATGTAGGTCAGAGGGTTGTATGTACATCCACACACATGTATTTATACATGCGTGTACGTATGACAGTAGAAGAATGCATCCATTTCTTTAAAAAATGGGTAGAAGTACTGGTTTAATTTTGAAAAAAAAATGGTTATTTTTGATGTCATCTCCTGTAAGGAGATAACGTCTAAGATTCTTTGTAAATGACAAAATGACAGGCAGATAAAAGACTTAAAATAGCAGTCTGTCATTAAAAATCAGCACCGGCTTTCTTTCGAAGGTGGGCGTTTTAACTTGTCAGGTTGGAGTATCTACATTTATACCATACTATTTTGGGCCTTCTTGGATGGAGAGGAAGAGATAATGGTGCCTATAATGGAAACAGACTAAACCCCACTGGAACGACCCACCCACTCGCCACCCTCAATTCCCAAAAGACTTTGGTGTTTTTTTCATATGACAAAATTGTGATGCTGTGGTGCCACTTTAACTGTCATGGCTGCATCCTATAGAATCCTGGGACTGGAAATTCAGGAAAGGGCATTGAGAAATCTCAAGAGAGGGCTCTTATGCCTCACCAAACTACAAACCACAGGATTCAATAGGACAGAAGTATAACAGTTAAAGTGGAGTCACAACCATTTCCGCACTACAATGTTACAGTACTATTATTCCACTTTCAGTCTCCTATGGAATCCCTAGGTTTGCAGTTTAGGGAGAGGCATTTAGCCAGAGGGCTGTTTGGCTTCAGGAAATTACAAACCCCAGAATTCCACAGGAGGTTGCAAGTGGAATAATGGCACTATAACAGTGTAGTGTGGAAATGGCCATTGTGTTAGCAAAGTGTTAAGAGGTCCCAGAGGTTATGTGTCCTTGTGCAGATGGTTGCCTTCTTAAGATGAACTTGGTAGCCTCCTCTGAACTCGGCATCCTGCATTCCTAGACATCCCGAAATAGCACCATCCCTAGCCAGCAGAGCCATTGGTCACCAGTATGCTGATGAATTGTTGTTGTTTTCTGCCTTTCCGGCTTCTAGTGATACTAAGGTGGACCTATTACAGGGTTTCTTGGCAAGATTTATTCAGAGGGGGTTGGCCATGGTTTTCCTCCAGGGCAGATAGTAGGTGAGTAGGTTACCCTGTAGGGCCATTTCTGCACTAGACTGTTACAGCATGAATATTCCACTTTCAACCAGCTGGCCCCTCCCTAAACTGCAAACCCCAGGATTCCATAGGAGGTTGAAAGTGGAATAATCACACTGTAACAGTCTAGTGCAGAAATGACCAGGTTTCCATGGTCGAGTGGGATTTGAACCTCGTCTCCAGCTGTCTCCAGCTCCAGCATCGTCCAGCTGTCAAATCACTACACCATGCTGGCTCTGAACAGCTCCATTCCTCTGTTCCACTTATTTCTAAGGAAGCTGTTTTTGTGCCTGGCAGAGTAATAGACTGGTTGAGAGCAAACAAAGTTTAATCCAGACATGATAGAGAGGTGCGCCTGGTCAACTGAAAGACGGATCAAGGATTCAGTTTGTGTTAGATGTGGTTACATTTCCCCAAAAACATAGGTTTACAGTTTTGGGGGGTACTCCTGGATTCAGCCCTGAGCCTAAAGGCCCAGGTTTCTATGGTGGTCAGGACTGCATTTGCACAGTTAAAAAGGTACTGTCATAGTATAGTGTTCTTGGAGAAGGAGGATCTGGCCACAGTAGGATATGCCTTGGTTGGATCCCAGCTAGATTACTGCCATGCCTTTGAAAAGTGCTCAAAAAAAATTTTCGTTGGCCCAAATAGCTTCAGCCAGATTGTTAACGGAGGCTGGCTACAAGGAGCTACAAGAAGCACACAGCTCCCTTGTTTCAACAGCTCTGCTGGCCGCTGTTTCCAGGCACAATTAAAAATGTCCAACAACAATTAAAAGTGTGCAATATAGCTGGTGTCCTGATGCACATTGATCCTGTTGCATATTGCTCTCATTGTGCCTCAGTCCTAATGCATTGGTCATTTTGCCAGCTCCCCTATAAATACCAATAGCCCCCTATTGCATATGGATGTTGCAGAACTGCCCAGTTCTAATTCCTGCAGATATAAGTTCACTTATGAAGATGTAAGTTCCCAGCAGAATTCCAGTCCTGGTTATTTTTGAGGCTGGTGGGGAATTTCAGTGGGGAAAGAAAAAAATAGCAGAAAGCCACACAATTTCAGAAATGTGCAGGGATAAATGTGTGCGTACTTGAAAAAATGTACATATGCATGGCTTAGTCAACGAGGACAAAAGTATTCAAAAAGCAGTATTGTTTTGAGAAAATGTGCACAAAAATATACATGAAGTTCCATACTAGAAGAATAAAAAATATATTGAACCCAGTACAGAACTGTACAGAATGTGAATGCTGGAAGGGAGCTGGGAAAGTCAAGACAGAACAAGGCTGATAAAATTTCACATTGCTACTTTGCACATGTAGCTTACTGCAAGAATGTAGCTGTTTCAAAATGCTTTGATCGTTGCCCTCCCTCTCCCAGCTCCAGATCACCCATGCTTAAAACATAAAGAACGAATGATCTGCGGTTGTAGACATGGAATTTAAAGTCAAACATGTTCAGAATTAGCTAGGTGTTATCCTGCAGGTATAGCACGGATGGGGTTAATTCATCTTGGCTGAGCCTCCAGTGCTATCTGTATTTAATCCCCACAAAAAAGTATTTCACATTTTGTATGTCACCTATGATCTTTTAAGATGGCACCCCTTCTTTCAGAAAGAAAAGATGCTAGATATTCACCCCCCACCCACACACACACACTGACTTCTATTTCATAGGTTTGGACTTTGTGGTATTATCTCCATTGCATCATGATGAAAGGTCTTGTTTTGGGACAGAGCAGGGGCTCTGGGTTGAATGATGGTGGTATGATAAAGAGAAAGACCAGAGGAAAGTGAGGCCTTAAGCTGCTTCTCTCATTCCTACAAACCAGGAACTGCTTCTACACTGGAGTTAGGAACTTAGGTCAGATTGTCCTGCAGTTGTCCATCAGAAGATAAAGATGGGCCCACTAGTTGCCAACTGAGAAGTAAATGGAAGCAACAGTTCCCCAAAGGGAAGTGACTTCAAGGCTTTGCCAGATGGTCATGGGTCACTGTAAGACACAGGGGTTAAGCCCTGGAAATGTGGGCTTACGTCCTATGGTGATATATTCAGGCATTACAGCTATGTATCCACTTGTTGAAACCTTGCAGAAGGAGGTATCCAGAAAGTGGGAGTACATCAAGAGCTGGGTCAGGTGCAAATCCATCTCCCAGTCCACTGTCAGCTGGCAGGCAAAAAAAAAAAAAAATGATCAATATTTGAGTTTAAGAAGTGAGCAGATGGTTTGTTGGGGGTTGGAAGGTTGGAGTTCAAGAGGCTAAGGTGTCGGGACAAGAAAGTAAAGAGACTGTGGCCCTTTCCACACCTTACCTGCATCCCGCGATGTCTCAGCATCGTCACATCAGTGCCTTTGCCAGGACTGGATCAGGTCCCAAACACTGCTGGCAGCGGATGGGTTGCGTCTGGGACATGCTCCTTCCTTCCTCACTCCAGCCAGCCTCTTCCTGTGCTACACTGAGGAAGGAAGCTTCCTCCCTTCCTGCACGACCACCAGCAACATGATTGTTGCACGATGGTAGGCCATTACCAGATTTTTTTCCAGTAAGGGTATACCATGCGATTATGATGGCTGAGGACAGAAAAGCAGCAGGACTGCAATGGCATTGTGCGATGGCACACATCACAGGCTGGCAGCAACACATCCCCATGCTGGGATGGCACCGTCCTGCGGAAAGGGACTATATTTGGACCTGGCTCATACTGCTCCTAGGATTTTCCTCTGGTCGGAGCATTTCATCCTGTGGCACACAATGTCTTTTCTCTTCTGCATCCCAGCTACAACTGTGCCACAATTTCAACAGGTCAGACCTGGATAGCAAATACTCACTTCCAACTTTCACTTTACGGATATGTGGAAGCAATTATAATATTTCAATGGGATCAATATGAATTTATTTTAAAGACATCTCATTTCTGCTCTCTGTAATTCTATCTTCTTAGATGTTACTCACAGGAAGTTGACACTTAGATAATTAGTGCCAGGAGAACTTGTTATGACATTTTGTTTGTAGTGATGATTTGATTAGTTAACGGAATAACACACACACACATATACATGCATGCACAGAAGAAGGGAAGCTATTGGTTATCTGCAGCAGCCGATTGGGCTTAAATTAATGTTGCTACAAATGCTTCTGTCGTAATTCATTTTCATTACAGAAAAAAAATGCCGTCTCAATGCCCAACGTCTGATGGCGGCATCATTGTCTTCTGAATTAGCTGGGTGATGAGTGTTTTATCATATGACACTCTGAATTAACTGTTACCCTGTTAATCCCGTTGTTCTCTTTGGTTGAGCAGTACGTGGCACCTTTGTTTATGTGTGTATCTTCGCTTTCGTGTGTATCTTAGCTGGATGTGTGTACCTTGGTTTGTGTGGCTCTTCCCCCAGTTGTTCATGGTGGTTACCAGACCGCTCACCAAAACTGATATTAGCCGTACTCCAAGCCCCAGGGGTTTTGTGATTGGATAAACTCTTATGCAACCATCAGCAGAGATGAAACCTATGTGCATCTTTCCAGCAGACTTACCATTAGACAAACATAGAAATGGTTGGAAACGGTCAGAACATGGAAGAAATGCTTTGAACATAATTGTCCTCATTAGAGTAGACCCATTGAATCCAGTGGTATTTACCTGTGTATCAACTCACCATTCAAAAATTGATTTAACATGTTTACTCTAGTTTGGCTTAACCAATACAGTTCAGACAAATGTGTTGCATGTAAAAACTTATTGATTGATTGATTGATTGATTGATTGCCTTTCTTCTGTCAGGGGACCCGGGGCAGCTTACTACAAAATTAAAAAAACAGATAACATTGAAAACATGATAAAACACTTTATTTATTTATTTATTTATTTATTTATTTATTTATTTATTTATTTATTTGTATCCCGCCTCTCCATATGGATCAAGGCGGCAAACAACTTACAAATAGCATATTTCGAAACATTTCTATACACTTATTTTTTTAAGAAATAATTTAGCTACATTTGGCTCTCTGTATTCACGGATTCTGTATCCACAGATTCAAGCACCCATAGCTTGAAAATTTTTTTTTTTAAAAAATACATAAAGCTAAACTTTTTGGAGTTTTTCACTATTTTACATAAGGGATGCCATTTTACCACACTAATGTATGATCATGGGACATACGCATCCATGGATTTTGGTACCCATGGGGAGTCCTGGAGCCAAACCCCAGCACACATGGAGGACCCATAGGTCAAACACCCATAATTTACAACAGCCTAAAATTCATTTAAAAGACTAAAGATACATATTACCTGTTAATGCATTTCTTTGGGAGGTAATGAGGGCTTTAAAGTTAATTTAAAAAGAATAATGCTACATTAAACCAGCGTCTCCAACTCCTGTGTAGTTTTGAAAAAAAACTATATAGTTTATGTTGTGTTGGGAACCACAACAACAACAAAAAGTTGTTCCCACAACTTGCCAGAACTATTTTTCTTCACATGCAAACTTCTCGAGGAACTCAGAATTCAACCTCAACCCATTTCTGCACTGTGGTGTTCTAGTGCCATTATTCCACTTTCAACATCCTGTGGAATTCTGGGGTTTGTTGTTTACGGGGACCCTCTAAAGACCCCTCCCTAAACTGCAAATCCCAGGATACCACAGAACGTTAAAAGTGGAATAATAGCATTATAACAGTGCAGTGCGGAAATGGCCTCAGTTTGGAAACTGAAAAATCCCTATTCCGTCCCTCCTGGAGGATGTCACTGAAAGATGGTATTGACCTTTCTATAATGAATAAATTCATTTGCAAAATCATTTTTATAATAATACACACAGGTTATTTTCTCTCCTTCTGCTCCTCCCAGTCTTTAAACATAATAAATAGATTTTTATTCTTTTTTGGGGACAACATTAGGTACTTTTTTTCCCCATAGCGTGGTACAATTTCTGCAGTGACTTTAAAGAACGATCTACCCAAAGAGGGAACGAGGAGATGTTGCAGGACTGCTGCCTCAAGTGATTTTTTTTCCCCTCCCCTAAATATAGTTATCAATCCTCCTGTTTTTTAAACGGGCTTGATGCTGCATAATCCCATCAGGAGATTGCCTTGCGAGGGTCACACCAACGCAAGAACGGGCACCGTGCCATCCCAGACAGATTGGTGTGTTTGCAAGCAAGCCAAGAACACGTGTTTGGGTCAGTCATTCCAGTTGGGAATACTGGAAAGGCAAGGCTGTTCTTGCACTTCTTGGCTTCTTATTAGGTTCCTTTCCCAAGCTTCGCCTCTGTAGCAATTCCTTCTCCATCTAGGTGAGATAAAGTTATTGTCTGATTATTTAAAGCAATGGGATTTCTCAAAGAAGGATTTCCCTCTCATTCTCTTCCTTTACTGTCTTCATTAATATTCTTTTCGTGAAAAATCAAGGCTATATAAAACCAGTATAGTGTATTTGTTTGAACCTTGGACCTTGGAGGGGGTGGGGCTATGGCATGTGGGGTGTGGCTGTGGGGTGTGGGGGCATGGCTATGGGCCAGAACACCCCAGAAACATTGCTTCTTGGGGCGAATCATCTCTCCCACCCCCACGTCACTACACGACTGGTTGGAACACTGGACTATGACCCTGGAGACTAGGATTCAATTCCCCACTTGGCCGTGGAAACCCACTGGATGACCTTGGGTGCATCACACTCTCTCAGCCTGCAGTGATAGGTGCATCTTAGGGTTGCCATCAGTAGGAGATGACATGAAGGCACACGAGAACAAGAACAACAAGATATCCAGAGCCAGAGTAGTACACAGTTTGAGCACTGGACTCTGGAGAATAGGCTTCAAATCTCCACTTGGCCATGGAAACCAGTTAGGTGACCATGGGCAAATCACACTCTCTCAGCCTCAGAGGGAGGGAAAGGCAAAACCCTCCTGAACAAATCTTGCCAAAGAAAATCCTGTGATGCATTAACCTTCAGGTGTCAATCCTGTGATGCATTAACCTTCAGGCATTAACCTTCAGAAACTATTTGTAAGCACACAACAACAACAGCAGCAACATTTCAGAGAAGCATTTCAATTGCATTTATTCTCCGCACTAAATCCCCCATGCATAGAGAAAGGAAGAACAGGCTTTTCCCCTTACTTGCACCTTGCGTCACTTGCAATTTCTCGACAGCTCTTACCTACTATGCAGCAACAACTTGTTTACAAGTTTGCTTTAGTTCATCAACTAAAAAGAAAATTCAGTAGCTCATGTCCCTTAGTAAATCTGAAGTCAGTAATACTTAAATCAATGTAAGAATCATTTATGCTGCCTTATCAGATTTGTATTATCAAAATGGCTACTCTTTAAAAGTGGACTTTTTCTGCTTTCATTCAGATTACCTGATAAATAATGTCATTTAAGTGTTTTCCCTCCAGTTTTTCCAACTGCACATTTTTTTGTTTTCCAACTGCACATTTTTTCCCAACTGCACATTTTGTCTCTAACTGTACATTTTTTAAAAAGCACATCTTGATCAAATGTATTACTCTGGTACCACTGAAAGCAAATCAGGGTTGTGCAAGGAAGGCAGTTGCTTATTTTCAAGGGCATTTCTTTAATGTTCTTCCTGCAACAAAAATCTTGCTCAGAAAAAAAGGTCTTGCATAACAAAACCATGTAGCTATTTTTTTGTGCAAAATTGACGATGATGATGATGATGGCATAAGCTTTTTTGTGTAAGATTTTTGTTGAACCAGTGTGCTGTTATTCAAGTTGCTGTCCAGAACAGTGGTTTTTGGACAGAACTCCCTTCCCTTCCCTTCCTCTGTCTCTCTCTGTCTCTGTCTCTGTCTCTCTGTCTCTGTCTCTGTCTCTGTCTCTGTCTCTGTCTCTCTCTCTCTCTCTCTCTCTCTCACACACACACACACACACACACACACACACACACACACAGAGTATTCAAAGACCAATTTCCTGAAACACTTCAGGATGTGTAAATACTGGATAAAGACCATGTAAAATTCTAAACATTCTATTTATTCTTCTCAACCGGGATTCCTGAGTATGGGGAAGCCCATTTTTCCCCCTGCCAAGAAATGAATAAGAGTGAAGATTCATTCCTTGGTTTGAGTTCAGCTCTGGCATGAACAGGTGCCCTATTGACCCCTATCATACAACATCAATTCATATACTGTGAATAAAACATATACATATCTCCGCTATCCACCCCTTTCTTCCTCTTGCAAAGAAATTGTGCTTTGTTTCTCGCGCTGTGATCTCTGAGAGACAAAGAAGCATTGGAGAACTCTCCCTTTGCCACCATTGGAGAGACAGTTGTCAATTAAAATTGCTTTTTTGGTGCTCTTAATTCATGGCCGCCACCAACCGTTTGGAGGAAAGCACTTTAATGCTAAACGACCCAGAGTAATTGGGCCGTGTGTCGGTGGATGTGTGCTTGTTGTCTGCTCAAATTACCAGACAGACCAAGTTCTGCAGGTAGGCAGCTAGGCATGGGCTGCATTCTTAATTTGCTGGCATAGCCCTGGACATTAAAAGTTTGGAAACAGTGGCTTAAATCATGTAATCGTTGTGAGGATTAAACCGTTTATTTGCACATCAGTCATCGGGATCATGTAAGAGTCTTAACTGGAGGACATTTCAAGTAATGACTAGAGAAAGAGAATAAGAAATATGTCCGTGCCGTCATCTCCGCCACCCCCAGCCTACAGCGATTATTCCGCTACAAGCCGAGCCATTACACAGGGCCGCTTTTAGAGGTGTGTAACTTACCGGTAACTGTAAAAGTGTTAGGAGAGGAAAAAGGCTTTCCTATCGGCTTGTGCACATTGGTGTGCTCGTGCCTTAAAAGAGAGGTGGGAACGCGTAACCCAAGGGATGCTTGGGGACCCTGATACATGGTTTTGTGGCCCCTGGAGAGTCCCTATGGGCTCCCAAGGAGACCTAAATTCTTTTTAAAAACTCATATTTGCCAATGTGTAAGACACGCACGTGTATAAAACACACCCCATTTATACACTGGCAAATACTATTAGAAGACATACTGGAGTATAAGACGTACACCCTTTTCAAACAGTACTTTTCAGGGGAAAAAGTAAGTCATATATGCCAGCAAATATAGTACATTGAAGATAACACTACATTTAAAAAAAATAGCTTGAAGAAAACAGCCAGAAGCCACCAAAAGTCATATATTTATTTTTCATTCATTCATTCATTCATTCATTCATTCATTCATTCATTCATTCTCATTTTTATTTTTTTATTTATTTATTTATTAATTATATTAGTGTTTACTTATATTTTTTTTATTTTCAGTTATTTATTTCTATTTATTTATTTATTATCATTTATTGATTCACCTTTCTTCCAGAGTGGGACCCAAGGCAGCTCACATAAAGAATCAATTAGAAACCTAACAAACATTTTTATAAAAAAAAAAAAAGGAAATAAAATAAAAAATAATGGCATTAAAACAGTATAGAATCATCAAAAAAAGGCATACAGAAGTTAAAAAGAAAAAGAAAAAAGCACGGACCCCAATAAGAAGCCTCTCGGCTTACATAGAATCATAGAATCATAGAAATGTAGAGTTGGAAGAGACCCCAGGGGCCATCCAGTCCAACCCCCTGCCATGCAGGAACACCCTCAAAGCACTCCTGACAGATGGCCATCAAGCCTCTGCTTAAAAGCCTCCAAAGGAGGAGACTCCACCGCACTCCATGGAGGCAGCAGATTCCACTGCTGGACAGCTCTGACCATCAGGAAGTTCTTTCTGAGGTTCAGGTGGAATCTCCTTTCCTGCAGCTTGAATCCATTGCTCCTTGTCCTGGTCTCTGGAGCAGCAGAAAACAAGCCCTCTCCTTCCTCTACATGGCATCCCTTCAAATATTTAAACATGGTTCTCATGTTCCCTCTTAACCTTCTCTTCTGCAGATTAAACATCCCCAGCTCTCTAAGTCTATCCTCATAGGGCTTCATGGCTTCCAGGCCTCTCACCATTTTGGTCGCCCTCCTCTGGACTTGCTCCAGCCTGACCATGTCCTTCTTGAACTGGGGTGCCCAGCTCAATGTTGAAAGCCAGCTCAAATGAAAAGGTCTTTGCCTGCTGGTGAAAAAAGCAAAGAGAGGGGGCCCAACCTGGCATCATGGAAGAGCGTGCCAGAGGGTGGGAGCAGCCACCGAGAAGACGCTGCCCCTGAGAATGCCACAAGAACGTGGTGGTCGGATCCCATTTCTTCCCACTATTCCCTAAACCCTGAAAACAAAAGGCAAAATGCCTGTATTTCTCTTGATTATTGGAGCGGGAAGAGATTTGCCATCACTTTCTGTCAGATCAGGAATGATGATGATGACGATGATGATGAAGGAGGGGGTGTTCACATCGAGGGGGAAGATGGCCCTCTGAAGTACAACGAGGGCCAAATTCTCATTAGTAGAGTCTCAGCATCCCTTCCTAAGCATTACAAGGAAATTTAAGCCATTTCATCACGGGCTGCCTACTTGAACTCATTCCATTTGGAGAGCCAGTTGTTTGGGCCATATGGCAAGCCCCCGCACTCTCACCAACCTACCGCCATGGGGGTGAGGGGGGAATTGGTGATATAATCAATATAATCTGAGGCCAAAGATGAGTCAATGTTAGACTGGGATCCAGAGCATCACAGGCTGTGTGCTTATGCCCTATTTTGGTTATTGTTTTCTTGTTTCATGCTCTCTTGGGTTTCGCAATATCTGTAACTCTTGTCTTAGAAATGGTGCCATCTTCCATATGAGATCTAGAGCGTCCAGGTAGTTGTTGGGACTGTGGGGATGAAATCTGGTTCTTTTTGTTATGTGCCTCCAAGTCAACTTTAACTTGGAATGATCCTATCCAAGGGTTTTCTTGGCAAGATGAACTTGGAAGAGGTTTTGCCGTTGCTTCTTCAAAGGCTGAGAGAACATGACTTGTCCTTTAGGGTATTTAGACCCCATGGCCTAAATAGCGTAAGCCTAAGAGAGGTCCTTAGGAGATTTGGTTATATGGTCTTTAATAGTGGATGAAGATTTGGAGTGAATGATGCATAATGCTGTGTCTGCCATTGTGTGATGGCTTTGCAACAGTGAAATCTAGTACTGCATCACAATAGCTCTATGAGGAACAACTTATGGAGCTGGGTATGTTTAGCCTGGAGAAGAGAAGGTTAAGAAGTGACATAATAGCTATGTTTAAAGATTTGAATGGATGTCATATAGAGGATGGAGCAAGCCTGTTTTCTGCTGTTCCAGAGACCAGGACATGAAGCAATGGCTTCAAACTTCAGGAAAATAGATTCCATCTAAATATCAGGAAGAACTTCCTGATGGTAAGAGCAGTTTGATAGTGGAATATGCCACTTGGGAGTGTGGTAGAGTTTCCTTTTTTGGAGGTTTTCAAACAGAGGCTTGGATGGCCATTTATCAGGAATGCTCTGATGGTGCATTCCTTCATGGCAGAAGGGGGTTGGACTCAATGGCCCTTGTGGTCTCTTCCTACTCTGTATGGTCCATGATTCTAGACTTGCCTAATTTTCCAAAACTGGCGAATAAGACATTGACCGCCTCGAGCCATATGTTTCCATTCTACATCAGACAAAAATGTCTGACCACTTCCGTAAGGGAAATTACGACCCAGCGGGATTCCAGTAACTGTCAGAATGATCTTGTATAAATCAGCTTTGCACCAGTGTTTTATAGACTGTGCACAAGCTTAGCAACGTATCGCTTAAAGCACTATAGTGGAAGTCAGAGAAGTGGAGGGACGGGCAGATGGGGTAGTACTTTCATATAAAGAAAAATGACAAATGAAGCAACGAAATCCTAATTTGTTCATTTGTAGTTTTTTTTTTATAATAATAAAAAACAAATGGGGATTTTAACGAATGAAATTTGTCCATTCACTTCTTCATTCATTTTTAACTGCCTTGGATTGGAGAGATTGCTTTCCATTGACGAAATAAAGGAGAACTCTCCATACAGTTCACAGAAGGGTCACGGGGAGGGGAAGAAAGCGAAAGCACCATGAAATGTGTGGGAAGCTTTCATTTGCAGTTACGGTGTGTATGGATTGCATCGTTCGAAACGTCTATAAAATGGGAACATTTGCATCTTAAATTTGGCAGGCCTAATGCCCTGGGTGGATGTGGGCGGAGGGGAGAGTAGCTGCAAATTTCATGCTAATTAGGCCGAAAACAAACTAGCAGCAAAAATGCAGCTGAATTTCTCATTGACAACAAGGAGAAGATCACAGGTGTGTAAAAATGGGGTCCTCAGTCCAGTCTTCTATGGAGGTAGTAAAAGGCCTGGAAATTGCATGCTATCATGATGGGAAAACACCTTAGTGAGAGGAAGCAGAAGATTGGTTTTGCGTTTCAATAGCGCCAGTGTGGAGAAGGATGCAAAGGAAGATAAAATTGATGAATGAGCAGGGACAACTCTTCTGTGATTGGCTTGAACATGGGCGTGGGCCTTGGCATCGATTCCCGTGGGATGTTGGTGAGAAAGCTTGACTGGGGCCTTCTTTATTTGCTATTGTGATTCCATTTTAACCTCCATGGACCCATCTTATGGAATCCTGGCACTTGCAGGGTTTTGATTGTTGTTGTTGTTGCATACCTTCAAGGCGGTTCCACCTTACGGTGACTCTAAGATGAACCTATCACAGGGTTTTCTGGGGCTGAGTGTGATGCACCCAAGGTCACCCGGTGGGTTTCCATGGATGAGCAGGTAGTCGAACGCTGGTCTCTAGGGTTATAATCAATGCACAAACCACTATGTCACATGGCCTCTTACTTTCAGTTTAGGGAGAGACATTTAGAAGTCTCACCCAGAGAGCTTTAGTCCCTAACTGGATGTCAACCATATACAATGACTGTTGAACTCTTTGTTTACTGTTAATCTATCATAACATAGATGACCGTGCCATCTGAATCTGTTGTTTATTTCTTCCAGTTCTTTGATAGTTGTTCTCTCTAGTTGAATCCAATCCTTAATCCAGTCCAAACAACATGCATAGTAATAAGTTTTCAATGATGGCAGATCAAATCCTCCACGCTCTTTTGCATCCTTAAGCTTTTTGAATTTTAGGCCATTTCCTCACTAGACTGTTATAGCGCTATCATTCCACTTTCAACATCCTATGGAATCCTGGGGTTTGCAGTTCAGGGAGGAGCCGACCCCAATTCTGTGGGGTGACTTGGGACTGTGACTTGGGACATCTGAGTTCCAGTGTCCGCTGAGCTGTGAATCTCACTAGCTGTGATGGACTTTGGATCTATCACCCTATCTTTCGGACAGACCAACTCTATGGGGCTGTTGTGTTGTGAAGATAAAATTTGACCAGCTGCATACACTGCCTTGAGCTCATTGGTGAGATATAAATATAATCATATCAACAATAGCTCTCCAAATATTTTTTTTTAATATATGTATGTATGTATATATAGAGAGTATATATTGTAGTTACATCATCAAAACTAGAAACATACATTCATTTCGAACTTTAACAAATATTACTATTACTCCTATACGATTTATATTCATGGAGAAATTTAAACAAAATTTTGATTTCTCTCTCTCTCTCTCTCTCTCTCTATATATATATATATATACGTAAAATATTAGAGATATTTAAGTAAAAGTAAACACAATATTTCTAATGCCCATAACCAAAAAGTGGTGAATAATTTAAACTATAACTAAACCCATAAAATATTCTCAAGCGCCTCTATTTTGTCTATGATTCTTATCAAATAAAGGTAGTTCTAAACTTGAATTTGACCCATTTATGGGGGGTCTCTGCTTGAAATACATCTATATGATCAGGGAAGCAAAGAATAAACAACCAGCGAAGATATCCCCAAAAGCATCTCTAAATAATTTTCAACCCATCCTCTGCTATGAAAGTCAGGGTTTAGGAGAAGAAGGAATCAACATTGGTTTGAATGCTTACAAGTGCCTCCAAAGTCTCAACGGGGAGTTAAACCTTGTTGTCAATCCCAACTGCCCATTCGGTGGTATAAATGCCCATAGACATTTCACTCCATTTATCTGATGACGTAGACCCAGCTTGTGCTACAAATGTCTTTCTTTCAGTTGGTCACAAAGGTTCACTCACTGAAGCTCTGGGCTAATTGTTGATTTTTCCACTTGGTTTTTTGGAGCAGTTTCGTCTCTCATTTATGCATTTAAGTTTGGCAGTGTTAATCTCCAATCCCATCTGCCTTCTTTTGATTGCAAGTTTTCTAGTACTTCTCTCCAGTGCCTTGGTCAAATTGTTGAAGCGACAGCAGATAAATTGAATGAGTATATAAATATATCAGGATTAAATGTCTTGCCTGTGAAAAAATAACTAGGGCTTTGATTTTTTGGGGTCATACTCTATGTGATGAAGCTGGGTCTTTGATCATTGCTTTATTTGACAGCGTAAGGAAATAGAACAAGATAGTCAAAGAAGAATAGCTGGCACGGGGGGGACGAAACAGGGTCATTGCTGGGTTTCATGCATGATTCTGCTAGACTGTAAACAGTAACTGGTCTCAACCCAACCCACAATATTTGTAGTAATGCTGTCACCCACCAGCACACACAAATAAAAGGCCTGAATCTTTTACAATCAAGTGTTCAATTAAATAAAAACAAATTACCAGGGCTGGTACCCTAGGAGCAGGACACTGTGCTTGTATATTGGGGAAGGAAATACATAGAGTTAGGGATAGGGGAGAATTTTGTCTTCATTTGGTTTTGATAAGAATTTGCCAAAATCTTCCATGTTTTGGGATGGAAAACTTGAGATGACTAGAAAGAAAAGAAAATGTTTCACACAGAGTGGTATAAACTGAAACTGGGATGCTGGAACCTTTGGATGTCTTACAGACATATAAGTTTCCTTACATATGTGCTTTAATTTTTGGGGTTGTTGTGCAATGGATATATTCTCTCCAAAGCTAGAAATAACTTGAAGGCACACAGCTACAAAAAGAATGCCATAGATTCAATTATTTCACATGCTGTTGCCCATTGTTGGATGGTACATAACTATTTGTTGTTGCCTTCAGTGCATCCATGATTCTTTTGGAGTGCAGAAACAGGCAGTGTGCATGATTCTCCATTGCACAATGGAATAATAAACAGAGACATTGGCAGATAAGTAATTGGTTGCACAACACTGATATTCAGTAGAAAGGTGGCACAGTGCCACCATCACATATGTGAATCTGGGTGGCGTCAGGCAAGTCACACTCTCTCATAGCCTAAGAAGAAGGCAATGGCACAGTTCCTCTGAGTAAAGCTTGTGTGATAGGGTCAGCATAAATCACAGTAGACCTGAAGATATAGGCCGTTTCCGCATGAGGTTGTTATAGCGCTATGATTCCATTTTCAACATCCTATGGAATCCTGGGGTTTGCAGTTTCCAACCCCTCCCGAAACTGCAAACCCCAGGATTCCATAGGATGTCGAAAATGGAATCATAGCGCTATAACAAAATATTTAGGAAATCCAAATACTCAAAAGCAAGAAAACGAATAATTTTGCTATAACTATCATGGCTTGAGAGTTGGACTAGGACCTCAGGAGCCCAGGGTTGGAATCACTACTCAGCCATAGAAACCTACTGGATTGCTCTGGGCAAGTCACCCTGTCTTAGCCCAAGACAGTAGAAAAACCTTCTCTGAATAAATAAATGGGGTTGCCAGAACTTGACCACGCTAGTCTTTTGGCTCTAACTCCAACAATGGCAAGATTTCCTCACACACTTAAAATAAATGCAGTCTTTGAGACGATGTAAAAAATAATCATAACAGTAGATTAATGCAAGAACTAGGAATGAGTCAAACGGTGCATAAAAAGAAAACACACAAATGTACCATGGAAACAAATTTATCTGTCTATCCATAATCCTTTATATCTCCAAACTGTTGAACAGGGATGGCCTTTGGCGTATCTGGCTTAACCTCAGATTTTTGATCATTTCATAAGTTTGGAGTAAAACAGATTACTAGGAAATTGGGCCTAATGAGAGAGATTGAGAAGGAAAACTCAGCCTTTACACTGATGTGGATGTAATCTTGGATAAAGAGCGCACATTTCCATGGGTGCCGTGCTCTTTATAGCAATGGACGAAAGGGTTACTGGAGTAATTCAGAATAAAATATTACATTTCACTCAGTTCAAGGAAAACAATATATTTGAGAGGGGACTAATTACCTCTTTTTTATTCCAGGTGACAAAAGCCAATATATCACACTTAGCCACTAAGAGAACTCCATTTCAGTAAGCTAATTAAAATAATCCGATCTGGACTCATTATTCTCAGTTCTACTAAATATTTTAACAGGGGAGATTTATTTTCTTGCAGAAATGACATCATACTTAAGGAAAACAGTTTGCACTGCAAGTGTGTTGTTTGGTTTTTTTTTTTTTAACAACAACAAAAATAACGTCTTGAAAAATGGTAGAGGACATACTTTTATGGGTTTGTAAATGGCTGCAGTAAAACTGTCTTTAAAGAGAAGAAAAGCAATAGGACAGATTAGGAAATATTGGACCTTTCTGATGTTGAATTTGAACACTCACCAGCCCTGATAGTGCTCTTGATGCTCAGGGATGATGGGTGTTAGAGTCCAAGTACATCTTTTCCTCTCCAACTGCCCTAATTTGGATAGGGGCAGTCCTGACTAATCCCATGTCATCCCACTTTTTCAGCTGCTTTTTAAATATCCTGGTTTTCATCTCCTCCTCTCCTCTTTTCAACTTCATCCTCAACATACTTCATTTGTTGGAAGTTGAGGTCAATGAGCAAAAGCACTCAATGAACTTAGAGGTGGAGAGTGGAGAAAAGGGGACAGAATCTTGTCCTTCCCAACAGACTCAGGCAAAGCAAATTGCAGCAGCTTTCCCTAGCATATTCCCCATTAATAACTTTTGATTTTTTGCATCCTGTTCTTCTCTTCCAAAGGGACCATTTCATTGCAGTAAACAATCTTAAACATTTGATGGGCTCCTTGGCATTTCAATAGGATGGAATACAAAAGAATAGCCATTTCAGTTGCCTACAGCTTTTAAGGCAAATCCAAGAGTAACCCCATGAGTCTGTGAACGGCATGGGTTTTGGGGGAGGAGAAAATCATAGAAAAAGATTTTCTATTGATACTGTTTTCCCATTTAAATTCCCCCCACAAAAACACAACATTGCAATGTTCCATATGGCATGGGAAAGCATACCAATGCCATATCTACTGATATTTTTGATTTATCAGTGCTGGAGCAGCCATTATTAGCAAAAACTAGGGGCTCCAAATGCAATGTCCCAAATCGTTCTTAGTACAACACCATTTTTAAAGGAATGCCAGCGCAATCTAGTGGTTTGCATGTCAGATTAAGACTGCAGGAGACCAGGGTTCAAATTCCTGCACAGCCGTGAAAATTCACTGAGTAACCTAGGGAAAATCACACTCTCTCATCTTTAAAGTAAGTCAGTGGCTAGTCTCCCTTGGAAAAAAAAATCTCACTCAGAAAACTCAATAAGAGGGGTACTAGGGCCATTTCTGCACTACACTCTTATAGTTCTATTATTCTACTTTCAACGTCCTGTGGAATTCTGGGGTTTGTAGTTTCCTGAGCCCAAAGAGCTGTCTGGCTGAGAAGTCTAAATGCCCTTCCCTAAACTGCAATCCCAGGATTCCATAGGATGTTGAAAGTGGAGTAATAGCACCATAACAGTGTAGTGTGGAAATGGCCTAGATGTCAATGTTGACTTGAAGGCACAGACGTTTTGTGACACTTTGAGGAATAAAGGAGGTAAGAGAAGGCATCCATGTATGTTGTGGCCATCTCTTGAGCAAATCATTGCCGTTACTGCAATATTCATTTCATTTCATTCCACCCGGGACCTCAAGGTGCCGTAGATGATCCCTTTGCTGACTTGCTTCAGCAAATTTGCTGCCTCCTGTCTTTCCTGGACGTGTCCCAATGGATATTTGTCTGGCTTCTTTTGTACTCAACCCTCCAACCCAAGGACTTCTGGTGTTTTGGAGCTGAGCTGAAGCACTGCTGAGGAGCTAAGAAGGAATAATGCATAAGTGCCACTTCAGACTAAATTGCTGCCTACTTAGACACATATAATGCAATTAAATCAAGGAGCTGTAAGCCTCTGAAATCGGTTAAGTTTAGCAGAGGTACTTGCACTTAAGAAATCTGCCACCGGGCCTCCCTCCACCCCCAGCCCTGGTGGCAATAAAACAAAGGAAATGCAAGCAATAAAGAATTCATTGGGTTGAATTTACAGTCTGTGTGATTTCCCCCATGCAACTAGGAACAGAGAGAGAAAGAGAGAGTGAGAGAAAGAGAGAATTGCTAATTGTACTGATGTTGATAAATCATTCACAGGTGAGGAATAATGGGGTTCTAATTCTGAATATCGCTTTCGGTGCCATTTGTTTAGAATATATAACGTCCACTGTGGGATGTTGTGGAGTGCTGAGCTTGACAACTTTCGGGCTGTGCGTATTTATTTTTAAAAAACAAAACAAAAAAGATGTCCAGACCCACAACTGGAATTAATTGTATTTCCAACTGACGGATTCCTTGAAAACCTGAAATGAGGTGGGGGAGAGAGGGAGAGAGAGGCTTGACGGGTGATATGTATGCTGTAACAGCTTAAGTGCTTTGGGTCAGAATTCCTTAACACAACGCTCCTCTCCTGAGCTATCTCCGTATCCTTCTTGCCAAGCCCGGTCTGCCAGCTTGAATTAATAGTAGTGTAATTCATCTTCGGTGCATCAAGTGCACATCAATAAATACTCTTTGCTGACATGGTGACTCTGGCTTTGCACAGCTCTTGTTTTGTGTACTGAGCAGTTTTCTTAGCTAAGGCTGTTGTTTGGAGCTCTTTGTTGTTTTTATTGTTAGGTGCTTTTGAGTTGACTGTTGCTTGGCAAGAGTTTTTCAGAGGAATTTTGCCATTGTTGTTGTTGTGTTTCTGACTTACGGCAACCCTAAGGTGAACCTATCAAAGGGTTGTTGAGAGTGACTGAAATACCAGGTCACCCTTGTTTCTCGGGTAGAATCATGGAGCTGAAATTGGGCCCTGAAACAGATTCTGGGCTGTTGCTCGGCAAGATTTATTCAGAGGAGTTTTGCCATTGTTGTTGCTGTTGTTGACCAGTGCCTTCAAGTTGTTTCTGAGTTATGACAACCCTAAGGAGAACCTTTCACAGGATTTCTGAGAGTGACTGAAATACCAGCCTACCCTTGTTTCCCAAGTGAAAGGAGCTCAGTTGCTATCCAAAAGTTTTTCAAGGATAAAGGTGGTCAATATGTTCCAGCAGCCCTGAAAGTATTTGAGGCAAAACCAATTGCTCAGCTTTTGCATGGTGCTCAATTAGGGCTATTTCCTAGCTTTGCATCTTTGGAATGCGTACAATCTAAGTTCTTAAGATCAGTTTTTCATGTCCCTAAATGTGTATCCAATGCCATTTTATGGTTAGAGGCAGGCCTTCTGAGCATAGAGGCCAGAGTATGGATTTGCATATTTAATTTACTGAGCTGAAATTGGGCCCTGAATCATGTTCTGGGGATAAGAGTGTGACACCCCCCTGGTCATATAGTGGATTTCCAAGATTGAGTGGGGAATCAAACCCTGGTCTCCAAGGTTGTATTCCAATGCTCAAACCACTAAAACATGCTGGCTCCCAATTGCTTTCCCCCAAATATAGTCTACAGCATCTGGTGTTCCCTTCAGGTCTCCCTTCCATGTACTGACCAGGCCTGACCCTGCTTAGCTTCTGAAATCAGGCATGATCATGGGCTTTCAGTGGTTCTGTTTCATCTGGGTGTGACATGTAAGCATGCTGGTCCTTTTGTTCAGCATCAAGATGCAAGTTGACCTGAAGGCTTGCAACTAATGTCTGGAACTCCATTGGGACACTACACTAGCATGCATACAGCTGTATAAGCAGTTACAGTTGCTCAGGAGTTGTGTATAAAGTTCCATGACCCTCCTTGTCATTTTTAACTAATTGGCTGATGCACCGCAGATGTATAAGGACATAGTGGCCATCACGAAGTCTACTGTGGGATTCAGAAGAAACTATACAGGTGTATGCTTAGATTCCACATTGCACTTTGGCCATTCTTTCGGTGTTTTAGGAATGTGAAAATCATTCTTGATTTCACTTAATTTCTACAAATCCCATTTGCACTTTTTCACCATCCTTGTTTGTATCAGGTTGCGAGTCTTTGGCTGGCATCCTGTTGGTGCCACATGCATGCATTAATCACACTACACATGGGAGGCAAATGTTTTGCCATTGCACAATAGAAGCGTTCTGCAGACAGTAGCAGAAGTGGAATTGCATATACCACAATGCTGTATGTTGTGGTTGTGCATTGCTCATTTGGGTGTCCATTGTGCCTTGCAATTGCTTATTTCACGTTGCACATTACCAAATGGCACCCAGTCATGTGCGCGTGGTGTGCTGTGTTGTGTTACTCTGTATGACAAGTACAGTACTTGTGTAATGTATGTGGCTATTTATGTTCTGCTGAGAGGATCTTAGATTGCAGCAGTTGTGTGTACTTTCTGAACTAAAACTTGCACAATTTTTTAATCTCATTTCCTTAATGTGTGCATTTGGTGGTTCATGGGACTTAATTGACACAACCTTTGTCCATGCATTCACTAGACTGTATTTCTGTGGGCTTTCCCCCAATCATAAACATTTTAGCCATTCGTATTTGAAAATACACACATTCCTTTGTGTCCAACAACATGCCCCATGAGCCTTGAAAATGTACAGATGCTCCAAATGGGGTGCACAGTTTTTGACAAGTGTCAGGAGTTGCAAAAGTGTTACCTTTGTCAAGGCTCGGGGAAAAGGTCTGCCCATTCCAACTGGGCCCTCTGTGTCCAGTGCGCTACTAAATAGTAATGGAAGTGATAGAACTGATAGTGGGAGAGAGCTTTTGCCTTCCAAGTTAAGGTTTGTGACTTTCTCCTAGTCATCTGTTTGACCACATCATGAAAAATAATAATGCTGGTGTTGTAGGAATTTGATCTAATCCAACATGGAGCTTCTTTTATCCTGAATCAACATACAATATGGCTGACCGTGAACTGTCCCTTGCTTATGATGCACACATGCATACACACACACACACACACACAAGAATTCCTTCCATTTCAAACAGTGATTGGAAGAAAAAAAAAGCAGTTTTATCTTGATTTCATTCCTGGTAATGGTGGCAACAAGAGGGGGAGGATTTCATAAGCACAGCAGTAAAAGAACTCGGCTAGACAATTATTGCTAGCAGTTATTACAGCTTGCAATGTAATGACATGCATATGCTTAAAAATGAAAACACCCCCTCCAGGTTTTTAAAAGTATTTTTAAACAAGTATTAAGCAGTAATTTTCAAGCCATGGATTGGGGAAGAAAGAAAAAAAACATTTCTAAATCTGTAACAAAATAAATACCTGTTTATGCTAAGTAACACTGTGGATAAACTCATATCTATTCTTGGACATACATCGACTGTTCTCTAGAGGACATGAGGGAAAAAAAGGAAAGAACCAGAGGTCCATATAGATCAGAATCCTGTTTCAACAGTGGACAGCCAGATGCATTAATGCACCAAGAGCTTCTCTTCTCATTTATCCTCAGCATCTGGTCTTCAGAAGTACGTGGCCTTTTGTCCATTGACATTTCATTTAGTTAACATGCGTAAGGTTTAAATGGATCTTTCTTCCTTTCTAAAGGCGTCCAAGCTGGGAGCCATCCTCAGCAACTCTAGTTGTAGCAAATTCCAAGTGTTTCTGTGTGCATTAGGTGGAATAGCCGTTTCTCACTTAGTTCTACTGCCTGTCCGTAAGAGGGAGAGATCTAATTAGGTTATCTCTGCTTGCCTTGTAGGGCTGTTTACCCACCCACACCACATTATGTTTCTTTGTAAACTGAAAGCAGACTTTATTCAGATAAAGGACTGGCAGTGAGGATCCTACACCCTGATTGAAAGAAATATTTACAGAGCCCCTGGGCTGAGGAACGGAGACACCCGGCCTCCATCTGGGTATGAGCATTGAAACCTTTGTGCTATCATGTGCACCTCCTGTGTTCTATGTGCATGACAATATATGTACTGTATAAAGGTTGGGGGGATAGCGTTGGTTAATTGTGCTTTTTCTCCAGGATGGTTGACCCCGTGTCTTCCTTCCACCGCTCTAAAGAGGGTGAAATGTCTTAACTTTCATGGATTGGATCCTATGTTATCAGAAGCAGCAGCCTTTTACATCAAGAAGCTGGTAGCAAAGCTATTATCATTAATGAAAACAAGGCTTGTTGGTGTCCAAGAAGATGGTATCGGCTCTGTTTTCATAACAAATCATGCTTGACAGGCTTAAGAAATAATTTTCTACATAAAACAAGTTTATTTTTAGGGGAAAAGATCAGATAAAAGAATTGCGAGTGGAAGAGCGCTGCTTGGAATGACAGTTGGGGGAGCGGGCTGTCTCATTATGTTGTTTGTTTATTTATTTATCTGCAGACTTAATGATGTTGTTTATTAGCTTCCAAGCCTGTTGTCGTAGATTTGTTCATTCTTCCCTCCTCCCCGTTGTTGTTTTTTTTTGCGGGAGCTTTTGCTTCTCCACTGGCAGTCATTGGCCTAATTCCAATGTAGTCCTAACCGGAGTAATAGTGGGGACTAAATTGGCATGAGGTCAATGGTCCAACTAGAATAGTAATACAGATGAAATACCCTGAAGGCATTTGATTCCATCTGATCTTGGATGCTAAGCAGGTTCAGCCTTGGTTGGTATTAGGACGAGAGGCCACCAATAAATACCAGATGCTGTGGGCTATATTTTAGAGACAGGAAACTGGCAAAATCACCTCTGAGCATTCCTGGCCTAAGAAAACACTGTGAATTTCATGGAGTTGCCATAAATCAACAAGCAACTTGAAGGCATGCTCACAAAGAAAGAGAGGAGGAGGAGGAATTAGTCCCAAGTGAATCAGAAGGACCCGTGGAAGTGCTGAATTACCAGGTTCCCTTGGAGTAGTTGAGTGTACTCTAGCTGACACAAGCAATTGAATGTGAACCTTAGTCTGACAAGTTTGAAAAGAATTTGTGCATTGGTTCAAATTAACAGGTCGAAAATTAGCCTCTCAGCTTGGGTGTCCTTACCAGGAGAAAATATTTGGGATTGGGCATCATTGTCAATGCAAAGAGCCTCCTTTCCTGGTCCCTCTCCTCTTCCTCCTCATTCGCCATTGGCAAATCACTAGAAACAATGTAGGAAATGTAGGAAATGGAGCAAGAGCCTTGGCTTCTCTTGTCCTTTCCTACCTCTGGGCAATTGCCTAGATTGGGGACAGTGGCCCTTTGAAGAAATGTCCACAAGGAAAGGACTCCATTGGGGGCTTTTGGCTGATCTAGAACGGGCACTGTGGTGTGGATCAAAAAAGCAAAGAAGAGCCTATGATGTCAACAACCTCTCCATCCTAAATTTGGTGAAGATCTATGGTTTTCAACACAGCTCTACTTACTAAAGGTTTATGAATGTCAGTTGGTATGCTTTGGTGATTCTTTAAAGGTATTGGACTCTGACGGAGAGGGAATCCTACATTGGGATCATGGTTGTGCTTTGCATATTCTGTATAGCTGGATTTTCAGCTAATAGGCATGGTGCTCTCTATGAAAGGTATCTGTTTTTGCTTTCAGCCCAACATGTGCATCCTTCCTATGACCTAATTCCATCATGGGTGTCACTATCTATAAAACTTTAACATGATTTAATCCCTGGAGAGTGCCTGGAGTTTGATATGGCAGCATAAACTCCTTCCAGTTTGTTGACTGTGTTTCTCTGGTGCTTTGTTCAAAAGCAAAAGACCACCACTGCATAAAAGCATTGTTCTGGAGCTGAACACTTGTTTTAAAAGATATCTAAAAGTCTCTCCCCAAGCATGCATTCCTCTGATCTCCACTGGAGTGGGGTGATGATTTTAGTTGGTTCATTTTCCAAGTAAAAACTTTCCCAAATTCACAAAAGTGTAGATACATTTGATAATTTGGGAAGCAAGGAAACAAACATGAAAGAAAGAGAAATAAGCAGTTCTGAAGATCCAGGCCTAGATTTCTGAGTAGCTCTGTGTGTGTTTGTGCATCCATGCGCCTTTAAATCAGCTCTCAACTTATGGTGACCCCATGAATCTTATATGTTTTTCTTGGTCAGGGAACAAGAAGAGATGCTTTGCCATTGCCTTCCTCAGAAATAAAGCTGAAAATGTCTGGTATCTCTTGGTGGATCCCCAGCCAAGTACTAATCAGAAATCTAGATTTGAATTCTTGTATATTTAAACAGCATTGTGGATAGGATTAGAATGCTACCTTTTGTACGGATGAGCTCCTCAATGAGATCTATCCAACCTTTCTCTTGGATGAAAGAGGGAATTAATGTACTCCATTGCCATCCATGCTGCACCACAGGGACGGCAGAGAAGGAAAAGGTGGAGGACAAGCTGGCAGCAACAATACTCACTTCTTGCACCCACCCACCCACTCACTCACTAGCTGAGAACCCCATGATGGCCATGTCTCCACACAGACTTCCAAAGACACTACTACCTGTGTCCCTACTCATTAGTGTTCAGACCTGCCCTATGGGAGACCCAGGAGGAAAAGGACCAAGACATAACATAATGCAACAGGGAGGGCATTATGCTCAATTGTCATGGTTAGCTTACCCTGTTTAGTCCAACTTCTTGCTCATTGTGGGTTCTGATAGGCAGGATGCAGCTCTAATCATTTTTGAGATAAGCGATGAATCAGAAAATTCAATGAAATGAACACGTTAACCGTGTTCCAATTTCCATATTTGTCTAGAAATCTGAAATAGGGTGGTTCAGCTGTAAATGCAAAGCAAATGCAAATGATCTCCCACCCCATCCCTAAAATCTTCTCCATTTTCCACTAATCTTCAACTAATGTTGACCTCTCCTGCCCTCCTGAACTGGTGCATTATGTCAGTGCTTATTTCCAGTACCTCAGACCAAATGCTAGGGAAGATTAGAGCTGGATGTCATGTATGGGTGCTCCAGGTGATCTCACCCGTCAGTTCCATATAGCTGTTGATAACAAAGGAAGCTGTCTTGTGCTGACTCAGACCTTGGGTCTATAGAGCTCAGTAAATCCTCAGCTTTTGACTGGGAACAGTTTTCCAGGGTTTCTGCCGGGGTTCTCTCCTAAACCCTCTACTGGAGATTCTTCCTGTTCTCTGGTGAGTTGTGATCCAAGTATTACCCAGGCTGAACTTTGCCTGACTTTTGAAAAGGTGTGTTTGAGGTAGTAGGATTCTTCCATTTAAAGTCATCCTCAATGAGAATATATAGATATATATATTCCAAAAATGTCAACTAGACTGCAATGGATGTTAACACCAATACAATCCAGCATTTGTTAGTGAGGGCATCACGTTGACAAAATACCTTTGTAATGAGCTCATTTGCATCCAAACAATGCCTGTAAATTCAAAGGGACAAAGACTAAGCAAAGTTGTTGCTTTTGGACTGTGGTTGATATCTCTCACTGCAGCCATTATCAAGTGTGATGAACACCAGTTTTTACTTTTTTTTTTTAATATGTCGTTCTAAAAGGCGGTTAAGCCAGCTCAGCACTTTTCCTTTGAGCAGAGACAGAATGAAACCAATCTCCAGCAAAGGGAAACAAGCTGACCTTTAGCTGGATAAAGTTGTCAGGTCCTTCGAATCACTGTGACGCACAAAGCCATTCAGACAGTCTAGCAGTTGCAGCAAGTGTCAGATGTCTTTCTTTTGTCAGAGGGAGAGACAGCTCTAGAAACTCAAGTGCTGTGGTCAGTGATGTGTTATATGGCATGTCAGGAGTTTCCAGAAGCATGTGTAATCCCACGCGGAGCATAAATTGGACCCAAACATAGACCCACAGTCTGTACAGGATGCTGGGCCAAAGAAGTATGGCCATAGCCAGAATAATATTTTGTGAAAGATCATCAGAT
Organism: Ctenosaura bakeri; assembly: GCA_948474755.1. Lineage (NCBI taxonomy): Eukaryota > Metazoa > Chordata > Lepidosauria > Squamata > Iguanidae > Ctenosaura > Ctenosaura bakeri. The sequence goes on from CAOLHI010000282.1 coordinate 159,266, forward strand.
CTTTTCAGGGCCAGTAGATATAAACATTGAGGGGAAGCTCCTGTCTGGAAAAAGCTGTTGGTTCAATTCTGAGAAAGACTAGAAGTGATATTGCAGCCTGTCAGCCTGGTGGGATCAGTTGCTCTGGTAAACCAATAAAAGTCCTGCTGGTTGCATATAGCTACTGCTGCAGGCTTGCTTCCCTGGTCAGAGCAACTTGACAAGCAAAGTAGTTGTTCCACAGACTTCCCAAGCAAAGCTGAGCCTGGGGCTCTGCTGAGCACTGCGTGAAACTTAATCTTGCTGAAAACTTTGCCTGAACGGCTAGTGTATTGAACTGCTATTGTGTCTGGCTGCCAGCCCAGGCTAACTGTCTTCTGGTCAACAAAGTTTAACTCTTCTGTGGAAGTTAAGAGCTAGAAGTGAGGGAGAGAGAGACCCCACAAACAGTAGATACAACCCTGAAAAAGCAATAGGAGTAGCAGGGCCAGTCCGAGACAGTTTGCAGTCTGAGGCAAGGAATGAAATGGCCTCCCCTCCCCTTTTATGCACAAAAGCTAACTGGACTGCCAGTTCAAAGAAGGCTATGGGACAACATGTTCCACTTCACCTTTAGACAGAAGGCTAACGTAGGCAAGACCAGCTCTGTGGTCCATAGTTCTCTCCTGCAGTACCTCACTACCACCTCCTAGGTTTGGTCTCCTAAGATGACTGCTTGACCCTGTTGAATGGAGCGGCTGGCCTTGGGCTGCAAAGAGGTTGACTAACGTTCTATGAGTTAGCAATGGCAATCAAACTCTTACGACCTCATGGTCTTAGACAATGGGCCACCTTGACCCTTTAGAGGACCTTGGAGAAGCACAGCTGCTGATGTATTACTCACAGAACCTCTCAGATGTCAGCTTCTGAGTCAGCTCTGGTTGGAAAAAAGCCAAACAAGCAAAGGTTTGGTTCTCTGAATATAAGTTATTCTGTAAAAGATTTGTTTAATGGTGGGATGTATGTGTATGTTTTTAAATAAATACTTCTGTACAAGTTCAGCATATGGTCTAAATCTGTGTACATGTTGTGCCAAAATAAGTCCCACTGGATTCACTTGGGCTTACTCCCAAATAAGTGTGCCTGGGATTACAGTCTGAGACAAAGTTTGTGAATTGTATTCTGCTCTTGGACCTGCAGTCTGTTACTACAGTGGATCTATTGACTCAATGGGGTTTACCTATGTATGGACTAACCATTCTAACAAAGGAGTTAGTGAGTCTACCCTTGCTGGAATGAACAAATAGGATTCCAGTTTTGGACTGTGCTTACATACCTGTCAAGTAATTTTAAAAGAGGTTGGTTACAGCATGGCTGGAAAACTGGGTGGTATAGCATAGCATAGTAGTTCCATATGTTGACCTATGCTAGGCTGAGCCATAGACCACACCCCAAAACTTCTCTTGTAGCATTCCATGCCTTGTGGGGAAAGGGCAGGTGTCTCTTTTGGAGTTGACTTGCAACGGAATGAAGGACATGGAATGGTTATGTCAGTACTGACATCCACATCCACTGACATGTTCCTCCTCTCTTCTCCATGAGGAATGGAGGGTCCATGTGGGAGGGGGAGCTTCAGATGTCCTGTGGTAAGTCTGAGGGGGAGCTTTGGTGCTATGGAGAGTCAAAGGAAATCCCAACCTCCAGAACATCCTAAAAAGAACATACACAGGCCTAAGTGAAATTCATACGTGTGTATGCCACTAGCAGGATGCCAGTCCATGTAGGTTTTCCAGTGTAAGTTATAAATTTGCAAGACTGACTAGAGTCGGCAGATATCAAATCCCAGAGAACATTCAAGTCACCTTGCGCAGTTCTTTTTGTAGAAGTGAGTCCATGTGTTGCGTAGTGACCAAGTTCATATCAAGTCGTGTTCAGGCATGCATGAATAAGGCATTTATGTTCAACATATGTTTCTAAATTCAGCCTAAGATCTTTGGCTGCAGAGTTTGGACCAATGCAGACTTCATTGTGTTGAGAAGTTTGGGTTGTGGAATACCACAGGGAGGGCTTCTCCTGCCCCCCTCAGAAAAAAAAAGTGAAGGAAGGACCAAATGCTACCGCTCCAAGTAGAGATTTTTGAGGAAGTCTCTCTTTGCGATTTCCTCTACTAAAACCACTTGATACGCACTTCTGGAGCTAACAGTCAGCCAAATCTTATTTGCCCAGAAGAGTTCACATTTTGCCAAATGCTGTGATACAACCTTTGGCAGTCTATATATTGTTGTTGTTGGTAGTGGTGGTGCTGGTGCGTGCCTTCAAGTCATTTCTGAGTTTTGATGACCCTAAAGCAAACTTATCACAGGGGTTTCTTGTCAAGATTAGGTTGGAGGAGGTTTACCACTGTTTTCCTCTAGGGCTGAGAGAGTGTGACTGGACCAAGGCCTCCCAATTGACTTTCATGGCCAAGAAAGGATTTGAACCCTAGTCTCTGAGTCGCAATCCAAAGCTCAGACCATTATACTGCATTGGCTCTCAGTCTTAACTGTACTAAATTTTTACCCTAAGTGTACTAAAATGACCTTTTCTTAGGTGCATACATTCAAAAATGCATACTGAGGATTTTATTGCAAAATAAAATTGGAACAAAATCATAGAATCATAGAAATGTAGAGTTGGAAGAGACCCCAGGGGCCATCCAGTCCAACCCCCTGCCATGCAGGAACACCCTCAAAGCACTCCCAACAGATGGCCATCCAGCCTCTGCTTAAAAACCTCCAAGGAAGGAGACTCCACTACACTCCGAGGCAGCAGATTCCACTGCCGGACAGCCCTGACCGTCAGGAAGTTCTTCCTGAGGTTCAGGTGGAATCTCCTTTCCTGCAGCTTGAATCCATTGATCCTTGTCCTGGTCTCTGGAGCAGCAGAAAACAAGCCCTCTCCTTCCTCTACAAAATTATTGGTTATAATGTGAAACTGACTGAAGGGCCAGAAATAGGCAAATTCACCCATCGCCCAAGAGATGAGTTGGCATTTTGTTCAGTTACAGCTTGATAAGAATGTACCAGAATTTCAAATTGATCCATAAATGGGAGGAGAAGGACTTAACAATTTTAAATGTGAAGCATTTCAGAGGAAGCTAAGCAGTTCTCCATCCCTGATTTCCACCTTCCAACCCCTTCCTCCCCCAGTTGCAGCTACCAGAGAACCGTCCTCCTACCTTTTATATAAAGCAAAGCAGAAGTGTCTTCTTGTAACTGGATTTCACGAATGTTAGGTCCAATCTTGAATGCCATGTGTAAGTTCTATTACGGATCTTCTTTCGCAAGAGAATCAAAACTATCTATTGATCTCAGCGTAGCACCTGCCTTGCATGGCAGAAGTGCTGACAAAAGCAGAGAGTTGATTGCTCGATTCTCTCTTTTCTTTTTCCTCGACAGCCATGACCTAACTCCTTCCCTCCCAATCTACACAGTGGCATTAAACCAATTTACAAAGTCTGCAGTCAGAAATGTGTTCAGTTTTCCAAGGATGGCAACATACCTGTCATGAAGAATCCTCTGGCTGTTTTTTTTTAAATAATTTTGCATGTTGAGCAGAAGATGTAAATGTGTCTTTTGCTTGGTTAAGTGGCTGCGAAGCTGCTTTTTCAAGCCATGGAACAATTAGAAGTGTGCAAAGTTTGGCGTATTGCTTTATGTTTAGCTATTCCTTTCCATTTCCTTTTAAAAGCTTAAGTTGTTTAGTTATTAATTGGTTATAATAACATTTTCATTATTGCCATCACACACTTCTGGTGTTTCCTTTCTTGTACCAGATACCAGTGGAAGAACATGATTCCTGTAGGACAATCAGTTGCTCTTCTACTGCTTATGAATTCTATTTTTTCAATCCCATTAAGATGATAAAGCCCCACCCTAAACCACAAACCCCAGGATTCCATAGGATGTTGAAAGTGGAATAATAGCACTATAACAGTCTAGTGCAGAAATGGTCTCTATATACTTGGATGTTTCTGCTCATCTGATCCTGATAGTGAATAGGAAATGAGGCAATTGTCAGACCCCAGGAAAAGTCAAAGTCCAGGCAATTGGTTTCCTTGACCTGGCCATTGCTCACTGGGTCCCAGGTCCCAGACAGAGTCAGGTTGCAATCTAAGTGGAATTCAACAATCAAGTGTGTGGTTCCATGGCAGCAATGAAGGCTCAGAGAGGTCAGAAACAGCCAAATTGTCACTGAGAGCAGCAATCTGGAAATGGAGTTCAAGGTTAGATAGGTCCTTCACACCATGGAGAGTTGTTTAAAATGAAGAATAACCTCTAAGGTCATGTATTAACAGGACCTAGTAGAAACATTGAAGATTGACCATTGGGTCCAGTTCACTTAGAAAACTGAGCATCTCTACGTGATGCCCCCGGAGTCAAAGCCAGTCTTTCTGTGTAAAGAGAGCACAGTACTCATGTGGGAAAGGATGCCTCTAAAACAGAAAAAAAAAAATCCACTCTGCTTCCAAGTTTCCTGCAGCAAGAGAACAGCGGAGTGATCAGTGAATTAGTGCAGTCAGGAAGGTGAAGAATTACAAGGAAACAAAATGCCAGTGTGAGGCAAGAGAAACTTGCATAGCCGATGAGCAGGAGATATTTCATCACGGTGTGACTTTTAGAAAGAGCAAGTTGTCATTTTAACATATTACAGTTTGTCTCAAACATCAAATGAGCAATAGTTAACATAACAGGCTCTCGCCGTGCGTGTGTCCAGAGGGTCCGTCGATGAGGTTGCATGCAAAGCAAATAGCTGCTAACATGTTATTTTGCAAGTGCTCATCCAACGTCTTGTGGAAAAGTTCATACCCCTAACAGGTCTATTGGTCGATCCTGTAGCAGGTCTCAGGTTTTGACTTGGTTGAAGATTGTAGAAACTCTTGAAGAACAAAAGCATCACCTTTGGGTGATGTTTCTGTTTTCTGATGGAAGCAGAGTAGATCAACGGAACCGTCTATAGAATGGCAAGACAATGCATAGGTAAATCCATTTTATTCAATGGATCTACTCTAGCCAGGAGTAACAGTAGACTTTGGATCAAGGAACATACATGTCTGTGTTGTGATTTTGATACTTGATTCTGCAATCCACGTGTTCAATAGAATAGTAGGACTTGGGAAGTTGCATTGCAGTAAATAAAGCCATCTTATCCTGTAGTGGCAACTCTGGTAGTTACTGTTCAGGGTTCTTTCCTAGCCCTATCTAAGGATGGGTGATTATTTTTGCCATAAAAAAAATGTATACGACAAAGTTATTCTCAGCAAATCCTTCTCAGATAGGGCTTGAACATCTGAATCAAGCTGAGTGACTGGACTCAAGTTTTACTTTTCAAGGCACCAGGAAAACTTGGGCAAATCCATCAGCCCTGAGCCATGGATGAACCACATTCCTCAAATTATCCAATCAATTAAAAATTGATTTTTTTTATTTATTTTTTATTCTAGGGGTGGTGGTGGTAATGCAGTATGAGGGTAGTCTATGCATTACCAACCAACCATTACCAAGCTCCCATCAGTCAAGTGATATTTAGGTGATCTTCTGTCATGGGAGAAAGCAGTGCGGTTGATGATCACTACAGCCGAAGAAGCTAAATCGAAGTGTCAGATACCAGAATTGCATTTTATTTCTAATGTGTTGGGCTGCCAGCTTGGGAGAAGCGATGGGAAGTCTATGAATACAAAGGGACAAAACTACTAAATCCTGCTGAGCTGAAGAGAGACAGAGAGGGAGGGAAAGGGAGATTTAAACTGGAACAGAAGATGGAGGCCTGTTAGGTCAGTACATTTAAAACAGTGTTGCCACTAGTTATGGGAATAATATTGGAAAATATTGAAAAATTGTCCAAAAAAAGGCCCATTTTTGTTGAAGATTGAGAAACACTGGTCAGAAAAAACCTGGACTGATGAGAATTAATTTGCACATGGTTGTTGCATTGAACTAAAAAGCATTTTCTACGCTGGAAGCAGCATTTTCTGCACAGAAATTGACACTGGAAGAACTTTCCTCCACAGAAAATGCTGTTTTCTGTTGAGAACAACCACATGCAAATTTAGCACAGAATAAGTTCCAAATTGCAAATAGATTTTGGAAACAGCATGGTTTCCACAGATTTTCTCTCAGCAGAAGGAAAAGAAATAAAATTACTCACTGTTTCCTTAGTGAAGAATTAAATCTTTAGTTGCCACCAAAGTATCCGTTCAAGCGAAACCCCAGGAAATATCTGGGTTACTCCTTGAGGAAAAGATTTGAAAAGAAAGCCCTTAAGAGCTGATTCTTTAAAGCTTGCTATATTGTATTGTATTGGTTATTGGTTTATTTGCACCCCAACCATTCCCAAAGATGAAAAGAAATATGAGAGAAAACACTGTGTAGGTTAAAGAAAAGTACAAAAAACATTGTGCTCAAAATGCCATTAAATTGCCTATAGAATTTAAACCATTTCAAACATATCCATTAAAAAGCAAAAGATAAAAATAGTTCAGCCCACTAAGAAAAGTACTCTTTTTTTTTTTTTTTTTGGGACAATAGTCAGTTTCCAGACGCCTGTTGAATTCAAAACTTGATTGAACTTGAATCAATTTATTTTTTATGGAAAAGTTTTTGAACAATGAACTTTATATGGAAAGGGGGGAAAAAGAAATCAAGAGCCTTGAGAGCTATAAGCCGTTGCATAAGAATTAAAGTTGGCTTGTACTTTCTGTAAGTGCATTTCTCTCCGATAAACGTAGGCACATGCATTTGTTATTTCCCATCAAGTTGGCTTTGACTTAGAAAAGCTAATGAACTGAGGGACTTCCAAGAGCCCTGGCTACCAACTCTCCTCCTCGGGTCCTTCAAACTCCAGAAAGATTGGCTTCCTTGGCTAAATCAATCCACTTATAGTGTGGTTTTCCCGTTTTCTTACTGCCTTCCACTTCTCTGAGCATTACCATCTTTTTCCAGTGAAAGTACAACCACCTCGTTTTAGTCCTCTTGGCTTCTAGAGAGAACTCAGTCTTGATTTGTTCTCGGGGCTATTTCTTTGTCTTTTTGGTGATTCATGGCATCTGTAACTACAGGAGTAAAGAAGGAATCATCTATTTTGATGGAAGCTGAAGCACAACATGGGATCCTGACCTGTTTTGCTCTTTTGTGTAGGAGGCAAATGGTAGCCAGCCCTCTTCACCCCCTAAAAAATCCCTTTCACGTCTTTGGCTACCAAAACATTGCCCAGGTAGCTAGTGCTACTTGGAATGTCCTTCAGGGTTAAAGGGGTGACCATACATAATATCAAAATAAACTTAAATGCAGAGATGGAGGGGCATGGAAATCATTCCTAAGACAAAAAAAGAGGGAGATTTTGATGAATCTTACATGAGTTTTGTAAAAGCTAGCAAGAGCTGAAATTCTGCATATTCTTAGGTTGCTGACAGAATCTACCTCAAGTGCAATTTCAGTGAAATGAGTCTCTGATGAGTTCGAGCTGGAGCTGTTATCAGAAGGGATTTATCTTTGTGGTTATTAAGTATGGAAAGAGTATTGAAAAACATTTGGAAAATAGTTGAAAGATCTGTTTTTTCCAGTTTCAAAAAATGGATAATAAGAATCTGGAACGGATGAGAATCTTTGCAATTTGGGATGTATTGTGCACAAAATTCATGCATGAGTGTTTTGTGAAGAAAACAGCATTTTCTGAGAAGAAAGTATTACTTCTAGGTAGACCTACTGTTGTATGTGCGGTAAAAGCCAACTTCTACATAGAACATGCTGTAATTGAAGACTTATTCTGTGTGATGTTTGCATGTGTTCGATTTGCACAAAAAACAAGAATTGTCCAGACATTGATATTTTTGTGGAGAAATATGCAGATACTGCTCTTTCCTGTGCAGAAAGTATTGATTTATGTCCAGATCAGCTGTGTTCCAGTTTTGTGCAGAAAAAGTTCCAAATTGCTGAGACTTTTAAGACTTTTCACAGCAGGAGGAAAACTGATAAAATTACTCATTGTTTCATTGAATCGTTGAATCATAGAGTTGCAAGAGAAGAAAAGGGCCATCGAATCGAACCCTGTGCCATGCAGGAATATACCATCAAAGCATTCCCAAGAGACAAAGCATTCTCAAAAGGGAATTCTCCTTTGAGAAGAAAATCAATGGGAAATTACTAATGCTTAATAAGCCATGGCAACCCTTTGTAACATTGTAGAAGACCATACCCAGGTCTCAGACATAAGCCCTGAAATATCAGATCCTGGGGTGGTAATAACTTGGCAACCCTTAAGGTAGATGGTTGTAAGTATTCTATCACTTTCAATTTCCTATAGTGCTCTAGGGTAGCATAATTCTGCATCATGATGAGAAATGCCAACTGATGCTCATCTCTCAGTTCTCAGCTATGCTAGGAAAACTGGACAAAGAGGAGTTTGGATGGGGAAAGCTGGGTGCAAGGGTTGGCACTGGTGGGATCTGCGAAGTCGCCAATACCTCCAAGCTGTTTGATGATGCCAGGTCTGAAACCAGATTGCCAACACACCTCTGCTCTATGGTATCCACTGAAAGCTTTGAGGTCTGAACATGCACAGTTTGACTTGTTTTCTTGCATTTCTGGTTCTGGACATTTTTTTCCCTCTAAGTGCAACTCTCCCTGCCTCCCCACATATGGATGGCATTCTATGCTTTGAACTATAATTAGCATATGAAATGAAACTGCAAGTATTTTGCTAGGGGAGAAAAAAAAAGTCCCTTTCCCATGTGAATAATTGTATTTCATTAATTTCTTGCCAGCCTCTAAGAGGGGAAATTAATAAGTCTAAGAGGCCTCACAAAGATTTGGGAATAAAAAAAATAATACTTCTAGCCATTATAAGCATTTCAATAATAGTGGGTGCAGATGAAACACCAAACAATAGCAAAACTATTGCTTCTCAAATGCTCCCATAGAAATTGAATCCTAAGGATGTGAAAACCAGTAGGCCTCTATTTTGTTGCATTTCTGGGAATCTGATCTGCATTGCCTTCCCACCTGCACTATTGCACTCTAGGCTTCTTCGTATTTTGGGAGACACTTTTCCTAAAGTGTGCCCTTTGACTGCATTTTCCACCTGTGACGTAAGTGTGTTTCTGCGCATTTTTTCAAAGATTAGCTTATTGAGCTGTGTGCATTTGCGTGAGTTTAATCCAGAAAATGAGAGAGAGAGAGAGAGAGAGAGAGAGAGGATATAAGCTTTCCATTTTTCTCCCAATGAAGAAAATCCTACAGAAACATGTGTTTCTGTTCATAGCTTTCAGTACCCAAACTGGATAAGGAGACACAAATTTCTTTTCCCATCCCAACTGAATAGCAAGACCTTCTTAGTGGCTGCTCCTAGAGTAGGGGTTGACAACACAGACAAAGTGGGCTAGTTTTCCCCTACCTGCCCCTCCAGTAGGCAACGTTGTCAAGTTTTATAGTGCAGAAGTGATCCAAATGCCATTTGAACACATTTCCAGATTATTCTGTGGGTACAAGTTGGGGTTGGGAAAGCAGCTGTATTTGTGTCTGATTTGGGATGCTTTCAGCCAGTTTGGGGATCAAAAATTTCCCATTTTTAAAAATGCATCCAGGAGCTTCAGGGGGCTTCTGGGGCCATACTGAAGGGTTCCAAGAGCCACATTTTGCCCTCACTTATTCTAGACTATGTTCAAACCACACTGGTTTTCATACGCATGAGGCAGATCTTTATAAAGCCTGCCATAAGCCTTGTGAGAGCTTCAGACTCCATGAGATTAGGTCTCACAGAAGTCCAGAATGGTCATGAGATGTCCTCCTCTTGGGAGACTTCAGGTGGGCTTTATATGGGGTTACCTGACATGTTACTCACCTCAGCCAGCTGAGAGTCAAAAGAGCGGGCACCAGCCACAGTTGTCACAGCATTTGGTACATAATCCAAGGCCATTTTGTTGCACACCAAATGCTCAGGGGTTAATCCATTGTGAGCACGGCTGGTGCTCAGTCTTCCTACCTTCATCAGATCAAAAATAAGGGATTTTGAGTTGCTCTGGTCCAAAGATAAAAATATATGCAAGCATTGTCAGACCCCTTGGCCCTCTTGCAGAGGGCTCAATAATTTGTAACTTCTTTTTATCGAGTTCATAACCTCTTAACTGACATGGCTGTGTCCTGTGGAACCCTGGGATCTGTAGTTCAGTGAAGTGCTTAGGATTTGCTGCCAAAGAATTCAAGTGCCTCTTCACAAAGAATTCAAGGGCCTCTCCACAAAGATGTCCCTCACCATACTAGTGGTCCCAGGATTTCATAGGATAGAGCTGTGTCAGTTAATGTGATAGGAAGCTGAAATAACTAACTAGTGCAGATATACCCTTCCTTGTTAGTCAGTGGCTTGAGATTTGCTTCATGTGTTAATGTTTCTTGGAGCCACTCCCATTTACTTTCTAATAAATGAATGCCCTGTGGTTAGGCGTTCTGTTTCGAAAGCTTCACACCAAAGTCAAATAACATCTAATTGCTTGGCCATCTCCTGTGTAGTCCACTAATTGACTTTAGCTAATGACTAAACAGAACTTGTTTGCTTGTACTGACAGAGAGGAAAACGAGGTGGGGGGAGAAGAGAAGAATTTGATCATGGTGAATTCCAGTATGAACTGACTCAATCTGAAGAAAACAAGGTTGCTACATCTTCTACATAACATCCATTCAGATATTTGAAGCCAGCTGTCACATCTCCTCTCATCCTTCCTTTCTCCAATCTAAACATTCCCAACTTCACTTATTCCCCTTCAATCTATATTCTCCTTTATTCACCACTCCCTCTCCCTCTGATACAGCTCAACAATAATCTTGTTCAGCCTGGACTATTAAAGGAATACAGTTACAGCTTGATGTTAATTGCAGTCAAGTCAACTTCAATTTATGGTGACCCTATGAATGAGAGATCTCCATGTTGCCTTGCTATGAGCAGCCCTGTTCAGGTCTTTCAAACTCAGGGTTGTGGATTCCTTGACTGAGTCTGTCCATCTGTAGTTATGGTTTAAGGGGTAGCATTTCATAGAATCATAGAATCATAGAAATGTAGAGTTGGAAGAGACCACACAGGCCATCCAGTCCAACCCCCTGCCATGCAGGAACACCCTCAAAGCAATCCCGACAGATGGCCATCCAGCCTCTACTTAAAAACCTTCAAGGAAGGAGACTCCACTACCCCCCGAGGCAGCAGATTCCACTGCCGGACAGCCCTGACTGTCAGGAAGTTCTTCCTGAGGTTCAGGTGGAATCTCCTTTCCTGCAGCTTGAATCCATTGATCCTTTTCCTGGTCTCTGGAGCAGCAGAAAACAAGCCCTCTCCCTCCTCTACATGGCATCCCTTCAAATATTTAAGCATGGCTATCGTGTCCCCTCTTAACCTTCCCTTCTGCAGACTAAACATATCCAGCTCTCTAAGTCTATCCTCATAGGGCTTCAGGGCTTCCAGGCCTCTCACCATTTTGGTCGCCCTCCTCTGGACTTGCTCCAGCTTGTCACAGCCTGGTTGAAAAAGGAAAGAAATCATTTTGAGAATTTGAGAACAGAGGAGTGTCAGCAACTGAGTGTGACCAAGGAAAACCAGAGAGGAAGAAACAGGGGATCATTTTTCCACTTCAGATTTCCAGCCAGGGAAAATCCCCAGAAGGGCCTTGTGGAAGCTTAACGTTCTCCCTCCGCTGCTTCAGTTGTTACTCGCAGACATCAGACTGGTGGAAGCCGAGAGAGGGGAGGGTGGGTGGAGAGTACCCTCTAAATGCTCCCACCCCTTGTAAGATTGGATCACCGTTTAAGCCTGATAAGCATAACAGAGGTGCTGTGATCAGCCTCGTGGAGCCAAAGTCCCTTTCAGTCATGGTGCTGTGCTAATCAAAGGGGAACTGGAGATAGAGAGGTTTCTCTTGATGTGGTTTTATCAGGTTGGTTTCATGTAAATCCCACTACTTCGGCTTTGTCCAATCTGCCTGTAGCTTTGTTCTGAACCTTTCAGTAACAGTTCATTGAAGCGGAAAGAGCTCTGTGATATTATAAACCTGCACGCTGCTGCTGCTGCTGCTGCTGCTTCTTCTTCTTCTTCTTCTTCTTCTTCTTCTTCTTCTTCTTCTTCTTCTTCTTCTTCCTTCTTCTTCTTCTTTTTTAATACATTGGCAAGGAAGCAGAAGAGAACAGAAGTAACTTATTTATTCACTTACTTATTTAGAAAACTGCAGAAAAGGTTTTCTCCCCTCCCTTTTCCCTCCTGTGACCATTTCTTAAGCTGTGTGTGTGAGAGGCAGTAGGAATCTGATCTATTTCTCCAAAAGAGAATATCTGAATAACCATAGCTGCAAATATTCTAGGGCACTATCACAATGAAAAAATAATATTAGTCTTTCTCATTTCTTTTTGGCTGCTTTTTCAAAGCACATAGAAGTGCTTTGTGCTAGCAAATAAAAAAGTTCATAGCATAGTAATAATACTAAATATTATTGCAATACAGGCTTCTCCCACTTTTCCAACAGGTTAGGGACCAGAGCATCATCAGAAATGGGACTGACTGAAAAGCATAACCCATGTGCAGTACCGTAGAGAACATGAAGGACCTACGGAAGCCTGCATGGGACCGACTGTGTGTGTGCTGCTTGCAAAGTTTCTCAATTGGCTTGGCACTTTTTTTCCCCTCTCAGCTCACTTTGCAAGCAGTGTGTGTTTGCAAGCAGTCCCAAGTGAGCCTCCGTAGGCAAGAATAATAGATGAAAGAATGGAACCCCTGTGAAATTCATGGAACTTGTCCTTACTTTGGAAGTGTCAAAAAAGCAAGTCCTCAGATAACGGGCATCAAAAAGTGAGAGTTCCTGCATATAAGGCTTTCGTGACAATTGTACCTCCTTCAGTCATTCCTGATGGCCTCCCTTTTGGGACTAAAGCAATGAGAAAGAGTACAGGATAAAACTGGGCAGAACTCTGCTTGACCTCAAAGTCCACAGTAAAGTAATGGCCGGATGTTCCTTTATGCATGCAATTGTACTTTTTTTTGGCAATGGTATAAGATGGAATAAGAGAACTATAAAGCTGGAGGTGACCGCAAGGGCCATTTGGTCCAACTCACCACTGTGCAGGAATGCTAAGCCACTCCCTAAAAAATGGACGTCCAACCACAGCTTAAAGACCTCCAAAAAGGAAGGTTCAAGTTTCTACTACTGAACAGCTTTAATGGTCAAGGATACTCATCCTCCATGTCCAGATCACAGTTGTATTAAAAAAAAGTTTTAAAAGTGTAGTCACTTGCTAGCAATGAGCAACTGAATGTCAGTTCTTGGACGGTGTCTAACTAGTCGTTGGTGCTCTCAATATAAGCACTTCATTCATGAGGATTGTCCAGCAACCACAATCATAAAGGTGCAATTGATTACCCAACACTGGCACTCAGGAGAAGAGTGGTGTGGTACAACCACCACTTATCTACATTACTTACGCTATGCAAGATGACTTAGGAGCTCAGCTAACCATTTCTCCCAGTGCCCTAAGATCCAAAAATCCAGGGCCTGACCTTCAGAGTAGAGCAAGAAGATTGCTTCTTCCACCGGCTAGCTGTTAAACAGTCATAGTGTGTTTCATTACATGGAATCATGCATACCTTTGTAAAATGTGAATTCCTAAAATATGTGCAATTGGAAAAAGAAATATAAAGAAATTAGGAATGGGTAGGTTTGCATCTTGTTAGTGATTTATTTTGTATCTATTTCCCTTTTTGGACTTGTACTCCATCCAAAAACCTACCATACACAGTAGGCACCAAGCTGTGGACACACAGAAAGAGAAACAGAGAGAAAGAGATTTTCAAGGTGATGTTCTTGCCATGAGATTCATCATCCTTGCCCAGGTAAGATGATCCAGACCTGGAGACTTGTCAGCTCTAGTACTGACCGCTGACACCTTTCTTACCAAGCACTTTCTGTTTTACAGGATCTCAGGTTCCCTAACCGTTGTCCTACACTACCTACCCCATGTGGGCTTGCCAAGTGTATTTGAAAAACTCTTAATTGGGGTTTTCAACTATACCAGCTGCTTTCACTAGATGTCAGATGAAATCTGAAAAATTCCAGATATCATGTTCCACTTAGCTTCTCACCGGTTGGCATTGTGAACACCCCAAGTCCGAGAGCGTGGAATTTCCCTTTAGTCTCACTGCTTTGATATCGTAGTTGCCTAGCAATCAAGGAAATTAGAAGTGTGGAAAACCTTGATAAAAACTGTGGCGAGTTAAAAATTAAAGGGCTGAGCCATTCACTTGCCCTCCCTTCCCCATGATAATAGTCATGTTGATGCATGTTGACCTTTTCTTCTGGAGGTTTTGAACTGTTTGCTACTCCTTGGAAAGCTGGAAATAGATCCCACAAAACTCTGTATGGGAACACTTTAGAACTGCCCGGCCCTAAGTGACCCCAGTCTGTGAATTGGTGGTGGTGGGGCACATTCTGCAGTTTAGGAGTTCATCTTGGCAACTCCTACACTCATGGCTCAAAGAAGAGGTCATGGCTGTGTGCCCAGTTATGCACACTGCCTCATAGATGTACATGCTGCTTTTCTAACACTCGAGCTAAAAAAACGCCATCATAAAACATAGACATTGCACCCTCCAAAAGCAAAACAATCATAAATAAATCCCACAATCATGGGATGCCTTCAATAGCTCAAGGTTATTATATTATATTATATTTATTATATTATATTGTATTGTATTTATTCCAAGTGCCTTCAGTTTTTTTATTTTTTTTTAAATTTTTAATCCTTTACTACTACTACTACTACTATCTACTACTACTACTACTATTATTATTATTATTATTATTATTATTATTATTATTATTATTATTATTATTATCTGTGTAATATTCCCCTACATTCCTCCACATGATGATGCAGAAAAACAATCCTTATTCCAGAGAGGGTCCTGTTTGTTCAGTTGGCTTTTTTTAAGAAGCCAGGTCAGATCCTATTAAATTAAGAAAACAATCCTCTTGGTAAATGTTAATCTAATGGCTTCCCTTCTCTGCTCCTGCGTGAAGTTAATTCAGCACCTTTGTGTGGGCAGATTATATATTCTTCCTCATCAGGGGAGTCACAATTGCTTTTGTTTAGTCTCTTGTTTGAATAATACATTTGATTGCCATGGCAAATGTTGTTGCCTGCGACTACCGCCTAATTAAGGGATGGTAACAAGGCAGGGTTTGCCCTCTCTCCTTTCACAGGCGATCGTATACATGACAGTCCCTTTATCTTGCTTCAAAATTGACTTGCTCTCCTGACCCTTAAGCGACTCCTGTTTTGTGTGTTTACCCCTCTGATGTCTTTGCAAGCTTGCTAATTTTCCATGGCACATCCTATCTGCTTGTAATTAACACATCGAACGCTGAAGGAATACTTTGGCTTGCAGATGCCTAATGGAGGAATGTTTTCTTCCACTAATTATATGGCTTCATTTTGTTAGCAATTTGCATTGACCTACAAGGAATCTAAGGGTTGCATTTCTTTTCCTCCCCCTCTCCTTAGTAGAAGAGCGTGCATTCTAAGACTTTATGCTTTCACATGCATGCTTCCAATGTCTAGAAGAACACATTATAATCATCCATGTGGAAATGTAATACAGGTCCAGTATCATAAAAATCCTATAACAGATGTTCAATATTGTTAGGAACTGGGAATGGGCATCCTAGGACTATATTGTCATGCAGTTTGGGACCTTCTTGGACTCTTCAATTTCTCCATCAGAGCAAAGATGTGTGTTCACAGGTTTATCTGTTGCACTGTGCTCACCAGGAGATGGATAAAAATAAATGAACAATACATGATACATAATTTCCAATGTGTAAAGATGGACGGAATTCCTGGATACCATGGGGAGGTAATTCTGTGCTAATTTTCTTCCAGAAGGAAGAAACAAGCAATTTTTCCCCCAGTGGTGGTCTTGCTGTGAGAAAGATTTCAAAAACTGTGCAATTGAAGATTTATCCTATGATTCCGTGCGAGGCAAACATGCAAAGTCATTTTGTGCAGAAAACAGTGCGGGACAACATTCTATGCAAAAAAATATTTTTTTCAGTTGCATGCATGTTTTACATTGAATAAGCCTTGAGCTGTGAAAGTTCTGTCAGTCTAGGATTCTTCTCATATTGCAGAAACATATTTTTTGACATTTTTTCTCAATTTTTTAAAATATATTTCCCCTCTAAGTAGTGTAATGTCACTCCGAGAGACAAGATAGTGAACAAACTTTTAAAGGCCTAAATCCACCCAAGAATTCCTGGCGAGGGATTCACCCACACTGACAAGGCTGGTTTAAGATAATAGCTTCTGTAAGCATCTGTTCAAACAGCAGTTGCATTTTTATGCATAGATACATAAGGGAAAAATGGAGAGGCACAAAAACAAATGAGCAAACATAACATGCATTTGCTTAAGGTTTAGTTGAGCCAACTTTCTATGGGTGTATTACTGAAATCCCAATGCATCTCTTCCCAGAACGAAACCCGCTGTGTCTGATGATTAACTCTCAGATAAATGTGTATAAGATGATGGGCTTAGCCATTCTGAATCTCTATATCAGCTTTGATTGTAAGTTTCAACAAGGTAGGTAGCAGCACTGGAGTCATCTAGATATGCTTGCAGACCCTGATAATTGGGTTGTCTTCTTGAGATCCTCATGTGTTCCTTAAACCTTCCTCAGATTTAGATGGATGGATGGATGGATGGATTGCCTAAGGAGGGACCCCCAATTTGACTCAGAATTTCATTTGAGGCCTCATTTAATATGAGGTATGACATTCAATCTTCTTTGGCCACTTCCGGCATGGCTTGCAACATTTACCCAAAGAGGAAGCAGTGAATTTCTTCTGATTTCTTCTTGCACTTTGCAATATCAGGGCAGTGAAAATGAATGTCTTGAAAATATTCAAAAGCTTGGGCATTACTTAAAAAGAAGGAAGCATTTCCATAACTGATAGTAGATATTAAATTATTAGCTATTGCTTAAGGTGAATACTCTTGCAGTTTTAATCTGGTAGCAATATTTACAGGGACCAATAACATCACTCACAACCTCAGAGGTTCCTTTACTTGTTCTTCCTTCAATGGGACATGTGCCACCCTATGCCACCAATGCGCCTCTCCGCTCTACATTGGGCAAACAGGACAGTCTCTGTGCAAGAGGATTAATGGCCACAAATCTGACATTAGAAATGGCAGTACCCAAATCCAGTGGCAGAACATTTCCAATTTCCTGGACATACTATAAGGGATTTACAGGCTGCAGTCCTTGAACAGAGAATATAAAAGGAAGACTAGAAAAAGAAACAGCGGATTGAATTATATTCACAAATTCCAATCCATTGGCAGAAGTATGAACAAAGACAATGGCTTCCTGGGACGCTGTATGTATTAATGCAAGAGTCCTCACTACTGCACATGTAACTCAATGAATGTTCTCAGAGAGAGTTTTGAACCCTGGGAAACTGACTTCTGTTGAGCAGATTTATTGCTTTAACACATCAACTGACTAACTGACCACTGGAAAGATCTGAAAGACCTGTACCACCTTACACAGCCCTTTGGAAATTTAGGGCAAGGATCAGGATATGCATCTTTCTGGATCCTATTGCATTTCACCCCACTCTCCCAAACATGTAAATATGCTGAGCATTTATTATCTGTACAGCAATCAAAGAAGTGGGCTTATATCCACGAATTAAACTATATAAACTATACTCTGGAAGAGGATTAATAATTAAATCATATACATATATCAATATAGAAACATGAAGAACCCATAGTGGTCTTATTGCCGGAAAAGGTTGTTTCCTTGCATCTTGTAATTTGCACTTTTGTCATTTTACATTCTTTGCAACTGTGTATTGTCCTCATGAAGTATCTGCGAAGTCTGTATCCCTTATCATAAGCTTGCACGTATATATAGTCCCCAATAAGTATCTATGAAGCCTATATCTATTGTCACTAGTGACTATTGTTATAATGCATAATGCATATTTATGTATATATAAGTCATGTTTACTTTATGTTTATATATCAATATATGTATATGGAATAATAATAATAATAATAATAATAATGCATTTTTATTTGTTACCCGCCTCTCCCCAAGGCTCAAGGTGGGGTACAACACAGATATAATTAAAAACAAATTATAACCAAAATACATTAAAATACAAAACCATTTAAAATGCACATATCTGATAATTAAAATATATTGTATATAAAATACAATTAAAAGTACAAATACAATTGAAAGTACTATTAAAAGTATAATTAAAATATGATTTAGTTATCAATCGTGTTCAGGAGTATGGTTTATATAGCTTAATTTTTATTTTACATATAGTATCATTCACCTGTCCATAGTTATCTAATATAGTGACCATTTCCGCACTAGACTGTTATGGTGCTATTATTCCACTTTCAACATCCTGTGGAATCCTGGGCTTTGCAGTTCAGGAAGGGGGATTTGCAGTTCCCAGAAAGAGAGCTCTTTGGCCTCAATAAACTGCAAACTCCAGAATGCCCCAGGAGGTTGAAAGTGGAATAATAGCCCTGTAACAGTCTAGTGCAGAAATGGCTAGTGTAGTAATAGTAGTAGTAGTAGTAGTAGTAGTAGTAGTAGTAGTAGTAATAATTAATAATAATAATATTTATTTCTATCCTCGCTCTCCCCATGGATCGAGGCGGCGAACAACAATAATACATTAATTACATTTAAAAACATTAAAAAACATACCCAATCCTCCCCACCCAACAACCCATCTAAAACCAACCCCCTAAAACACACAACAATTAACAATTAACAACAATAATACATTAATTACATTAAAAAATATTAAAAAACATACCCAATCCTCCCCACCCACCAACCCATTTAAAACCAACCCCCTAAAACACACAACAATTAGCAATTAACATCGTGGTTGTTTGTTAACATGTTCATATGCACAAAACCTGTTAGTCCTAAAGGTGCTCCTATGCTGCTGCTTCTTTTTTTCCTTTCTCTTTCCCTTTCCTTCTTCCTTTTCATGCTGCAAGAGACTAACACGGCTACTTCTCTGAAAGCTTCCCCAGTTGCGTCCCACAAAGACGAAGACCGAATGCTATCGATAACCAGCAATCGTATCAAGTATTGAACAATAGTGGGGAAATTCTTTCTCCTGTTCAGTCCCAGGCCATGTTAACCTGTCTCTTATTCCAAAGGAGATTTCTTTCGTGTCCTGGTATTCCTATTTATTTATTTAAAATTTGAGACTTAAAATTTCAGCTGTGATAAAGTGTGTCCAAAGGGACAAGGAGGTACGAGAGAAAGATGGGTAGTTGCAATGATCAACACTGGGGCAAAAAGGAGCAGCTTTTTCTGAAGGATTTGGGCTGGAATAGTAATGATAGAATTGTCTAAATCAATATCTCTCTTGTCGGCCCCATGTCTGATGTTGGAATCAGCCAGCCCTTTACCGCTGGAGCTTTCCTGAGGAATATTGAATTATTTATTGTTTGTATCTGTTTTCCCCACCCTTATCTTTCTGATGAGACCCCCACCCCATCTCCCCCACCTCCTGTCTTTGTGTTTTAATTTTTTTCCAGGTTCAACATTGTCTCCCCTTTGATAAATGGCCGCAATTAGGTCCATTGCAGAAGTCATGTAAAAATGTATGATTTCAATTACATCTAAAACATGTTTTTTCTCTCTCCTTTATATTGATCTTTCCCTTCTGTATCAGTTCCCTTCTTCCTGGCTTGGCCGTGTTGAGGGTCTTTTCTTTAACAATAAAAACAACCACAAAGGGGATGATTACATGTTGGGATGCACTTTTGAACCCATATTTAAAAAAAAAAAAAAAACAGGATGGGGAGGGGAGCTTCTGTCTTAAATTAGGTCTGTCGAAAAAGGGAGTGCAAAATTAGTCATTCTGGAGAGAGAGAGAGAAATATTCATATTGTATTCCACGTGGCCATTGATGGATCGCACAGCTTAAGAATTCCATCTTCTCTCCATCCCTGCTTCTCCCAAGGAAGATAATGAAATGGGGATGGAGTGGCCAATTAAGGGAATTGCTTTTCATTAATTGTTTTAGTTCAAATGAGAAACCTGCCCGGGTGATAGAAGTCAGCTTTCTAAGGCTGAGTTCAGCTTGCATTCCTATCTCGTTGTTCAGAGCTGTGCTTTGAACCGGTGTTTTCCAACATTTATTCATTTATTTAATATATTGATATGCTGCCTATTTATTTGTGATATTTATATGCCGCCTTTCTCCGACCTGGGTCCCAAGGTGGCTTCCAACAACAAATGAAAACATCAAAACATTTAAAAATAATTAAAAACATATAAAACTGTTTAAAAAATCTAAAATAAGACGCAGTTAAACAAGTTAATAAATAAAAGCTCCTTGGCTTACATAAAAATTGCAAGAGAGGCTCTTGTTTCTGGTGCTTCCTCTGCCAAAACGTTGCCTCATGCTTTCTTAGTAGAGTGTTATTGGATTTCTTCTAAGATTCTTGGACTAGCAAGAGTTCTATTGTTGTCCTGGGCTTTCAAGTCCACTCTGACTGATGTTGACCCCGTCATAGGGTTTTCGTGCCAAAATTTTTTCCCTAGGGAGGTTGGATGGTGTCTTCTTCTGAGGCTGAGAGAGTTTGACCTGCCCAAGATCAGCCAGTAGGTTTCCATGGGTGAGTGGGATTGGAACTCTAATCTCCTAGAGTCAAACACGCAAACAGCTACAGCACACTGATTCAATTTACTGTTGTTGTTATGTACCTCGGTTGGTCGTCAGCTTATGGTCACTCTATCCTTGGATTTTCTTAGTAAAAATTATTCAAAGGGTGATTTGACATTGCTTTTTCTGAGTCTGACTTCTCCAAGGTCACCTAGTGGGCTATCAGAGCTGAGTTGAGATTTGAAGTTTGGTCTCCTTGAGTCTTAGACTGTTTCTGCACTACACTGTTATAGTGCTATTATTCCACTTCCAACATCCTATGGAATCCTGGGGTTTGCCATTTAGGAAGGGCCCTTGAGAATTCTTAGCCAGAGAGTCTTTGGCCTCAGGAAGCCACAAACCCCAGAATTCCACAGGAGGTTGAAAGTGGAATAACAGCACTATAACAGTGTATTGCGGAAATGGCCTGAGTCTGCAAAGACCTGCCAAGATCTTCTCCTGCCTGTGGAAAGATAACAAAGAGGGTGCCAGTCTGACCTCTCTAAGAAGAGTGCTCCAGAGCCTGTGGAGCAGCCACCACGGGAGGCGCTCTCCCAAGTCCCCACCAAAGATATCTGTGAAAGTGGTAGGAGAGAAGAAGGGTCTCCACAGGAGACCTCAAAACAGAGGTAGGCTCATGTAGAAGAATGCAGTCCTTCAGACAATCTGGACTTGAGTCATGCAGGTTCTACCACTGACCCACACCCTCACTAGCTAAACAAGCCTTTCTCAGGACATTTCTGCACTTGGCTGTTATAGCGCTATTATTTTCCCCCTTTCAACATCCTATGGAATCCTGGGGTTTGCCCAAATTTAGGGAGGGCCCTTGAGAATTCTCAGCCAGAGAGCTCTTTGGGCTCAGGAAACTCCAAACCCCAGAATTCCACAGGAAGCTGAAAGTGGAATCAAAAACTGTAACAGTGTAGTGTGGAAATGGCCTTAATCCTTTTCACACAGGGTCTTTAGGAAGCAACCATGATTGTTAGCCAACTCTTTGGTTAATCTGGTTTTAGATCACCAAGACACTGACCCTTCACTCAGAGTGGCTCTGAGTTATAAACCATCACATGGTCTTCCAAAGGAGGCATGCACTGCAAGCCAAAGGTATGGCTCTATTTGACTGAAAAAATGAGTGTCAGGAGCTCAAAGCAGATGTCATTCCTTTCTTCATCCCAGAGATGCTCCCCAAAGCAGTGGAGGAAAATAACTCCGTAACAGTGCATGGTTTTCTTCACCTAACATCTTGCCTTTGGCCTGTTTTGTTTTGTGATTAGTCATTGGAAAATAAACATAGGATGAATTTCCAGGAGTGATCCCTGATGCACCTTTCTTTGAGGAAATTCCATGATAGGACTGCAAACAGGTTAATTATAACAGTATACATCTCCATGGGTATAAGTTGTTTTCCAAGCTTGAAGTATTTGTATCGGTAAGTCTGAACTTTTATATTTTGATGAGGCACTGGAATTTTGTTGGATTTCATGGTTCTCTTTGCTAAATTTTGCTCTGCCTCAAATTTTGGCTTACAATTTCTATCTTCTGTTGCGTGTGTGAATGACATTGCTTATGTGTATTTAAAAAAGAAAGAAAGAAAATATTTTTCTTGCTTTCCAGAGTTAATGACTGACATACTTTTATCTGATGAACATACTTAATTACCTGATAAAGAAGAGAAAAAAAATCTTGGTGAAGCTGATTGCTTGAAGGTGGTGTTTGTGTGTGTTTACTGAAGATTATTGTTGGCTTGTGTTAAGTGTGATAGGAAAAAAAAATAATCCTAACGCAGCTTTGCTGACATGAGGGAAATAACTATGAAACATCATTGCCTTTCTCTGGAGCATTATATGTTTTCTCTGGTGCATAGAGAGAGTTTTTGTGGGACATCCCATTGTAGCTCAGTGACATGGGAAGATCCTCATGGAATCAATATGGGTGATCGTAGCAATGAAGTAACCAAGGAAAGGTATAGGAATAAAAGTTTCCTATGTACATACTGCAAGTTTATTGTCACTGTGAAAATACTGAATAGGAAAGTGTGCTTGAATCAACAGATACATGGGGATGGAAATCTGTGCCTGGAACAGTTACTTTTTGGTCCATAGTTCCCAGCATTCCCCCAGCCTACATGGAAGAGTTGAACAAAAAGGACTTATTGCATTACTTAAGTAATGTTTCCAATGTTCAAACCAAAACATTATTCTGGGACATCATTGAGCTCAGACTTTCGAGATCTGTTTGTGATACAGAAGAGCCAAAATCTGCTCTCAGTCAGGGCCAGAAGTCCTCCCACAGTCTCCATGCTGTCTCCATGTTGTGGGGAGTGGGTGAACATTTAGACAATTCTTCCAGTTTAAAAGGGGTTGAGGAAGAATGGAGAGCAGGGAAAACTTTTGTTTCAGTTTGGATTTCATAAGAATTTGTCAACATGCTTAGAAGTTGTCAGGAACTGAATACATGTCCCATAACAGAAGTATGGAGGCTACCAGACAGAAGTCTTCATATTTGAGATATAAAAGCTCAAATCCTGGTGGTGACATACGTGCATGCAGTTCAGCGCTTAACATAGGTTCAGTTCCTGCATTGCACTTGTGCATTGTGAATTCTGCCAAACATTGTTACGTCTTGTGCCCCCTTGCTATATGCTTGATCTACCTGTTTTCTAGGTGGTAGCCTCTCCTCATGAGTTTCCAGGGGAAGAAGGGGAATGAGGAGTAGTTGGGCAGCTAGCCGTTTCCAATTCCCACAGTTGGATACAAGAAAATGATGGATCCAGAGGGCCCCTAGGAGATCCAAGGGAATGTTTATTTCTTCCTGGGGTAGCTTCAGGAACAGAGCTAGTTAGCTGATCTGCTGCTCTTTTTCTTCTCTCCAACCTCCCTTTGCCATGGGATAGCCATTTGAGGGCTGACCATCCAGAAAACAGGTACATGGCTTGAGGAACTGGCCATAGCAGATAGAGGTGCTGAATTCCTTCATCTGCCATGGTCAAAAAATTACATATACATGTGTATCATTCAGTATGTCGGTGTATGTCATGAACAGGATGCCATCCATGGCTGAATACAGAGGGATTGAGGCACAGGCTTTTATGAGTTAAGTTTTTCAAAGCCCTACCACCTGGGACAATGAATTAGATTTGATTTCTCCCATATTGTTTTTTGGTTAGAGGGATGAGTGGGGAATTTGTGAGGTTCTTCCCATCCAAATTTTGCAGATCAAACAGGACTGAATTCCAATCGAAGCCAGAGTATCTAGCAGCCCCTGTTCAGTTACGGACGACTTTGACATGCCACTGGATCAATTTTTCTTCAAAGTAACTTTCCAACCTCTAAACTAATAACACATGTCCATAAACACTATAGTCTGTCCTACTGGGCACGGAAAGACAGTATGGGAAAATTCTACTGCTGTCACTTTGGTGCTACACAGTCTTGCCAGCATGTTTGATCTGAGAAGCCAGTCAGCCTTAGTCTGGTCTTTCTGTCAACTGGGCTTCAATCCCAACATTATTTCCTCTGTATTATATTATCAAGAGCCAAGCAAGTGGCATCCCACAGTTAATCAAAGGTGAGGGATTGTTAACACTAATGTATGACCTTATTTAAGCATGCTCTCTTAGTAATTAGTATTGGTTCTGTGCTGTCTCTTTAATTAAAATATTATGTTTGTCTGTTGCTCAACGGCATCGTGTTTGGGAGAGAAGCGTGATCAAGCACCAATAGAGGCCTTGCTTGAGCAAGATGGCCAGTGACATCAGCTGGACTGTTTTTGCCTGATTAAGGAGTGCAGGATGTGGTCCAAGAAATTTTAATTGAGTAGTTCGCTGAATGAGCAAAACGAGTCTTTGGCTTCTAATGGAGCCATCAGCTTGCTTTCCAACCTGCCAGGCAGTGTATTTGGATGGAATCAGTACATCGAGTAATGTCCGGCCTTTATGGGTCAGACCTCAAGTCTATCTTTTTGTATGTTCCATGCTCTCCAGCAAGGGTAAGCAGAGATGGTGTTATCAATGGATGTCCCGTAAGCATGTTGACCCTCCTTCCCACATTGGAGAAACCCATTTTCTAATCAGTCAATCATAACTTACATTAAAGGAAGATGTACTCAACCTTTATCTGGGATGTCAGGACAACATGAGCAACATAGGTTGGCAATGATTCAACAGTTTTGTATTATCCAACACTAGTTGAAATGGGTCTTTCTTCTGTTCTCACTCCCACTGCAGACTTCTGTGGCATTAAAACTTTGCTCCATAAGGTTTTCCCAGCCCCCTAGCATAGATTTTTAGGGTGCGTGGGAGGCTGTTGGAGAGGGTCATCAACCTCTGGTGAAAACAACAGGGTTCAGCTGTAGACAATACCTACTGTCATTGTCTTATTAAAACCCTTTCCTTGTGCTGATATTCTGGTTTCTGACAAGCTGGTATAGCACTATGTATTTCAATACCAATTCTTTGAGGATATGAATAGGACAGTACTATCACATTGCTGTTCTGTCTGTAAGCTGCCAGGGACATCGACTTTGGCTTAAGGTGGCTCTAGATACCCTGTTATTAACTGCTAAGATCTTGCAAACTCAGGGCTGTGGCTTCCTTGGTTGAATTGATCCCTTGTAATGAGCTTTATTTTACTAATGCAATGTGGTCTTCTTCTTTTCCTACCCTTTCCCACTTTACCAAGCATGATCAACATTTCCAATGAATCGTATCATTTTGTGACATGGCCAAAGTACCCATTTATTTGCCCTTTTGGAAGTCCATGGTATCTAGTAGAACTCTCTTCCAGCACTACATTTCAAATGAGTTGATTCCCTTCCTGTCAGCATTCCTCACTGCCTAGCTTTCGCAACTATAAATAGAAATCAGAAATCTGATGGCATGGGCAATCCAGACTTTGATGTTCAATATTATTTCTTTACACTTGAGATCTTGTCTACCTCCTTCATAGCACCCTCTTCAAAGCCCTAGTGTTCCTCTCATTTCTTGACTCCAGTCGGCATTTTGATACTGACTCAGCCAAGGAAAAAATATATTTGACTATTTGGATGTCTTTATTGTCTGCTTTAAAATGGTGTAGATCATATGTAGTCATTAGAATGGCAAAGAAAAGAAATGTAGAAAAAGAATGCTGGACTAAATAAGCAACTGATCTGGTTCAGCACAGCTCTTCTTATGTTCTTACCTTCTTAAATTCATTTTGGAATTTTGCTTTGAGTGAAATCTGAGAACTCTATTGTCAGGTCTTTCCATTTTCCTCCACTGTATGGAGTAGTTTTTCCACCAGCTTCATGCTTCACCAATGGGAAATCTAAGGCTATAGATCTCACTCAAAGCACAACTTGATTATTGGCTTCCATCAATATTTTATGTGGGTCTCATGTAGAGGTGTGGGGACTCCCCTCTGTGAAATCTCACTGGTGTTATCAAAACCCTTTTTGATGCCTCTCAAGATTCCTCAGTTGCTTTCCCTGCAGAGCAGTCTTTGAACTTTCCTGGAATTTTTGATTTCAGATGACAAGTCTGTTGTATGGTTGCTTGGTCCTCTCACACCCAACCCTGATTGCTCTGTGCCAGTTGAAATAAGTCATCTGAGAGGCTTGTGTTGGTGGGTCAACTTTTGATAGTAGAGTCCATAGGCTGAACCCAAAAAGCAGCAAATTTAATTTATGTGTAAATGTCTCACCTGGAATCCTGATGATTTAGCCTTCACCAGTGGACCTATTAAATCAATTATTGACTGGGAAGGCAACACATAGGAAAAACGAATTGACTCAGTGCTTCTACTCTCGTTGGAACTGACAACAGGTTTCAGGCCAGTGACATGTAAAATTGGGAATAAAACAATATTTTTAAAAAAGATAAAGTCAAGGAACCAAAGGAAGGGATATCCTTCAGTTCATGTTCTCTTTTTCCGCTGCTGAAAATATGACAACTGCCAAAGAAATTTGCGGGTTATTTTTATGTAGTTGCAGGAGAAAACATTTATTTCAATAGTGCTTGGACTATGGCATGCTGAAATGAAATATCAAGATTCACATAAAATTACTAATAAAATAAAAGGCATTACTAACAGGAGGAAAGTGCTTATAAAACACACAATAATGCTGACAGTAGGTATCTAACCTTTCTTGGATAAGGTTCAAGATAACATTGGTTGGCTGGGAGTGATCTTTTGAGCTGCACAAAACTCTTTTTCGGGCAAATGGTTCAAGCTTTAAAATAAAGGAGGTTAGCTCTCACCCTGTCCCTGTCAGGAGTTAAGAGGACTTAGAAAAAATGTGGTGATGATATAAACTGCCTAGCTATGCAAATGGAAGATGGGGTGGGGGGGATGTAACTAATTAATTTATTGGCTGGAATAAATTGGAATAATGGGTGTCTTCTGTATGCATAAGTTCCCCAGTGGAAATGGTTGGACATTTTTGTCTGGTGCAGAATATCTGTGCTCGGTTCCATCCAAGA
Source organism: Ctenosaura bakeri (assembly GCA_948474755.1). NCBI lineage: Eukaryota > Metazoa > Chordata > Lepidosauria > Squamata > Iguanidae > Ctenosaura > Ctenosaura bakeri. The sequence continues at coordinate 186,448 of CAOLHI010000282.1, forward strand.
ATGCAGAAACAGAGCTGGACATGCACTCAGGTTGAGATGCTTCACAAATTTCCTTCTGAGAGGAAGCAATGACAAATTTTAGCAATTTTCTTCCTGTTGCAATGAAGTCTGTGAAAATTGCACAGACTCGCATTTCAGGACTTATTCTGCACAAACTTCACATGGAGTAGTTTTGCACAGAAAATATCATTTTTTCTGTGCAAACAATAATGTTATTTTCTATGCAAAACAACCACATTAAAATTTTGTGCAGAAGAAGTGTTTTCATCAGGATTTCTTTCAACAGGATTTCTCAACACAGAAAAAACAAGGTATTGGTTTTTTTTTAACCTTTTAAAAAATTCTTTCAAGTATTATTTCCATGTGTAATACGTTCATATGCATATGTATACATATCCTGACAGTGAGAGCTGTCCGGCAGTGGAATATGTGCCTCCATGGAGCGTGGTGGAGTCTCCTTTTTTGGAGGTTTTTAAGCAAAGGCTGGATGGCCATCTGTTGGGAATGCTTTGATGGGTGTTCCTGCATAGCAGGGGGTTGGATTGGATGGCCCCTGGGGTCTCTTCCAACTCTAGGATTCTATGATTCTATGTGTGTGCAGATGCAGAAGTTTGAGCATACATGCAGACAGGAGGGTGTCCTCATTTTGTTTTGCTTTTGATTCCATATTTGGATGGTCATTCGGCTTTGTCATTTTGCTGTTGACCACAAAGGCAGAGTAGAACAATCCGTGTTTAAGTCCACCTGCAGAACTTTACCCTAACTTGCTCCATTGTAAGGGCTTGGCACTTAGAAATTGGAAATTGTTTCTACATTAGTTGATTGGCATAAAAGCATGGCCAGGGGTATATAAGGATGATGGGTTAGGAGAATGGGAATGGCATGTCTTGTCCTTTGTTTACAATTTTATATAAGGAAACTCCGGTTGGTGTTTCCCAGTAAGAGTTAAGCATGTGGTTTTAAAGTAATAGAGTGGAAAAGCTTAGGTAAGAAGGTCAAGGGTGTTCCCAGCAGTGGTGGAGCTTGGAGTGTGTGGACAGGGGGTGGGAAGGGGGCGAGGCTACAGCGTGAGGGCCATGGCTACTGTATGTGGGGGCGTGTCTGCAGTGCGTGGGGGCAAAGCCAAGGCATGCAGGGGCGTGGCCAGGGTATGTGGGGGCATGGCTACAGACTGGGATGCCCCCAAAAACATTGCTGTCCAAAGTGAATTGCACCCCCCACCCCCACATCCCTATGCTTCCCAGGGTCATTGCACATAATGCATAGCAGGTTTGTATGTCTTCCACAACTGAGTGATGGAGAAACTGGAAAGTCTGTGGCCCCTTCTGCAGCACTTCCCATCCCGTCACAGGGAGGGAAGACAGCAATGGTGTTTCTGCATGACATTTTTGCAGTCCTGCTCCTCTCCCATCCCCAGGCAGTGCGATCACAGATTTAAATCATTGACGGGTTTTCCTCGTCAATGACCCGCGATCGTCCCACTGTCCCACACTTACCTGTCCTGTGGAAAGACAGGAAGCACAATGGCAGTGGAAAAGTACCTGGCTGTGCTGTGGAAGGCCACATTAGCAGTTGCAACAAATGGCTCTCATGTTGGTAGGGCAGAGAACCTACTCAGATTTCACTTTCCAGGGTACCGAATTATCTCCATAAATAGGTACAGCACCTTGGTTGAATCCTTCAAAGGCTAAAACCTGGAGCAGAATATTTGCCTCACCGACTTTGAAGCCACTAGCCACTACTCTATGTTGTTGTTATTCGCTGTCAAGTCAGTTTCGACTGAGACCTCCAAGAGCTCCAGTCATCCGCTGCCCTGTTCAGGTGTTAGAAACACAGGGCTGTAGCTTCCTTGACTGATATTGACATCCTCCATCAATTTATCTAGCCCATTTTTAAAACTATCCATGTGGGCAGCCATCGCCACACCTTGTGGCAGTGAGTTCCACAGTTTAGCAATGTGTGTTAACAATCCATTCTGTAAAGGAGGAGTTAAATTTTATCTGTTCTGACTCTCCCACTTCCCAGCAAATAACCTTGTCAAGTTGCTGGTATTCTCTCTGTCCGCTTTCTCCATTTGTTTTTGTTTGTTTTCAAGTCAATCATGACTTAGGGCAACCCTATGAAGTGGGACATCTCCAAAATCCTAGTCATCAACTGCCAGTCACTGGGACTATGGCTTCCTGAACTGAATCAATCCACTTTCCATTCTGGAATGTGTCCAGGAGGATGACCAAAATGGTGGAGGATCTGGAAACCATGCCCTATGAGGAGCGGCTTAGGGAGCTGGGTATTTTTAGTCTGCAGAAGAGAAGGTTAAGAGGCAATGTGATAGCCATGTTCAAATACTTGAAAGGCTGTCATATCAAAAAGGGAGTGGCTTATTTTCCCCTGCTCCAGAGGCTAGGACAAGGAGCAATGGATTCAAGCTACAGGAAAAGAGATTCCACTTGAACCTCAGGAAGAACTTCCTAATAGTCAGAGCCATTCGGCAGTGGAATCTGCTGCCTCAGAGTGTAGTGGGGTCTCCTTCTTTGGAGGTTTTTAAGCAGAGGCTGGATGGCCATCTGTAGGGATTGCTTTGATGTTCATTCCTGCATAGCATGGAGTTGGACTGGATGGCCCCGGGGTCTCTTCCAACTCTATGATTCTGTGATTCCACTTTTAGTACAGTCTCCCTGTTTTCCTACTGCTTACCACTTTGTGGAACATTATCCTTTTTTTTCCAGGGAGTTGCATAGTCTTATGATATGTGCAAAAGTATGGTCGCCTCAGTTTCGCTATGTTGTCTCTATGGGTTTTTGTCCACTGTGTTTGTGTGGAATCATGTGTTAATAACAAGTTCTGGTTTAGGTATGGCGAGTCCCTGTTTTTTATGTCGGTAGGATTCAAAAATCCCCTTTTCTAGGGGTTATGAGCCATGCACAGCCACACACACCCCTTCTGTTTTGCAAGCCCTATTGTTTTAGCTTCCCTTCCCTATCATGTAGGTGTCTATGCCCTACCACCCACACGGTAAAGCAAGTGAGCTGTGAAATATATTCATTGTTAGAGTACAGGGGAAATGGAGGCAAGCAATCGGCAGTAATAATGTAAGACAGGAAAGGGAGGCTGCCAACATTACCTGCGTTATTTGGGTTGCCTTTTTCATTACAGGTCCGGGAAATAGGCAGCAATTCGATTATGGTATGATTTGGGGGTGGAATTGCCTGCCGTTTGCTGACCCCGTCGCAAGGGGATCAAATGACGAGTCAGCTCAAATAAAGTTTAGAGGTGCATTAAATGGACTGAGCATCACCTACCTTGGGAATGGGATTTTTTTTTTCATCTTCCAGGTTTTTGTAACTGCTTCTCAGATATATTTGTACCTTAAGGCAAGAGAGAGAGAGAGAGATGATGATGATGAAGAAGAAAGGATTGGCTGGGATATATAGGAGTGAGCCCGCCACAGCCAATAGGATCTTTTTCCCCACCCCTCCCATGTTCGGATCTTGGCTTCTCCCTGGCTTGCAAGAGAAGCAGTACGATTAACAACACGGTGGAAACCTGCCTGTTGGATTATTAATTTTCCATCCCCCCCCCCAACTCCTTTTCACTTTTCCCAGATGCTTTCCCTTTTAAAAAAAAAGAGAGAGAGGAAAAGAGAGAAAAAGGCATTGTTATTTGGGGTAGTTATTTATTTTCTTTACATATATATTTTTTTAAAAATAATTTGGTCGAGGAGCTTACCGCTAGCTACACTCTTGGTTATCCATCCTTGCAAAAGGCATATACATCACAGTAGGGTGAGTGTCTGTACAGTTTAAAGAAAGAGAGAGATCGGAAGGGGAATTCTGCATTACTGCAGGGGGTAATTAAAAAAAAAAAAGAGCAACAGCGAGAAAAGCATGAAAGGAAGGCAAATAAATGAGCAGAACCATGATTGTCTAATCACAGTTAGTGTTTAAGTCCTGAAACTAAAAGCACCGGTTGAACTAGGACAATAGCGCTCTGGCAGAAAACTGTCTGTTGTCGGGTTATGATGGGGCACGCAATATTGTTTCTACTCTCCAAACTAATTTAAATTGGCCCCTTCTAAGTCTTGATTGCCTAGAGAGATTGCAAATTGATAGTAAATGAGAGTTAATGATAGGTAATGAAACAAGCAATGCAATTCCTCTCCTCTCTCTCTCTCTCTCTGTTTCTGAAATGGAATTTGGTGACAGAGTCTTGCATTGTCGAATTGGAGTCCTGTTTCTTGTCATGGTGAACATGTGTTGCTTTCTAGTAAATGTCAGTGGAATGGCATCAAAGCACGGCAAAGCTGGGACGGTGCAAGTCTATTGCCAGGTGGTTTCTTGTTTGCACGGTTCGGTTCCCGAAGCGACGGTAATATCATTTCCGCCCTGCATGTGATCTCATTGGGCTCTGTCTTTTGATTCGTTGACCGGGTCATGTGTCCAGCTGTTATAAAAGGAAGAAGGGGGAAAGTTTGGCTTAATTCAGAGGGGTTGCAGAGGGTGGCTGAAGATCGTTTTTGTCCTGAAATTCACAATTTACAACATTGCAATGAAAATCTGACATGTATTTAGAAGGCAGCCCTTCAGAGTACCACTTAATGTGAAATAGGTGGTTTGCCTCTTTTTAAATGAAATGCATGCTTCTTCATGAAATGAAAGCAAGAAAGCTATATATATGCTGTTGTTAAATGTTTAAAACAACCACTGTAGGCATAGTTTCCATGCATGTGCGCACATGCACCATCAGCGGTGAAGTGAGAACATTAATTCTTGTGGATCTTTCACTTGGTGAGCTCCGAAAAAAACCAATCATTTCTGCTTCTGTAAAGCTGAGAGAAGAAGGAGCTAATAGCAATGAAAATAATAATGTTAATAGCAACTGCTCCTCTTCCTTCTCTCCAAAGTTACACCACCTTTATTTTAGCATGGATTTTTAAGGTCGTGCCTCTGAACGCACAGTTTTTTCCCACAGGCACACAAGCCAGAAGAAGGGGTGTATTCTCACCTTAGAGAGCCGATCTACATAAGAGATGGATGTACAGCTGAAAGCTTTTCTGGTCTACTTCTGTCGTGCAGTGTCTTTCAGAGAGTAACCATTCTGGAACAAACTTTGGGTCTTTTAAAAAAAATCTCATACTTTAAATTAATCTGAATCCAGACACTGCTTTCTGTTGGGATGGTTGCTTCTCGGAGAATGCATTCTTCGCCACGGCATCGCCCTCCTTAATGTTGAGCAGGGATTCTTCTTGACTGGGGAAGAAAAGGTTCCCCCTTCTCATTTCCATCCATGCTGGAGTTCCCCAAAGAAATGCTGCCATGCCATTAGCAAGACAGCATTGACAGTCCCTGTTTGAAAGCATGCAAGATGCCTCAAATGTTTGCACGGTTCTTTTTTTGAGATTATGAGTACATTGTTCAAAAGATTTGTCATTGATTGATCGCTTGACTCTGATGGATTTCTTCTCCCCCCCATGCACCCTCTTTCCCCCCCTCCTTTCGAGCGCATCTTAACGATGTGACGTTTTTGATAAGTGAAAATAGCAGCATACTTTTCCAGGCTAAATGGAAGAAATAAGTCTTTGCCAACTGCATTCTCTCTCCCCTCCACCACACTGCACTGCACCCCGTAGGAGAGGGGGGAAAGGTGAAAGAAATCCTAATAGCTGCTTTGTGGTGTGTTTTATTTCCCATTTTGCTGGCAGTGTTCACAATTTTAATTGCTCTAATGCAACGTCAAAATACGTTTGCACAAAAATTAAAAAAGCAGGAGCAGTGTGAAGAAAGACCTCTGTAATCGCTCTTGTTTTGGTTCGATGTGGGCTTTCTGTTGAGTGCAATCTTTTCATCTGGGGTTGTGAAGAAATCAAATGATGATGCCATAGCAAAAGGATCCCGTAATTGTGACATTTAGTTTGCTGGAATCTTGGCTTTGAAAACGGCTTGCACTCGAAGGGACGGCCGGTGTTCTTAGCACAGCTAAATAGACTTTAATTTAATTTTTGTTCTTCTTTTTTTTTTTCCACGGTAAAAATTGGGTCATCAGGAATTCAGGGATTTGATTATTTCGTTTCTTACTGTAACCAATTGTTTAAGCGCTGCATAGTTTTCAGGGCTAGACACAAGGATCAGTAATAATGTTTCTGAACTCTCAAATTAGATTGCCCGTTTGGTTCATGGATATCTCTCCACACACACACACACACATGCGTGCATCCAATTACAGATTTATTAAATGATATACACCGAGACGTGTAATCTAGATTGTGACTTCAAAGCTAATTCATTAAGGAGAGGGGTTGGGAGCCCAACTGAAATTAATTTGTCATCAGAAGAAAAATAAAAAAGATCTGGCTGAAAGAGTTGCTGATTACAAGAATCTGTTTTCATATATCACATGCATATATATAAAGTTAAATCCTTCTCAGATCCAGCACTCTTCTTATTTTATTCCCTGATTCTCTTCTTTTTTTCTGACCTTGTTGTCCTTTTTTTTTTTTCCTTCCCATGCAATGAAATCAAGTTCTCTAGGAAGATATCATAATTCCTTGCTAATTCTAGAGCTGCAAAAAGAAAAATAAAAGTCTCTAATTTGGGTTTTTTTCCGTATTTTTTTTCTTTTTCAGGGGTCACATTTTAGTTCCTGTTTATTTATTTTTTTCAAAAAAATCTGCAAGGAATTAATTTAAAGAGTACTTTCTGACATGTTTTCCAGTATCATTAATGCTTAAGAATCAGCAGGTTTGGGGGGACAGTCTCAACTTAGTTGAAGCTTCCTTCTCAAAGTTTTAAAGACAAGGGACCCAATCCTGTTAGTCTGATTTTCCTTGTTTCCTATCAGCTTAAGAGACTTTGTGAGCTTTTGTTGTTGTTCTTTTTGGCAAGGAACTTTGTATGTGTGGCTAATGATTTCTTCGGAACATGCGGATTTCTGTAGACAGTTTCCCTCGCTTACGTATTTTTGCACATTGACTAAAGCATGTTTGTGGGCGTTTTTGAAAGAAAATGTGAACAATTTTAGGTGGTCATTTTTTAAAAAAACTGTGCATTATATTCAGTGCACTTTATTTTCCAGAATACCCCACATACTTTGCCTGTTTCTGAATTTGCAAAGTGAGCTGTGTTTCTTCTTTTGAGTCTTAGAAGGTGCAAAAGGGCTACCTTTCCCCCACCCCAAGACTGTGATATCTAACAAAATTATTTTCCAGTCCTTGGAGAGGTTCTGTTTTGTGTTCTCTTGCTTGCCCTAAAAAAACAAAAAACAAAACTTGCACATACACAGTGTATCCCTTAGGTATCTAAGGCCATTTCCGCACTAGACTGTTATAGTGCTATTATTCCACTTTCAACATCCTATGGAATCCTGGGATTTGCAGTTTCGGGAGGGGCTGGCCAGCCCTCCTGAAACTGCAAACCCCAGGATTCCATAAGATGTTGCAAGTGGAATAATAGCTCTATAACAGTCTAGTGCGGAAATGGCCTAAGCCAGGCTGAGTATACCAGGCTCCACCTTTTATCTGCTAGGCTCCACCCCATGTCTCAGATTTTGAACTGTAGAAGTCCCGGGAAGGCTAATGAATCCTCACCACGTGGGAGCATCAGAAGGTGCCGTATACAAAGCTTAGCCTACCATTATTAGCTGTGGGCACAGTGGATCTCCAGGGCTTTAGGCAGGATGCCCTCTTAGCCTCGTCTGGAGATTTGTGGAGATTGCCTGGTCGTCCCTTCCAAGTACATACCATAGAATCATATTGTTAGAAGACACCACAACGGCTATTGAGTGCAACATCTTGCCACGCAGGAACACACATGGAAAGCAGCCCCAGCAAATGGCCATCCAGCCTCTGTTTAAAAACCTGCAAGGAAGGAGATTCCACCACACTCCCCAGGCAGCATATTCCATTATCAAATGGCTCTTACCATCAGGAAGTTCTTCTCGATGTTTAGGTGAAATATCTTTTCCTCTACTTTGAATCCATTGCTCCCTGTCCTAGTCTCTGAAGCAGCACAAAATAAGCTTGCTCCATCTTCAACATGGCATCCCTTCACATATTTAAGCATGCCACTTATGCCACCTTTTAACCTTCTTTTTGGCAAGCTAAACATACCTAGCTCCCTTTACCACTTGTCATAGGGCATGGTTTCTAGACCCTGGTTTGCTCGGGATGGGATGGTTGTAAAGAGGGCTGGACAGAATTTAATCTGCATTGTCCATTATTAATATCTGAAATGATTGAGTCTTCATAACAATTTCACTATTTATTTACACCGCAGGCTCATATTACGCCCTCTCCCACTATAATTCCATGCAAAAGTGAGTCTGGTGCTTCTGTTCTTTTTCTGTAATATGAACAAATTCCAATGCTTAGTGGTCAAATGCTAGCTCTATAAACTGTGAAACCAAGTGACTTCAAAACTCCTCTGAGTGAATGCACAGAAAGTATGAATTACATTACAGGAAGAGACTGTATGTGTAACGGCTGAAAAACAAACTTGATCATAGTGAATCAGTAAAAAGAACAATGTATGCTTGGAAGCAGAGAATGGAAAAGTTTAACTAGACCTATAGAAATTTATAAACTCTTATCAGCAAGACTGAATTAAGTTGCAGTGGAAAAACATATGGGAGGGCACTATTGGTTTCAGATAGCTGCCACTTTTTGTAGATAGAGAGGATGTGATTCATTTAGAAATTAAGAAGTGCTTAGAAACAGAAGAGTATCCCTGGCCATTTCCGCACTAGGCTGTTATAGCGCTATGATCGCACTTACAACGTCCTATGGAATCCTGGGGTTTGGAGAAACTGCAAGCCCCAGGATTCCATAGGATGTTGAAAGTGCGATCATAGCGCTATAACAGCCTAGTGTGGAAATGGGTCCTTCAAAGAGTAGGCACTAGAGGCTATACAATACCCATGCTAGAGCATAGAAAATGGTCTGAGTAAAGTTTGCTGGCATGGTTTAGTGGCTTGAGCATTGTTCTATGACCCTCGAGACCAGGATTTTATTCCCCACTCAGCCTTGGAAACCCGCTGTGTGAGCCGGGGTACCCCACACACTTTCAATTGCAGAAAACCTCACGATGGGTTTGCCGTAGCATCCATGTTGAGTCAGAAACAACTTGAAGTCATGCAACAACAACATGAACGTAAACCATGTTCACAAATTTTCTTGTCCTCAAGGTGTCTCAAGCACATCAGCCTATTCCAATACTACCTTTCCTCCTGCCTCTATTTTGGATCGGGTTCTTTTGGTTAATTTTTTTTTTTTTTATGCTTATGCCAAAAGACTTCTTTTTGTGCAAAGCACTTGTGTTCTTGGCGCGCTTTTGCAGAAAAATACACTTTGCATAGAAAAAGAATTGTTTTGTTAATTTTTCACCAAAAAAGTCCAGAAGTATGAGTAATAATAATAATGGGAGGGGAAGGAGGAGCAGCAGTAATTATAATAGAAAAAGTCACAAAACCTCTTTGTTCCTCTCCAGTAAGGACAAAATGTTTGAAATGATTCAATCTTGCACATGAGAAAAAAAAAGTGAAGTTTTACATCCATTGAAGTATGGAAGTACAGGATCACTGGCATTGATTCCCATTTTCTGCTTATCCACATTCTGGGGGACATGTGGCTGGATAGCAGTACGTGTGAAAGAGATCTAGGAGTCTTCATAGACCACAAGCTGAACATGAGTCAGCAGTGTGATGCGGCAGCCAAGAAAGCCAATGCAATTCTCGGCTGCATCAATAGGAGTATGGTGTCTAGATCGAGGGAGGTACTGGTACCACTCTACTCTGCTTTGGTTAGACCCCATCTTGAACACTGTGTCCAGTTCTGGGCACCCCAATTCAAGAAGGATATTGACAAGCTGGAGCAAGTCCAGAGGAGGGCGACCAAAATGGTGAGAGGCCTGGAAGCCATGAAGCCCAATGAGGATAGACTTAGAGAGCTGGGTATGTTTAGTCTGCAGAAGAGGAGGTTAAGAGGAGACATGATAGCCATGTTTAAATATTTGAAGGGATGCCACGTAGAGGAAGGAGGGGACTTGTTTTCTGTTGCTCCAGAGACCAGGACAAGGAGCAATGGATTCAAGCTGCAGGAAAGGAGATTCCACCTGAACCTCAGGAAGAACTTCCTTATGGCCAGAGCTGTCCGGCAGTGGAATCTGTTGCCTCGGAGTGTAGTGGGGTCTCCTTCCTTGGAGGTTTTTAAGCAGAGGTTGGATGGCCATCTGTCGGGATTGCTTTGAGGGTGTTCCTGCATGGCAGGGGGTTGGACTGGATGCCCCTGAGGTCTCTTCCAACTCTGAATTTCTATGATTCTATGATTCTATTTTTCTAGTCCTCAAAAATCAGAGAGCCACAGGCAGTTTTCAAGAAATGGCTTGAAAGAATGGCATTAAAAGATCATAATTCACAGGACATTCTTTATAGGAATGGTATTCACTCCATAAAAGTCGCACTCTCCTGATAAATTTCTTTTCATATTCCCAAAGAGGCTTCTGACTCTTTTTTCCCGACATATGGCGAGCCAGTTTTTGTATTGAAAGGATTTTCCAGTGGATTGTCTTTGAGGAAAGCATTTCGCCAAACCAAAATTCTTCCAGGATCTTTGAGGTAAAAAGGACAGAACAGGGTTGCAATGAATGTTCCCAAATTTTCATGCCCTTGATGAGAAATTTTCAGGTCCCAATCAAAAACATTGTTGATCACCCCAAGATTTTTCAGCTTGAGGGAGAGCCCCTGATTTGCATTTTTCCCAATTGGGTTAGTTTTCTGCTTTTTAAAAAATATGTATCTTTTAGAAAAATCTTCTAAAACTCCAGAAACAAAAAAACTATAATTAAAAAATGCTCAAAGCTTAGCATTCTGTCAGGGTTTTACACATGTGTAAGTTCCTTTTGCTTGTACTTTTGAGGAATGGTGTATTTCAGGGTTATAGTTGCATGAGGGACCAGGATGAAAGCATTGCCCCCAAATAAAAATTCTGCCCCCCCCAAATTTCTAGCATTAAAGAGAGTGAGACATTCAAAATTGTTCATACCTGAAACTCATATTTGCTAGGTTTGCATTTCCTTGGAAGCTTTGCCTGCCCCTTTTCTTTGGATGCCTAAATTGTGTTTCTAAAGGCTCAACAGAGATGCTCAAGTTACTTCAAATTCTAGAAATTTGGAGACTAAAGGAAAAATTTCACTCGGCGGAACAGAATTCTTTTTTTCTGTATCGGAACAGAATTTCTTTTTTTCTGTATCAATTCCGATTCATTTTTCCCCATGGATCTATAGTCAGTTTATGGATCTATAGTCAGTTCACAGCTGTCCAAGTGGAGATCTGTAAGTGTAACTGTTGTGTGTGTAGTTGTACAGTCTTGGATGGTGCATAACTACCTTAACTTATGAGCTTTTCACATTACACTGTTATAGTGCTATTATTCCACTTTCAACATCTTCTGGAATCCTGGGCTTTGCAGTTTAGGGAGCGGCATTTAGAATTCTCAGCCAGAGAGCTCTTCAGTCTCAGCAAACCACAAATCCCAGAATTCCACAGGATATTGAAAGTGGGATAATAGCACTATAACAGTGTAATGCGGAAAGGCCCTTAGTCTGCAGAAGAGAAGGTTAAGAGGGGACATGATAGCCATGTTTAAAGATTTGAAGGGATGTCATGTCGAGGAGGGAGTGGGCCTGTTTTCTGCTGCTCCAGAGACCAGGACAAGGAGCAATGGATTCAAACTGCAGGAAATGAGATTCCACCTGAACCTCAGGAAGAACTTCCTGACAATCAGAGCTGTCCGGCAGTGGAATCTGCTGCCTCGGAGTGTGGTTGGGTCTCCTTCTTTAGAGGTTTTTAAGCAGAGACTGGATGGCCATCCATGAGGAATGCTTTGAGGGTGTTCCTGTATGGCAGGGGGTTGGACTGGATGGCCCCTGGGGTCTCTTCCAACTCTACATTTCTATGATTCTATAACTACCCATCAGATTCCCTGGGACTGTGGAAACAGAAGTCATTTGCAGATAGTTACTGGTAGCACAATGTCAGTACGCAATGGAAAGCACAAACAGCATTTAACTACATGAGTGTAGGTTTACACTGTGCAAACATGATATAGGAACTTGGTTGAAAACTACAACAATCATGCTGAGTGGGGAAAAATATTTGGATTTGTGTCTATGTGGTAGCAATGGGAAGAATATTCACAAAATATTTGAAAAATGGTCAAAAAGCATATTTCCAGAATGCTGCAAAACTCTGGACGTTTGCAAACCTTTGTAGTTCAAAACCTGTTCTATGTTAAATTTGCACACCATTGTTTTGTACTGGAAACTCCATTTTCTGTGCAGTAAATGTAATATTTCTGTGCGGCAAACAGCATTTTTGGCACAGAAATATTGTGAGTGAATTTTGTACTGAATGAGCCTTAAACTGCAAATAGGTTTTGAGAACAGGGCAGTGTTTGAAGAATTTCTGGCAACAAGAAAGAAATGGCTAAAATTACTTCCTTTCTTCGAGAAGAATTATATCCTTTGTGTGTACATGTAAAGGTAAGAATGGAACAAGAAAAGTTTCAGGCTATTTCTGCCCTATACTATTATAATGCTATTATTCTACTTTCAACATCCTGTGGCATTCTGGGATTTGTAGTTTCCTGAGGGCAAAGAGCTCTCAGGCTGGGAATTCTAAAGGCCCCTCCCTAAACTGCAAGTCCCAGGATACCATAGGATGTGGAAAGTGGCTCAATAGCCCTATAACAGTGTAGTGTGGAAATGGTCTTTGTTTCCATCCCCATTTTAACCTTCAGTTTTTTCGTGAGGATCTAGAATAGCTTCACTTCAAACAGTTCCACAATTGATGACCTGGAGGGTGCATTGACTGTGGAAAGGATGAAAAAGAAGCTGAAACATATGGGTTAAATCCAGCCTTAATTGGAGCAGACCTATTGAAAGGAATAAAGACAAGTTAGTGATGGGACTCACTTAAGCCCCATTGATGTTAATGGGTCTACTATACAGGAGGCCTGAATCTTATTGGTAGCTCCAACTATGACTAGCAATGGAAATAATATTCCCTTATTTGTTTCTTTGGATTTTTTTTAATGTTTTGCAAGATTAAAAACATTAAAAAACATACCCAATCCTCCCCCTCCACCAACCCACCCAAAACTAAGCCCCTAAAACACACAACAATTAACGATTAACAACCATCAACACTTGACCCTCATAGTGCTGTTATTCCACTTCCAACATCCTGTGGAATCCTAGGGTTTGCAGTTGGGGAGGGGCTCAAAGTCCCCCCAACTGCAAACCCCAGGATTCCACAGGATGTTGAAAGTGGAATAATAGCACTATATAACAGTGTAGTGCAGAAATGGCCAGGAAGTACAACTTGTGATCTTGTAACAACTGAATGTGATGCCAGACAGTGGCTATTTCCGCACGACACTCTTATAGCGCGATGATTCCACTTTCAAGCTCCTATGGAATCCTGGGGTTTGCAGTTGGGGAGGGGCTCAAAGTCCCCCCAACTGCAAACCCCAGGATTGCATAGGCTGCTGAAAGTGGAATAATAGCACTATAACAGCGTAGTGCAGAAATGGCCTGGAAGTATAACTTGTGATCTTGTAACGACTGAATGTGATGCCAGACAGTGGCTATTTCTGCACGACACTCTTATAGCGCGATGATTCCACTTTCAACCTCCTATGGAATCCTGGGGTTTGCAGTTCCGGGAGGGGTCGGCCGGCCCCTCCCGGGACTGCAAACCCCAGGGTTCCATAGGAGCGTGAAAGTGGAATCATCGCGCTATAAGATGTCGTGCGGAAATGTTCAGTGTGTTCAGACAGACTTTTATTCTGGGTGGATTTTTTCACCCAGAAAGAAGGCAAAGAGAGAGCAAAAGAGGGGCAGGGGTTTCCCGGGGATTTCCCTAAGAAAGCAGTGCAGGGAGGCCAGGAGGGCCGGGAGGTGAAATGAATTGATGGCAGAGATCATCTGCAAGCCTGCTTTAGACTCCCCGGTGCTCCTTTCCCTCCCCTTCTTCCATGCCTCTGCTGTGTCCACATGCCACTAGCCTGCACTTTAGCCATTCCTAAAGCTCTTAAGGAAACAATTACAGTCATGATCGCTCACCAATGGAGCCCTTTTTTCCCCCCTGCTTGACACTGATCCTGCGATAGTCTCCCCACTTAATCCTTGCTAGCAATTTGCCTATAGTTGCCGCTAACAGGAGGTGATTAGGGGGGAGTTTCCGGCTGCCTTGTTCCTTCTGTTGTACTGTCGCCTTCGCCTTCGACAGAGGCTAGTGAATCAAAGCTGTTTTCCTATTAACTCAACACCTCCTAATGCGCTCGGCCCACTTTTATCTAATAACAGTCCTCAGCTTTTAACATTATTTTAATGTTATCTGTTGGGCCTTTTAAAATGCCAGTGTGAACATTTGCAAAGAAAGGGAAAGAAAGTGTGTGTGTGTGTGTGTGTGTGTGTGTGTGTTTAAGGGAAGGAAAATGGATAGGAAAGAAGAATTTTTGCAGCAATGCATTTGGGCTTTGGAGTGGGGCAGAGTATAAGGCAAATTCTTTGTCAGGAACTATTTAGAGGGGGGCTGGAAATCATAGAATCATAGAATCATAGAAATGTAGAGGTGGAAGAGACCCCAGGGGCCATCTAGTCTAACCCCCTCCCATGCAGGAACACCCTCAAAGCACTCCCTTGGACAGATGGCCATCAAGCCTCTGCTTAAAAACCTCCAAGGAAGGAGACTCCACTACACTCCATTGAGGCAGCACATTCCACTGCCAGACAGCCCTGACTGTCAGGAAGTTCTTCCTGAGGTTCAGGTGGAATCTCCTTTCCTGCAGCTTGAATCCATTGCTCCTTGTCCTGGTCTCTGGAGCAGCAGAAAACAAGCCCTCTCCTTCCTCTACGTGGCATCCCTTCAAATATTTAAACATGGCTATCATGTCCCCTCTTAACCTTCTCTTCTGCAGACTAAATACACCCAGCTCCCTAAGTCTATCCTCATAGGGCTTCATGGCTTCCAGGCCTCTCACCATTTTGGTTGCCCTCCTCTGGACTTGCTCCAGCTTGTCAATATCTTTCTTGAATTGGGGTGCCCAGAACTGGACACAGTATTCAAGATGGGGTCTAACCAAAGGAGAGTAGAGTGGTACCAGCACCTCCCTCCATCTAGACACCACACTCCTGTTGATGCAGACGAGAATTGCATTGGCTTTCTTGGCCGCCACATCACACTGCTGACTCATGTTCAGCTTGTGGTCTACGAAAACTCCTAGACCCTTTTCACACGTACTGCTATCCAGCCACATGTCCCCCATCCTATATTTCTGTATTCCATTTTTTCTACCGAAGTGTAGGACCTTACACTTCTCTCTGTTGAATTTCATTTTGTTAACCTCGGCCCAACTCTCCAATCTATCCAGATATACAAATCTATCCAAATAGAACATTCCTTCTGGTGACCGTTTATTTATTTAAGTAAATGAATAAACAAGCAAGTGTTAAGATGTTTATATCCCACAGACTCTTTCTTTTTACTGAATAGAATGCAATTTAGTAGTCTTGAGCTGCTTTGCTTGTATCTGTGAGATTAGGATTGTAATCTGATTTTGGACTGAGTTTCCTAGGCTCCTATAAGTCAATTGCTGGAGCCAAGACCATGTCTAGGGATTGAAATCACAACTCACAGAAAATCTACTGCTTTCTGCTTTGGTCAGGCTCCACCTGCATTATTATATCCAGCTGTGGAAACCAAAATTCAAGAATATTGACAAGTTGGAACATGTCCAAAGGAGGGCAACCAAAAGACCTGGAAAGCATGAAGCCCTGTGAGAAGCATCTTAGGGAGCTGGGTATGTTTAGCCTGGAGAGGAGTGGGTTATGAGGTGACATGATAGCTATGTTAAAATATTTGAAGGGATGCCATCTGCAGGATGGAGCAAACCTGTTTTCTGCCTCTCCAGAGACCAGGACATGAAACAATGTCTTCAAACCTCAGGAAAAGAGATTCCATCTAAACATTAGGGCGAACGTCCTGAGGGTAGGAGCAGTTCAACAGTGGAATATGCTGTCTGGGAATGTGATGAAGTCTCCTCCTTTGGATATTTTTAAACAGAGGCTGGATAGTCATCAATTGAGAATGCTTTGATGGTATATGTCTGCATGGTAGAATGGGGTTGGACTCAGTGGCCCTTGTGGTCTCTTCCAACTCTACAATTCTGTGATACCCTCCAATATTTCACAGATGAAAACTAGGACAGTTCAAAATTCTGGTTGTGACCTATGAAGTCCTATACAGTTCAGATATGGGTTATTTGAAGGACTGTATCTCCCTCTATGAGGCCATGTGCATTCATAAATTCTTCAGGACAGGGCCTTGTGTCAGTTGCTCTGCCTTCCCAGCCATGTTTGGTGGGTACAAAGAGGAGAGCCTTCTTGGGAGCTTCTCCCAAACTTTTATTCTCCTTCCTTAGGGATGCTGGGATGGCTTCCCCTTTGGTCTCCCTCCACTGACACGTGAAGTTTCATATTCCAGCAAATTTTCAGCAATTGACTACTATGGGCTTTTAATGGTTGTGGCTTGTTGGTTTTATATTCTATCTTTTAATGAATTTCTTTTCTGTTCTTGTTGGGTGTCTTCAAGTCATTGCTGACTTATGGTTCCCTAAGATGTTTACTAGACAAGATTCAGTCCAAGGGGGTTTGCCTTTACTTCCCTCTGAGACTGAGAGAGTGTTACCTGCCCAAGGCCACCTAGTGGGTTTCCATGACCATGTGGGATGCTGAACCCTGGTCTCCAGAGTCATAGTCCAATGCTCAAATCACCACATTGGCTCACATGCTTTTAATGGCAGATGGTTTAATTCCTTTAAAAATATGTTTTAAGTCATGTTTTTGTATGTTTTTAATCTGTTCTGAGTTCAAATATTCTGTAAGCAGCCACAGACAGTGTGCATAGTGGTTTGAGTGCTGGAGTTGTAGTCCATGCTCAAACCACTAAGCCATGTTCCTTGGAAGTTCTGAGTGAAATCCAGAGTGGTTTCATGGCCACACTGGCTTCGCAACCCCTTGTCTCCACTGGACTCTGCCCGTCCGATCTCCTTCGATTCCAAACGAGGAGCCAGTTCTACTTGTTTAGACATGGAGGCGCTTATGCAACTGAAGGAAAGGCTTTCAAACCGATGGGTTTAAAAAAAATATCCGCACACAGTGGCTGAAAAACATTTTGCAGAAACTGGCAAGTAGCAGTGGCCTCCTTTCCGTATTACCAGTCTGTTTGTTGTTTGCCTTAGGAAAAGGACCTGCGTGCCTGTAGTAAGTCAGTGGTTATACTTCTGCGGAAAAGTGATACGATGCCCTAGGACATTGCAAAGATGCGTTCAGGGCAGGATGACTGAGTGCTGTGTTGACAGATAAGGTACGCTTGGCAGGGCAGGCATGTCACCAAGTGTGTTACCGAGCCACCTGACCTGTGAGAAATGGACCTTGCTGCTGCATTTCCGTACTCCTGTCTTCTGCCTATTTTGTTCTTTCTCTTCATTATTGTTCCATCCTATTCCATCTCTGGGGCCTAATTTGGACCTTGAGGTTTCCTTGCCGTGCTGAACCTCACTGCTGAAATGCAAGGACTGAGACCCTACACTAGAGTTGGGTTGCAGCAATTTTCCCATGCTGTGTTGTGCATTGATTTTGCTGTGCAGCCTTTGGGGTGCAAGGCAAAATTGCAGGACTGAAGGAATGCTGAAGTATGCAACCAAACAGAAATCCATCTATATATGGGCAGCACCACTTCCACAACCGGAAACTGAATAGGGGCCTTGCACATGTCCCACTACTACTGTAAGGGAACTCATGCAAGTCTAAGATGATTCTGAATTTCACCATATATATATACATGTGTGTATATGTATATGTGTGTATATATATGTGTGTGTGTGTGTGTGTATACACACATACATATATGAGCCCTAAGCCCGGTTGTGGAACATAAGCTTTTCCAGAAGACATTGGCATCTGATTTATTATTTTTTATTTTGAATCAGGCATGTATTAATGAACAATGTATCAGTGACATAGCTCTGTCATAAAATGACCTAACTAATATTTAGTTATCTAATGAAAATAATGAAAGTATTGATTTCGTTAATTAGTTTGTATTTAATTAATAATTAACTAACTAACTAACTATTAATTAGGCACATCTTTCCTCTGTTGTTCACTTTTCCAAAGGACTCTCTGAACAACTTAAAAAGATCAGTCAAAAAGTCGTCCCTGCCTTTCCGATTTGTTTTTAAATCAACTACAGAGGAGATGCACCTAATTATTTTTAAATTGATTGATTAAACAAATAAATATTAATTACCCGCATTTCATGATTGATCTTTGTAAATTAGTCCAACAGCCTTTTGGAAAAGGGAGCGACAGAGCAATAATGCCCCTAATTAAAAATTAATAAATAATAAATTAATTAATTGTTATCATGATTATTATTAACTTGGTGAACTTTGACTCTGTGATTCACTTTTCCAAAAGGCTCCCAGGACAACTTACAAAGATCGGTCATAAAATACACCCTGCCTTTAGGTTTCCAGTACAAACAACTTGGAGCCAAGACAACGAAAAAAGCTGAGGACGGAGGAGGGAAAAGCAAACTCAGGAAGTAGTTCTTTACTATAAAGTTCTTACCATAGCAAGCTGGAACAGAAATGGAAGTGAGGAGAAGAAGAACCATAGATGACAGGGTCCCTGTCTCTGCTAAGCAGAGGTTGTAGTTCGGATCCTTTTATCTCCATTGCAACAGAATTACAGAAAATGGTATTGCCCTACTGGAATGATAAGACCTTTTCCAGAGACTTTGGTGAAATGCATTGGAAAATATGCAAGCATTCTGATCTGGGATAAAGCAGTGTTCTAGTTCCTGGTGAATTCTGGGGTTTGTAGTTGACTGAGGCCAAAGAGCTCTCTGGCTGAGAATTCCAAATGCCCCTCCCTGAACTGCAAACATCAGGATTCCATAGGAGGTTGGAGGTGGAATAATAACACTATAAACAGTGTAATGTGGAAATGGCCCAGGTATTCTGTTTTTGGTCCCCCATTTTGTTGCATGCAGAAAGCAGGTGCAAAGTGTCTTTGTCATTTTCCTTTGGTCAGTTTTTTTAAAGCATGCTATGGTTTAAATTCCCCACACGTTCCTTGCCGTGGGATGCTGAGGTTTGGCCCCGAGTGGTCTTGACAGCTTGCTGTCTCCAAACATCCTCACAAGGTTGTTGTGAACACGAAAGAGCCCCATGTCTGCCAGCCTGCACTACCTGCAAGAAGAGCCGTATGCAAATATGAGAGGTAATTAGAAGTCATAATGTTGGCACTGTGCAGAAATAACAATTTGACTTCATTTCTCAAGGTTTCCAAAAAAACGCATTTGTTAGCAGTTTCTTATCTGCCAAGGCTGTAAAGCCAGACAGATGGTTTCTCTAGGCTCCCAGCTTTACAAGCAAAAATAGAGAGAGAGAGAAAAAAGTAGTCCTGATAAATATTTTAAAACTCACTGTTAAGCATTTTGCAGATAGTAAAACAAAATGGGGAAAAAAATGAGATGGGGAGTGTTGCTTGTTGGTGGTTACCGTCTTACCAGTCCCTGAATATTAATACATTTTCAGCTGTAGACGGCACTCTTGTATTTGTGGCTGTGAACTTCACGTTGTTTCCCACGTATGGTGACCTGTGGTTTTCTCGACAAGATCTATTATCCAGGTGAGATTTGTCATTGTCGACCTCTGAGGCTGAGAAAGAGGAACTTGCTTGAGGTTACCTCTTGGGTTTCCGTGGGTGAGAGGAAATTCAAACTCTGGTCCCTGAGAGTTCTGCTTCAACACTCAAATCACTGCAGCAGACTGCCATATTGAGCACCACAGAGAACAAATGTAAATCATTACTAGAGTCATGATGTTTGGGGTGTTGAAGCCCATCTAGCTGGTTCACAATAATTAAGTGATTTTCTTTTTCTCAGCGCTTCATTATTATGGTGTCTGTAAATTTGTTCCTTGCAGAGACAGTGCTCAGTTTAAGGCTGGCAAGAGCCCCGGTGGCCACACCTATGGTCCACAGGAACTGGAAGGAAAACCAGGTCAGTCCCAAGGTTTACAAGCCAAAGCGCAGTCAAGGCACTCCAAGGTTTAAAAAGAAAAAGCTGTTCTGAGCAGAGTCCACAACTGAGAAGGGAGTTTCCAGAAGGATTAGCTCAAAGATTAGGCTCAGGGGCAGAAGTACGAGAAACCAGAACTGTAAAACAGGGTGGCACAGAAGTTTGGGAGCTGTAATCTGCAGCAACAGGATAGCCTGGCTGAATTGATTTATACCCAGCAGTTAATCCTCCCAGCTGGCCTCATTAGCTCAATGTCCCATATTTAAAACAGAGCAGGGCTTTGTCTGACCTTTTGCTCCCAGCACTTCAATTTATGTTACCCGACAGGGTGAAGTTCCTCTGCCTTCTCCTCCTGATGCCATGCCAGACCTGCCAGGCTTCCCTGGCTCCCACTAGGGCTTGTCATCTTGGCATTCTTTTTCCCCTTCTTCTTCCATGGAGTCCTCCTTCAGGTAGGACATGACAAACAGTCAGCAAGGTAGAGAGCATAATGTCTGGCTGATCAGCTGCAACCAAGAGACACACACCTTTGCCAGTAAGCATTGGTTTTGGCTACCAAGGCAGGAGTCGGAAGGAGTACATTATGAGGAGCCTGGCTTCTGTGTGCAACACTGAAAGCATTTCCGCACTACACTTTTATAGCGTGATCATTCCACTTTCAACATCCTATGGAATCCTGGGGTTTGCAGTTTCAGGAGGGCCAGGTGGCCTCTCCCAAAACTGCAAACCCCAGGATTCCATGGGATGTTGAAAGTGGAATAAACGTGCTATAAGAGTGTAGTGCGGAAATGGCCTGAGTCAGTCACCCTTCTGGTTCTAGACACATCTGGTCAAATGTGAGCCCCATCTCATTGTCACACCAGGGTTTCCCCCCTCCCTTTCACCACCAGTAAGCAGGGGTTGCAAATTTTTGCTAATCACATTAAAACAGTCCAAATGTTTTCTCCTCACTAAACAAGGCTACAAGAACTGTAGAGGATTTTCTGATGATTATTTGCTTTTGGGGAATTTTTAAGTGCAAAAATATATTGGGCCCAAGGTACACACACACACACACACACACAAACACACAATATGGTCAAGCCCTTCTTATTTGTGGGTTTAACTTTCACAAATTTAATTATTTGCAAGTTTCTCCAATCCCTACCTCACCACCTCAAGCGCTTCTTTTCTAGGGGAACCTTCCCTCTCAGCAGCTCTGATCAGGCCACACAGCCATTTCAAAACCTTTCCACTCCATAAAATGTTATTTTTCCTAAATTATTAAATAAACCACTTATGGTCCAAAATCCCATTATTAATCCCAAATGGGGTAGACCCTTTAAATCAATGGAACATATGTAAGCGTTCACTTAAAATGTGTCCATTTTTGATTCCATCAGTCTGAGGCCATTTCCGCACTAGATTGTTATAGCGCTATCATTCCACTTTCAACATCCAATGGAATTCTGGGGTTTGCAGTTCAGGGAAGGGAGAGCTGGCCCCTCCCTGAACTGCAAACCCCAGGATTCCATAGGATGTTGAAAGTGGAATGATAGCACTATAACAGTCTAGTGAGGAAATGGCCTGAGTCTAGTTGAAACTAAGAAACTAAGAATCAGGTCTTTGACACAAACCTCAGTAAACTTTTTTTCCATCTATAATGAAGGCAGTATTAATGGGTGAATATCCATGCTTTGTTTCCAAAAACCAAAATAGATTGGGATCATAGGAAAAGGACTTGAACCCAAGACCCACCTTGAGTCCTTGGTTGCTTTTGGACAGTGGTAGGCACCTGACGTTATTTCTTGACCTAAAATGTAGGGATAGTAATGACGTATGAGCCAGTGTGAAATAGTTGTTTGAGTGCTGGATGAGGACTTTAGTTCAGATCCTGGCTTGGTCATGGAAAACTACTACATGGTCCCTGGCAAGTCCCACTCTTTCTGCCTCAGAGGAAAACAATGGCAATCTCCTTCTGAACACATCTTGCCAAGAAAACATTGTAATGGGTTTACTTTAGGGTCTCCATAAGTCAGAAATCACATAGAATCATAATGTTGGAAGAGACCACAACAAGCATCCAGTCCAGCTCCCTGCCATACAGGAACAAACACTCAAAGCACCTCCAGCAAATGGCTATCCAGACTTTGTTTGAAAACCTCTAAAGAAGGACACTCCACCACACTCTGAGACATCATATTCCATTGTCGAACAGCTCTTACCATCAGGAAGATCTTCCTGATGTTTAGGTAGAACCATTTTTCCTATAGTTTGAATCTATTGCTCCATGTCTTAGTCTCTAGAGCAACAGAAAACAAGCTTGCTCCATCTTCAACATGAAATCCTTTCAAATATTCAACATTATGTTACTTCTTAACCTTTTTTTCATCAGGCTAAACATACCTAGTTCCTTAAGCCAGTCCTCATAGGGCATGGTTTCCAGACCCTTGAAGACATACAACAACAGCAGAGACTTACCTTTCAGGGCTATAGTGAAAGCCATCTTCTAAGTAAAAGTATCAATAACACACAACAGTAGCAAGTGTGATAAGAGTGGAGGGGCAAGCCATTAAATGGCACGGAGCATTTGTGTTCAACAATGTGAAGAACACAAACCCAGCTTGGGAAAATAAAGCAATAAGAAATCTCACCCGTGTTGATTTCCCCCTCTCAGAATCTGTCACTTTGCAGACAGTGGCCATTTGTTTGGGCACATGGCTTACTCTCCAGTGCATCTTGGCTCAAATTAAGCCCCGGAGCCAAGAAGCACATCAGAAAGACTGGGGACGCTGGGATGCCTTGTCCTAGAGGCTATGCTGCGGGCCTGCCATCTCCAGCATGTCATTCTAATGGCCCATAGTGCTTAATATCCTCATTTTCAGTTAGCTGAGCCCTCAAAGGTGTTGCACTTATTTGAATACGGTACTCCTTCACCCACAGTTACCATAGGATATCCTGGCAATCTGTATTCGGAGGTCAAGACCTGATCCATGAGCCTCCATCCTGTCTTCAGGATGCTTTCTTGGCAAGCGGAGTGTTTGAGAGGAGATAAACATTCTGTCCATGGCGTTGAAGCTTTGATATCCCATTAATATAAGCAGATCACCCCTTGCCATCGCAATGATGAATATACATGAATGAATCAGCCCTAGGAGAGTGTGGCTTGGACTAACACGGCTACAAAGTAATTCTACAGGCTGCTTGTACAGATCTACTTTAATTGAACAAGGTTAAATGTCAGCTTGTGCCATAACAGTAAAAGAGATACCCAAATACAACATTTGCTACTGTTCTTCCCCCCGCCCCCGTCTCTCCCAAATGATGCACACTGGAGATGAAACCCTGGCTCAGTGCAACCCTTACATAAGCGGCATGATCATTTCCTTGCCGGGAAGACATCTAGGGCTCTTGGACTGCTTGGGTTGGGACTGAGCCAAGATGACACATCGGTATCTCCAACTGAAAGATGTTAGATCATGGGGCTGAGAAAGATCTTTATACATCAGACTTTTGAGTGACCTAAAGGGGTCTAAACCCATGACCTGATGAATTCAGTATGACGCTTCAAATATTTTTGTATACATTTCTTTTGGATCCCCCTAACATGAACCATTAAGAGGGCTTCCAGAGGTCCTTGTTCTCCAGTTTTGTTTGGAGAATTTTTGTTGGTGAGCAGAATTCTAATACAGAATCCTAGATCCTTGGGTGTCAACAATCCCTTTCTTGTTGTTGTGTGCTTTGGGGTTGTTTCTGACTTGTGGCAACCCTAAGGTGAACCTATCATGGGGTCTTCTGAGGCTGGGAGTATGTGATGCACCCAAAGTCGTCCAGTGAGTTTCCATGATCAAGGCCATTTCTGCACTACAATCTTATAGTGCAATTATTCCACTTTCAACATCCTTTGGAATCCTGGGGTTTGCAGTTTCGGGAAGGGTTGGCCGGCCCCTCCTGAAACTGGAAACCCCAGGATTCCATAGGATGTTGAAAGTGGAATAATGGCACTATAAGAATGTAGGCAGAAATGGCCCAAGTGAGGAACTGAAGCTAGGCTCATAGTCCAGTGTTCAAATCACTGTGCCATTCTGTGTCTCAACAATCATTTACATTTAACCTATTTCCTCTTGTCTTAATGCAATGGCAACAACAAGCATGAAAGAACAGCCTCCAGAGTTCAGCAGTAAGTGCCAGTATCTTAAGGAAACAAATACGCTATTTGGTTCAGTCTGTTGACTAGTGAGAGAAGAGTTACCAATGACAGTTAGTGGGGACCCTGTGGAGGCAGACTATCTGTGGAATCTGTAAATTCCCCTGAAATTTTCAGTCAAGTGCTAAGTATCCACTGCTAAAAAAATAAATGGATGAGTGGGTAGATGGGCAGAGAGATGGATGAAGTCAGCAAAACAAGGTCTACCCTTTCACAGCTTGGAGTCTTCTAAATGTACTGGACTGATCTGGATTGCAGTTCTTGGCCAGCTCTCATGTAAACTTAAACTTCTTAGGCAGTTATGTTATTGATGCTCAAACAAGACACTGATAGATGCAGATACTTATGATTATAAATCATAAGCTGGCAAAGTGTGGCACATCAGTTGCATGCATCCCCTTGATTCCATTTTTGTAGCTCATGAAGTCTTCCATCAGTCCCCAAAATTTTTTGGCATGACTTGAGGGCAATTTTTGCCACCACGCCTTGTAGAAAGTCCCACAAATGTTTGAAAATATGTGAAAATGCCCCCAACATACCTCCATAAATATTCCAGAACCCCATAGTACCTCCAAATACCTCTGCTTTTGTCTGGAGTCACTCTCCAAATGGTGGCAGGAAGTGATGTTACATTTTAGAAGGACTGCAGAAGAAAATAGAAGTTCTTAGGCTCGCTGTGAGGAGTACATGCCTCTGGGAGGGGGTCTAGGAAGAAAATGGGCTCCTGGGCCACATGAAGTTGCCCATGATAAATGATAGATTTCTGCAATTTATTCTAAGTGAGAGTGCCTTTGAAGACTCCTGTGAAGCTTCAGATGGTTTGGAATATAGCCACAAGGCAGTTAACTCATACTGGTAGGAATGGACATTTGTTGCTTCAGGACTGATTTGGCTACAGGTTCCACTGCATCATTAAAAGTGCTGCCCTTAATGTATAAAACCCTAAACAGCCCACAATTGTTACATATAACCTCTGCCACTGAGGTTTATTAACCCCAGCTACAGTTTGTTGTTGTTGTTTGCCATCAAATCACCAAGGTCTACTTAGATCTTGCAGATTCAGCAACCAAGGTTGACTTAGATCTTGCAGATTCAGGGATGTGTCTTGCTAGATTGAACCCATCTACCAGTAGTGTGATTTTCCTCTTTTCCTACCGCCACATTCCTGAGCCTTCTTGTCTTTTCCAATGACTTATGTCTTCTCATGATATGCTCCCATTGAATCAATTTACTCACCATTCAGTAATGGATTCAGTGGGTCTCCTCTGGTTGGGACTAACCAACAGGATTGCAACTACTGTTTTCAAACATTGGCTGGCATCCAATTGGTGTTTTACATCCACTCAAGTTCTCATATACTTGTCCTTTTTGGAGCATGGCATGACGTCCATATTCAGTTCCCAGTTGTTTAAGCAGACCTCTGCAAGTGCTAACTGTTGAACAGGCAGCTGGCCATTCTTGGATGGTGTTGAACCACTTCTCAGTACCCCTAATGTGCCACTTGATGTATTGAGATGACAGAAACAGCAAGCACAGTCACAGATATGCAGTCAATTCCAATAATGTTGGTTTTCATCAGAAGGCTGGTATAACACAACCACCACTTAACTATATGAGCATAGTTAACAGTTTCACTGTGCAAGTATGAGTGTAAATTTATGCTACGCCAGTAAGATCTCTGCTCGTGTTTTTTTTTGTTTACCAGCACATCCAGTGGCCTTTGTGTAGCTAGATCAGCGTGTTTCATTGATCTCTGCTGTGTTGTAGTTTACGCTGGCTTTAAAAAAAATGTATTGAATTGCATCTGTACTGTAAGTTGCTTTCAGAAGCTCTATCTGGAAGTGGGCTGTCAGAACCTTAAATAAAATAAGCATAAGCCAGTGCATGGGGGAGACTAACCTATTTGGGTGGAGTATGGACAGTATGTGTGTGTGTGTCTGTTTGTGTGAATGTCCATCTATGCTAACTCACCCCTCCCCCCAAAAAACCCTGTTCCTTTAATATGTATACAACAAGAATATTCATTTCATGTTCACGCTCACTGGCTTCCAGCACACACTTCCGTAACTATGCATTGGAACTTAATTGTCTCATTTCTTTTAAACACCTCTCCCCATTTATCTCTCACTTTTTTCTGGCTCAGTTGCGCTTTCTCAGTTGAAAATGCTCATATAAAGATCCTGTATTTTCTTGCTATGATCTAAAATGCATCCAAAAAGACACAAGGTTTCTTTAAAAAAAATGCAGAATTGTCTGTAGCATCCCATCTAAGGTTGGAAATGATGCTTTTATAGGGTTTTTCTTTTTTCCTTTTTGATGAATTAGGTATAGGTGCAGTGGACACCACTGCTGCATTGTTAATGTTTAAAACAGTTGATGCTCTGGTGCAATGCATGTGTGTGTGTGTGTGTGTGCGTGTGTTTCTAATTAGACAAAAGCTGGAGAATCCCATTTACATAATCAACATGGGAACGGAAACTCAGCAAAAGGGAGGTGGGGGGAAATCCATATATTTGCAACAAAACTGTTCCTCAGCAACATAAAAATGGCTTTTATAACATAAAGGCTGTAATTAGAATAAGTCAAACCAGTTGGAAACGATTAAATCCAGGGCAGACGAAGCTTTCTTCTATATATTTGTCTGGAGATTATTGCTTACTACTCAGGAGCATCTTTGATTCACATACAATGCTCGACGCAGCAAAGATAATCCTTCCGAAGGCAAAGGAACATAAATTTAGATACGCTGTTAAGGTTCTCTCTCTATTTCTTTTGCATGCACTCTCTCTCTCTCTCTCTCCCCCTCCCTCCCTCTGTTAATATATTTTTGATTTGATGAGAAGCAAAGGCTTGGAAATTATGTTGGAGGGACAAGTGGAGGGTCACGATAGATGAATTGCTGGGGAAAAAAGAGCTGTGATCATCAATTTGAATCCTCCTTTTGCACACACATCCACCCTTTGAAGCTTTTAGGATGCACTTTAGAAGTCCACATGGAATAATTTGCCACATGTCACTGCGACACGTTGATGCGAGTCTCATTGTGTTGAAAATTATAGTCCTGAGGTAGGGATTTTCTGCGTGTTGCTTTCCTGACATCAGCTATTAAAATACAAGCAAATCTTGGCAGGTATAAATTTGAAGAAGAAAAGAGATTATGTAAGAAAATCAGAACTGTTTAATATTAATCAGCTTTCCCAAGGAACGTTGGCGATCGGCTCTCCAGTGGTCCTTTTGGAGCTGTTGATAAACCCCTTCTCCAATGCACTCCCAGTGAAGTGCAGATGACAAGGTTCCAAGGTTCTTCTTAAACTGCAGATTTGCTCTGGCTGAAAGCTTTGTCAAAGGTGTAAAGATGATCCATGCTTGCTCCAGTGTGGGAGGAGGTATAATTTGATTCCCTTTCCCTGTCTCTTTTAGAGTTCCCAGGGAAAGATCCAGCAGGCCCATGCTCCTTAGTGACCGTGGGGAAGTTTCTCAGGTGGGGCAAGAGGGAGGTGAAAAAAAGAGGCAGAGAGCATGAGAACTCAGTTTTAAGACAGAGGGCACATGTGGTGTGAGGGATCTGTGAGAGACAGAGAGAGAGGGGGAGAGGGAGAGCAAGAGAGGGCCTTTCCGCACCACACTGTTGTAGTGCTATTATCCCACTTTCAACCTCCTGGGGAATTCTGGGGCTTGTAATTTACTGAGGCCAAAGAGCTGAAAATTCTAAACATCTCTCCCTAAACTGTAATTCCCAGCATTCCACAGGATATTGAAAGTGGAATAATAGTACTATAACAGTGTAGGGTGGAAAGACCCAGAGAGATGTAGGGTAGGGTAGGAAACAGGGGCGTGACATGAAGTGGGGGGACTCAACATCCTCATGTAGATGTAAAGGGGGCCACAGGGGTTAAAAAGTCTGGTAACCACTAGTATTGTCTCGTCTAGAACATCAGGGCTGTTACCACTGGTGCATGTTTAGACTAATGACCTTTCTACCCTACACTGTTATAGTGCTATTATTCCACTGTCAACGTTCTGTGGAATCCTGGGGGTTGCAGTTGAGGGAGGGGCCTTTAGGATTCTCAGACAGAGAGCTCTTTGGCCTCAGGAAACTACAAACCCCAGAATTCCACAGGAGGTTGAAAGTGAAACAATAGCACTATGACACTGTAGGACGGAAAGGCCCTAAGATAGTGGCATATATCTACATTTCTTATCTCACCTCTATATATTTATACACACACACACATACATACATACACGCATGCACCTATGTTTAGTTACACCAAATTCAATAATCCCTAATGTATTCTCTTACTGAATTTTAAACCAGTCCCATTAAAACGCCTTTAACGTGCTAAAGCCGGATTCTGAGCGGGTCTCCATTTCATCTTTATCGAGCTGAGGTTATAGCACTCCTTTCCTTTCGCGCCGCAGCGAGGGTCCGTCAATAATTCAATAGCTGTGGCCTTGATGGGCCAGGCCCTCTCGTAGACTTTAAACAGAGCCAAAGCAGCTTGTCAAATTGTGAAGTGCTGTCAGCGCTCAGTTGATCTATACTGCATGAATTCTTCCCTGGCTCTTGATGTATCCCTGGGAATTTATATATCTATATATCTAAGAAGGAGGGGGGACCATTTTAGAAGTAGGTCCTGTGTGAAGAACCTGCTTCTTTGGAATCCTTAAGAAGGACGTTGGGCAGCTGGTGGCATTATCTCCACGCAGGTTGAACAAAGCCATGGCTTTTCAGCAGGTAGAATGAGTACGGTGTTCCCTACAGGCTGTCTGTGAGGACAGAAGCATGAATATTGCAGAGTGGGCACCAGTGTCCCATTCCCTGAGCCACCAGGGAGACCTGGTCAAAAGAGAGAAGTCTTCTGAGGAGACATAGCAGAGTTGGAGAGCATCTCCTCTGCATGCAGAGAAGGTCCTAGGTTCCATCTGTGACAATTTCATTTAGAAAGATCAAGGAGTAAGCAGGTGATGCAAAAGTTTTATAGCTGAGAAACTGGAGAAGTCCTGCCAATCAAAGGAGGCAAATGTGAGTTGGATAGATGAGCCATCTCACTTCATATTAAGGCAGCATCTCCTTGTTCTGTTGTTGTTACCTTTATTGTTCCAAGACATGCACTTAAGCAGGGATTTCATTGGTGAAGGTAATTTCACATTACCTTCACACACGTCAGGTTCAAGGCTAAACCAACTTCAAGGTTCAAGGTTGAGCCAACTTGAGTGCCTCAGCATGATTCTCGTATCATCCATCAGTTCTTTGTATCTGATTCAGTTGTCCCCCTTCATCAAAAAATACAGCCCCATTGTTCAAGATGTACTCATTACACAGAATCTTTTCTACAACTCTTCTAGAGTTGCTCTTGATTCATCATTAATGTATTTATTCACTCCTGTGGAGGACTGTGACCCTTTTTGTGCACCACCTCCAATGCGAAATGGCCATGGGATGGCCATGGGATCACGTTGATGCTTCTGCATGATGTCATCGTGATCCTGTGGCCATCCCATCACAATCATGGATTAAATCATGTTTGAGTTTCTCCCGAACATAACCCACAATTGTGGAGTCCTCCCGTGTCCCTCCTGCACTTACCTGTCATGCAGAATGTCAGGATGTGCAATGGCTATGCTTCCTTCCCCAGTGCAGCCTGGGAAACTGCCGGGCTGTGCTGTGGAAAGGAGGAGCTGAGCCATCGCACTTCCTCCTATCCAGAGGGCAGCCGGTGTGGAGGGACAGCCCAGCAGAAGCGATTCCCTCCCGGGAGAGGCTTTCCTGGGTTCGCCACGTGACAGCTCCAGGGGAAAGGTAACATGCAAAAAGGGCCTGTAACTCCTTATTAAAGCCTGTGTGAGATAAGCCAGGTTTAAATCCTCCATCCCAAGCCAATCAATAACTTTATAATTCTCCTACCTTATTTCGTGAAGCTGGGATTCCAGAGAAGTTTGGAATTAAAACAAAATGCAAAATAGTGAACCGGTATGGTGAGGGTTGGACCAGGGCCCGGGGACCAGGGCTTGAATTCCTGCTCAGACACAGAAACCCATAGTGTCACCGTTCTCTTATTCTTGCCAAACATGCCTGAGAAGGGAGCCAAGCCATATTGGTTGAATGTGTGGTCTCCAAACACCAACCTCCCTCAAACTACTACAAAAAAATGTGATTTTTGGTTCCCTCAACCTGCAAAAATTGGCCCTATTTCAGCTGAAATCTGGAACCGGAGAGGCAGTGTGGCCCTTGGAGGGGCAGATGGCATGTGTGTAGTCTACATCTATCGTACAGCCTCCAGGCCATTTGCCTGCCCTTTCTTGCCTCTTCAGCCATGGGTACTGCACATTCCCTCCATCTCTGTGAGCCTAGCATTAATCCCCAAAGTAGATCATTCACATTAGATATCTATGGTGTATAATTTAATAGAATGGGTCCATCTTCATTTTGGAGAGGCAGTCCAAGGGTCAATTTCTTTCTTATTAATATATTTGAAATAAGTGTCTTCCTGTTCCCCACACAATAAAAATATCCGACTATGGCCATTTCCTCACTAGCCTGTTATAGTGCCAGCCGACCCCTCCCAAAACTGCAAACCCCAAGATTCCATAGGATGTTGCAAGTGGAATAATAGCGCTATAACAGGCTAGTGCGGAAATGGCCTATAAATCAGTAAAACTGAACCGTGTAAGATTTTTTTTTAAAGAAATCCAAAAAGGGACTCTCAGCATTGAAGCATACACTTCAGCAGAATAAATAGGCAAAAGTCATTTACAGATGATGATGATGATGATGATGATGATTTTAAAAAGGGCCCAGTCATTATTTTTTCTCTCTTTAAAGAGTTTTTCTGTGTGTGTGTGTTTGCATCTTAGCACAAAAATGATATCAAAGCTGTTGTTGCATTCTCCAGGAGAAAATATTATACCATAGTTGAGAAAGTAATCTTTCCCATTCCGATGGCAAATGTACACAGAGGAATAGGGATGGATGTCATATGGAGGCTGGAGCAAGCTTGTTTTATGCTGCTCCAGAGACTAGGACACAGAGCAATGGCTTCAAACTTCAGGAAAAGAGATTCCATCTAAACATTAGGAAGAACTTCCTGATGGCAAGAGCAGTTCAGCAGGGGAATTCACTGCTGCCTGGGAGTGTGATGGAGTCTCTTTCTTTGGAGGTTTTTAAAGAAAGGTTGGATGGCCTCTTGTCGAGAATGCTCTGATGGTGTCCTCCTGCATGGTTGAATAGGGTTGGACTGAATGGCCCTTGTGGCTTCTTCCAATTCTATGATTCTATGATGACAATTTCACTGAGCTCAAAATTAAGGGCCTCACCAGCAGCACAGTTGTGTGAAATTAGTTACTTTTTAATAACAAGAATGTAACAAAGTTATCATGCCCCCCAACTGTCCTGATTTGGCATCCTCTGGCCTCCCACCTTTTCCGCTGCTCCGAAAATGTTCCACTTTCTCTATCCTCCTCCCACTTTCCCCCATTGTCCTCAGCTTACTTCTGTTGCTGCAAACAGAATCCAAAGTGTAAAAGTAGTTTGGACTCGTTTAGCTCATCGGGGGAGAATTGTGCCCTTCCCAAGAGGCTCAGGCAAAAGCAATCTCCTGAAACCAATAAAATTGCCAATAAATGTGTGCCTATTCATTAACCACATTTGTCACCTGGACCATCCTCTGATGCTACCCACAGGTCCACACAGTTTTCATCTGTGAAATGCTGGAGGGCATGAAGTACATGTTAGTGTAACAAGAAGACTTTCTCAATGATTTTAGAAATAATTCCATTTTGGGACTAAAGAGTCATTTGACAGGAAAAACTCAAGCGCAATGTCATCATCTCATCAATCCTATTTGTTTAAATGAACTAGTGGAAAGTAATTGAAAACTCTTTGGCATCTCCAACAGTAACATTCACTCTTTTTACAAAATGCAATGGTGATGAGAATGAACTATTTTTCAGATAGTATGCCTGGAAACTTATGCACACGTAACTCTGGCTTACGAATCTGTGCATTCTTTGGGACTAACATTTCAACACACAGTACCTTGGAAGTCCTGGCATTGTGGACAAATTTCACAGACAAATAAGAAAAATTAGGGGACCTGTTTGGAAGTTCCTGCTAGATATCAGGGGATCTGAAGGGAGCAAAATAATTTTTATGTGACTAGTCAAGATGTATACTGCACAGTGGGAAGGAAAGAAAGCAGAGAATTTAGAAGTCTTTGTTTTGCAACTCCAGCATGTTTCTTGTCCCCTCTCATTGTACAGTATAAAAAAAAAATCACAAGTGTATGTGTGGGTTTGTCCCTGGATGTTTACAAAAATTGACATGGGAGAAATCTACCTTACTTGTGGCAAGATAGGCACTCCAGGCAAACAGGAAAGGCTAAATTTTGCAGCTTGGAAAGAGTAGCTGTAGTAGCCGTCATCGCTCAGAAAAATGATTGACCATTGTCAGTGAATGTTCAGTTTCAACAGCTTTGGAGGACGAGTGTCTGTCTCGTTGGGTATTTGGTCATCCCTCACGTTGCACATCAGTCTCAGCTGCCCTTGAGAGAAGAGGCCTCTCTTGATCCAAACGCATTATTCAGCATGAATGAAAAAAGAAAATGAGTTGCTCCCAGGCCATTTCTGCACTACAGTGTTATAGCACTATGATTCCACTTGCAACATCCTATGGAATCCTGGGGTTTGCAGTTTCGGGAGGGGCCGGCTGGCCCCTCCCGAAACTGCAAACCCCAGGATTCCATAGGATGTTGCAAATGGAATCATAGCCCTATAACACTCTGGTGCAGAAATGGCTTCAGTGAATTTTGTATATTCTGCATAGTCAGTTTGGTGGTTTGAGCACTGGACTAAGGTCCAGGGTTCGAATCCCCGCTCAGCCATGGAAACCCCAAATGTGCAACTGCGTTGCTGGAGTTGTGTTGGTCAGTCCCAGTTCAAGCAGACTCACTAAATCAATGTAAATCCCATGGATTTCCATGGTTCTACTCTGTTCAGTAGGATGGGAGATGATTACACTTGCTGAACTCCATTTACACAACCATAGACTGAATATCTCCATGACCAATAAATAAATTTTCAACAGAGAGAAATGTAGGATCCTGCACTTGGGCAGAAAAAATAAAAGTCACAAGTATAGGATGGGGGACATGTGGCTGGCTAACAGTATGTGTGAAAATGATCTAGGAGTCTTGGTAGATCCCAAGCTGAACATGAGTCAGCAGTGTGATGCGGCAGGCAAGAAAGCCAACACAATTCTTGGTTGCATCAATAGGAGTATGGTGTCGAGATCGAGGGAGTTGATGGTACCACTCTATTCTGCATTAGTTAGGCCTCATTTGGAATACTGTCCAGTTCTGGGAACCTCAATTCAAGAAGGATATCAACAAGCTGGAACATGTCCAGAGGAGGGAAACCAAAATGGTGAAGGGTCTGGAAGGCGTGAAGCCCTATGAGGAGCAGTTTAGGGAGCTGGATATGTTTAGTCTGCAGAAGAGAAGGTTAAGAAGGGACATAATAGCCATGTTTAAATATTTGAAGGGATGTCATGTTGAGGAGGGAACGGGCTTGTTTTCTGCTGCTCCAGAGACCAGGACAAGGAGCAATAGATTCAAGCTTCAGGAAAGGAGATTCCACCTGAACCTCAGGAAGAACTTCCTGACGGTCAGGGCTGTCCGGCAGTGGAATATGCTGCCTGGGAGTGTGGTGGAGTCTCCTCCTTTGGAGGTTTTAAGCAGAGGCTGGATGGCCATCTGCTGGGAATGCTTTGATGGGTGTTCCTGCATGGCAGGAGGTTGGACTGGATGGCCCCTGGGATCTCTTCCAACTTTATGATTCTATGGGCTTTTTCTCACTTTGGGAAGAAAACGGGGCATTCTGTTACTCACCGGACTGGCG
Organism: Ctenosaura bakeri; assembly: GCA_948474755.1. NCBI lineage: Eukaryota > Metazoa > Chordata > Lepidosauria > Squamata > Iguanidae > Ctenosaura > Ctenosaura bakeri. The sequence goes on from CAOLHI010000282.1 coordinate 220,670, forward strand.
CGCTCCCTCCGACGATCCACACTGATCCGGAGCAGCGCATGCCCACGCTACACACTGCTCCAGGGATGAAAACAGTGGTTTCTGGTTATTGGAGGCTCTCCACCAACCAAAGAAGCTCGCCAGCTGGAAACCTGCCCCTGGAAGATCTGCAGCCTCGTGCTGGTGCGAGCCTGCAGATCTAAACAGGAGCGCAGCGATGGAGTGGGGCACACCGGGCTATTGAAAGACCTGTTTTAAGTGGTCTTTCAATTGCACGGCGAACCACCAGTTCTGGTTGTTCCAGAGTGGGCTGAAGTCCGAAACTACAGAAAGTAGTCCGGACCCAGTCTGCCCCCGAGTGCAAACGTCCTCGCTGGACGCACTGCCCTGTTTTAAAAACAAAATGCAGAAAAGGCCTATGATTCTAAATGCATACATAAATAAATATAGTCAAGTGTTTAACAGAAGTTATGTGTGCGCATGACCTCAGCAAAATTTTCACCCCAGCACTGCTACTACAAAGTTCTATTTATCAATCATAGCAGATCACCAAGGTGGGAGACCTTTCTTATACCCACTTGTCACACCTTCCTTTCAAATAATTTTTTTTATAATGAAATGGTAGTACATTCTTTCTTTGATCTGTCTTGCTGTAGCCCCTTCCATCTTCTCTTATAACGATTTAATTCTTCACCAAGTTTTTTCTCAAAGGAAGCAAACAGTGATTTTAACCATTTTCTTCTAGTGGCAAAAAACTTCTTGAAAAACTATGTGGCTATCAAAGCCTATTTTGCAGTTTAGAGCTTGTTCTGCACAAAATTCACATCTGGTTGCTTTGCATAGAGAACAACATTGTCTGCACAGGAAACATTTTCCATGAGCAAAATAATATTCTTGCATGGAAGTATTATTTTCTGCACAGAAAATGTTGTTTTCCCATGCAAGAAAGCATTTGCAAATTTTGTGCAGAATAAGTCCCAAACTGCAAAGATTCTCATCAGTCCATTATTCTTCTCATTGGTACTTCTTGATGCTCAACAAATTTTTGACTATGTTTTCAATGTTTTTTTTTAATATTTTTTCCATCACTGTTCTTTTGATACAGGCAGAAGGGCTGAGCCAAGTTTTCTGTATTGGAACATAAGAGTTAAATTATAGCTAGCTCTGATTTATTTTGTACTGGATTTCCTACCCACCCCTCCAGTTCCAGGGATGTTTATGTTGGCTTACCATCCTCACATGGAACATTATTATTATTAAATTCATCTCTTTCCCTTGTTTTAAGGGAACAATTAATCCCCCCACCTTGAAAAGTTCCACTGATGTTGTCGTATTTGATTTCTAATAGGCTTTACTTCCCATGCATATGTAAGAGCTGAATGTTATCTTCTATTTTTTTTTCCCCCAAGGCTTTGGGAAAGAAAGGGCTTAAATTAGACTCTAAAATGTCTGCTTGCAGAGGCGGTGGGGTGGAGGTGGTACGGCTTTTATAGGGGGGAAGCTGGTATTGAGAGAAGCTTGCCTGGCTATATTTTAACACATTTCTCTTACAATGCTTTGCATGTTAAGCCTCTCTTCCGATAAGATTTAATTAGAATTAAAACTGCCATTTGCATTCTTAATGTTGTTTCATTGTTTTCTTTTATGAGTTATCTTTTATTTTCATAAATTCTTCATAAATGATCTGTGTTCTGGGTATCTGTTAAACACAGCAGCAAACAGATTAGGAGCCTCTGAGCCATTTTGTCTCAAACCAGGACAAGAGAGAGAAGAAGAAGGGGTTGCTCTTACTGTGGATAAGTTGTAGCGCTGGGTCATTTCAACTAACATGTCCTAATGGCCAAACTTTGTTTGTTGGGAAGAAATAGAAATTAAAATTTACAGCTCAGAAAAAAGGATGCCTTCCCTCCCTTGCATTTTACCAACTCAATTGTTCCCAGTTTTCTGGAGGGAGAGGTGAGTGGCTTCTACTTCTTCTACCAGCTGTGCCACTGCAAATTTTGTACCAGATGTGGTGGAGAAGATACAGAAGGGGGAACGATTTTTCTCTTCCTTTTGCTTCCCTGCACCTCACTCCAGTTTAATCGGGCCGTGCTGTCCATCCTTCCAGCTACAGAGCTGGAAGGGACGTAACGTGGGCCATTTCTGCCCTACACCGTTATGATGTTGTTATTCCACTTTCAACCTCCTGTGGAATCCTGGGGCCTGGAGTTTAGTAAGGGGCGTTTAGAATTCTCAGCCAGAGAGCTCTCTGGCCTCAGTAAACTACAAACCCCAGAATTCCACATGGTGTTGAAAGTGGAATAATAGCACTATAACAATGTAGTGGAGAAATGGCCATGCTAGTACAGCTACTCCCATTGCAGGAACCCATTGCTAAGACATCCTTCAGAGGTGACCACCCAGCCTTGGGTTAAAAAGCTCCTTGTGTTAAGGAAATTTAAGGTGGTATGATGCACTTACATACACATCAAGTAGTCTAATTTGGTACAGACAGTCCTAATTAATCCTCTGTTGTCCCATTTCTTTTGGTTACTTTTAAGTTTCTTCCAATTTCTTTTTCTTCCTCCCCATTTCTCTCCTTTGTCCTCAGTTTGCTTCCCTTGCTAAAAGCTGAATTCAAAATACAAAAGTAATTTGCACTCAACTCAGGGGAAGAAAGGGGAAGAGGCACAGAATCTTGCCCTTCCCAGTAGGCTTAGGCAAAAGCAACCCCCTCCAGCCTCTCCTGGCTTGTGCATTCTTCCTCTTTCGTACCTTTTGGCATCTTGACCACATTTTAATATTACATGTGTTCCAGTTTCCATCTGTGAAATGTTAGAGGGTGTGGACTTATTGATCTATCCATTCATCCCAGATATTGGCATTTTAAACTGTAGTTCTTGGACAGTCAGGTTTAATCCAATTGCGAGCAACAAGTAAATTAGATTTATTGAATCAACTGCTGAATGATAAATCAGGACTTAAGTAGATGACATTGATTTAATGGGTCTATTCTAGTCTAGCAATGGTCTTTGAGCCTTAGGTACTAGATCAAGGTCTTTGAGCCTTAGGTACTAGGTACCTTACGAATGGTTGAGGTATCCAAAGTTTCCAAATTCCTATGCAGAATGAATTGATCTGCCTTTTTCTATCTAGATCATGTGTCACACTTTTCTAAATATTGTAATACAAATTAAACCAGGGACTCTTTTGCACTACCCAATCACAGTACCATGATTCCACTTTAATCCCCACGGCTATATCCTGTGGGTTGTTCAGTTTGGTGAGGGAATAGAGTTTTCTGGATGAGAATTCTAAATAGTTCTTCCTAAAGTGCTAGACAATCATACAAATATATAAAATAAATACATAGTCATATTTACCATTTGGACCCAACAGTGGACCTTTCCCAAAACAGATCCAATTTCATTGTAACTACTAGCGCTGCATCCTTTAGAATTGTGGGTTATTTCCATGCTATGCTGTTATAGTACTATCATTCCAGTTTCAACATCCTATAGAGTCTTGACGTTTGCAGTTTAGGGAGGGGACTTTAGCCAGAGAGCTCTTTGGCCTCAGTAAACTACAAACTCCAGAATTCCACAGGAGGTTGAAAGTGGAATAATAGCAGGAGAAGAGTGTAGGGCTGAAATGGCCCTAGAGTTTGTAGATTAGCAAGGCCCTCAGTTCTCTGCTGAAAATCCTGAATACCTTTCCCTAAACTGCAGATCCAAAGACCCTGCAATGTGGAAACTTGATAGTTCAAACAGAATCACAGAGCTATAGCTGTGAATTACGGAAGATTTAAAACCATTTAGTTCAGCTGGGAATTTGCAAAGATCATTTTTCCCCCTCAAGTGAACCTCCTTGAATAGCAGCTTGAATTGCAGGATGGACAAGAAGAGTTTCTTTACAATGTTCTTCAACCTTTTTTTTTTCTTAGAAGGGGGTTGTTGCAAGCAAGCATGGCCAAAGAAAGTACACCCCCACCAACGCTATTTTGCAGCACTTGATCCTTCCATGTTCCCAAGATCTCCTTTTTCCTGGATTGGTTCTTTTGGAAGCCTTCAGAAACAACAAGTCACTTGTTTAAAAAAATAGATCACATTCTTACACCATACCCTCCAACGTTCACAGGTGAAACCTGGACAAGTGTGGCTAAGCAACCTCTGTCAAGATGCCAAAAGTTAATGGTCAAAAGTGGTCAAGATGCCAAAAGTTAATAATGAGAAAAAACCCATAAGCCAGCTTGCTTTTGCCCAAGTCTACTGGGGGGTGGGGGAAGCCTATGTCCCCTTCTGTCTCCTCCCCGCTACTGAGTTAATTCAGTTCACACTACTTTTGCATTTTCAATACAGTTTGGAGCACGTGAGATAAGCTTAGGAGAAAAGGGGAAAGTGAGAGAGGAAGCCAGAAAGTGGGACATTTTAAAAGCAGTTGAAGAAATGGGAAGATAGATAATTCTTAGCGATTGTTGCTGCCAAATTGGAACAGTAGGAAGGATGGCATACCCCATCCCGTGCACTGCATACCGTTAAACAAAACCCCATGCCTTCCCCAAACAGGAGTCAGCTTCTAGTTATTTCTGTTCTTATTTCTTCTTTCCTTTTTTTTATTATTATTTCTTGACATTTGAGGCCGTCTGTGACGTTCTTGGAGGAGCAGAAAAATGGCCCCCAGACCCATCCCCTGCTTAATGTCATAGCTGCAGGAGGTGCAAAAAGACATTAGCAACCCTGGTGTGTGTCATGGCTGAGAATCCAAGAACAGCCACACACCATGCTGTGTGAGAGAACAGAAGGCCAAAGGACCTCTGTGTAAGAGGCTGCTAACTCTGACTACGCTGCTTCCGTTGCTTTGGTAGGAGTGTCGTGAATAGCGTGGCGTGTTCTTCTTCTCTTTTACCCCGTCTCCTAAATATTACCAAAAAGGATTAGTCTAGCGTCCCCTCGGAACATCTGCTCTATTCTCTCCCTTTCTCTCTTTCTTTGAGGACCAAATCATCACAAGTTTTTCCCGCACGGAAACAACATTAGGTTTGACAGTCATAAAGAGTTGCGTTTTGTCAAATCCTGGGTCTCACCTAAGCTGCGGAAGGGAAAACCCACAGTCTTCCATCTTATCCGGCACCATTAGAAAGGCCCAGTGCAAGAGCCGCACTCAGAACATGAACGGCTAGGTGAAAGTGAATAAAGATGAGGAGGCTCACAAACTGCTTTCGCTCCAGGGTTGGTTTTAATGAGCGTGTCCCTAATGAGTCGTCCCTGCAACTAGCTTCAGGCCTAAACAGATGAGGCAGGGGTCCTGCTAAATTTTTGATGGAGTTTGCACTGGTTCTTATGAGCGCGCGAGCAGCCGGAAAGTGCAGAGTTGTGCCATAAATCTTTTACAAGAGCCCAATTGTTGTCCGACTTGTCAACGGGGATTTGTAAGGCTTGGTTTCTAATAGACGAGGTGGCATGTCCTACCCCGGGACTGACAAAGCCAAAGAAGGCAAGCGGAGTGGAATGTGGAGGGATTTGGTTTGTCAGGAATGGAGAGGCCAAGTTCAAATGACTTTCTGAACGATTAAACATCGCCATCACCATCCTTGTTGTAGACGCTCTCCACGTTGTCAATGGAGCACAACCTGCTTATTTCAAACACCAGCACATTAAATTATTTTTCAGGGTGCCAGCTCAACCGAGTTTCTTCTCAAAGGAAAAAATGCATCATTTTAGCAATTTTCTTCTGGCTGTGAGTCTTCAAAAACCACATCGTTTTCAAAGAGCCTTTCTGCATTACATTCTTATAGTGCTATTATTCCACTTCCAACCTCCTATGGAATCCTGGAGTTTGCAGTTAAGGGAGGCACGTTTAGAACTCTCAGGCCCTTTTCGCACGGGCTTTCTGTCGCGTAGAGAGCCCCCGAGCCTCGCGGGAGTGGGAGCGTCGCTCTGCACGATGCACTCCCACTTCCGCAGCGCTCACGGGGCTGACGCTGCGTGAGCGCGTATTTTTTTATTTTTGGCTTGAACCGAAAATAAACGGTGCTCGCGCAAGTCTCCTGGTGGCGCCGTGTGCTTACCAGAATGCGGAGCACCGTTGCATGCGAGCCTGTCGTGCTTCCTCCCCGCTTCCGCCCTCCCGCGCCACCTACAGCTCCCAGGGAGCGCTGCGGAAGCTGGGGGCATGGCTGAAGAGCGCCCGTCACACACGAAGACTCCGCGTGCAGTAAGGAGGCAGTGGGAAGCGGCGGGGTTGCGGGACAGGGTTGCTGTGCGAGCCACCCTCCTCCGTCGCATGAGTGCCGGCGCTGCGAAAAGGACCTCAGCCAGAGAGCTCTTTGGCCTCAGGAAACTACAAACCCCAGAATTCCACAGGAGATTGAAAGTGGAATAATAGCACTATAACAGTGTGGTGTGGAAAGGCCCAAAGACTATGTGCAATTTAGTTCTGATTCTGTGAAAAATTCTTTCCAAATTGGGATAATGGGAAGAGATGCATTCTTTTATATAGATATAGATATACATATAGATATACACATGTATACACCCTCACTCAGGATCCAATCTTACTTGTATTAGGCATAGCCAGTCAAAACAATGCATATTACTTGCCAAGCACAGGTGCTGATGCTGTGCACTCATTTTCCTTTCCTCTAGCCTGAGCAAAACGACTACCAACAATTTCAGAAGGCTTGGTCCCTCTTCAATCACATTTCCTTTAACCCTGTAAAATATAGTCTGCAGAAGAGAAGGTTAAGAGGGGACATGATAGCCATATTTAAATATTTGAAGGGATGCCATGTAGAGGAAGGAGAGGGCTTCTTTTCTGCCGCTCCAGGCACCAGGGCAAGGAGCGATGAATTCAAGCTGCAGGAAAGGAGATTCCACCTGAACCTCAGGAAGAACTTCCTGACGGTCAGGGCTGTCCAGCAGTGGAATCTGCTGCCTCCATGGAGTGTAGTGGAGTCTCCTTCCTCGGAGGTTTTTAAGCAGAGACTGAATGGCCATCTGTCGGGAATGCTTTGAGGGTGTTCCTGCATGGCAGGGGGTTGGACTGGATGGCCCCTGGAGTCTCTTCCAGCTCTACATTTCTATGATTCTATGTTTCTATAGAGATATTTTGGAAGCACTTTCCAGTAAATTCAAGCTATCCGCAGCCTGGCAGATGTTCATCCCACCCAAATTTACCAGTTCAAAACCATCCTAGGCCCTGAGGCTTAAGGCCAAAATCTGAGACCTACAGACAGCCTGGGGGATGCCATTAAGTGTTATGCAGTTAGTATGTCGTATGCTGCTACTCTGTGTCTACTAAGAAACCACGCACATAATTTCCATGGTGTTTATTCAAACACAAGAGCTAGTTAAACAAACACTACTGGAGTTAATACCTTACATCACCCACTCACTGTGGTGCCAGGGCTTACCTTCCACTCTGCTGTGCATCTACCTTCAGGCTAGAAGCAAGCTCGCTAGATTAAATGTCTCTTACCCCACCTCCCTGAGTAAGTAAGGAGGAAAAATCTTTATATAGTAAAGCACAATAATCCATTATTATCTATTCACTACGCCCATTGGCAGTTCCTGCAGGTCCACACACTGCTAGGTTGTTTTCTTTTGTTGAAACAACCCCTCTCTATCAGTCACTTTGATCCTTAGAGTTTCCTGCCTGGCCTTCAATAGTCTCACTCTAACTCCCACCATGAACCTCCAGCCTAATCCTTGTAAATCACCTGCTGATTGCTGCCATTTGAACACAACAACAAATGTTCTTTACCTAAGCTGGTTAAATGCTATTCACTGCACCAACCGATAAACGATACTGACCATTTGACCTCTAAGGATTTGGTCTCTAGGAATTCTCAATTATATTCCCATTGTTCCTTGTGACACTCAGCATATTCCACATACCTACACATTCCCCCCATTCTACAAACAACTACCTGGCTTGGAGAAATAACAAGATGACATAGTACTAAGCACAGTTGCCCACAGGTTGTCACTCACACGCATAAACACACACACCATATTTCCATACTGGGGAATTTAGAAATGGCTGTTCTCAGACCAAAGTGAAATAGGAAGATTTTTCCTCCTTACTTACTCAGGGAGGTGGGGTAAGAGACATTTAATCTAGTGAGCTTGCTTCTAACCTGAAGGTAGATGCACAGCAGAGTGGAAGGTAAGCCCTGGCACCACAATGAGTGGGCATGAAAAAAGAAGCTAAGTAAAAATGCATAACCTCCTTGGAGAGTCTTTGCAAGTTGTGGCACTAAATCCATTAAACCTTTTAAATTGTGTCACTGCTGTGTTAGCTGAGCTGGAGATTTGTGCATAGCTCTTTCATCTTCTCTGAAGATGAGCCCACCAAGACTCAAGAATTTACCCCACTCCAATTTAGCTTGCAGATGACATATGAACACTGGAGAATCAGGACCAGGGCTAGAGATATGATAGCCCTAGCTCCACTCCAATTTAGCTTGGGGTGGTACCTTCCTCAAATTAATCCCAGTGCAAGATAACAGATATAACATTGTTTCCTATTAATTAAATAGTTTTCTTTCTGGCATACATATTCTGCATGAGTTCGTGCAGTTCTTAAAAAAAAAATGCACATTGAGCATCTTAATTGCATTTTGCAAAGTGCTTTGTTCTTTGTACGCATGCACACTCTCTCTCTCTCTTGTTCGTGCACACACACACTCATCATTTAACAAATTTAATAAGCCTTCACTGCTTCAGTTACTTCTATAGGATTTTGCATCACTCCCTGACATTCGTGCAGTGGAGTGGAAATCTTGCGTTGAATGGATTGAGGCGAAATCAATGGCTGCTCTCTCTGTGTGGCTGAGTCCCTTTCATTTCAACAGAACTGACATCCGTATAACATGGACTGCAACACATCTGTATATTATTCGTTGCTCACTGATAGATGCATATTGGCAAGAAGCAGCAGAGAAAGGGGAGAGCAGAAAGTACAAATAAACGTAATTAGCTTTCTTTCTTTCCTTGTTTTAAAAGAGAGAAATAATCCCATTGTACGGACCAAGAAAGTTCTTAGTGGCCTTCTTGCATGCTTACAAGAATCCTTCAGTTAACAAAGTAGATATCTTCCTGGACATGGTTTCTTTAACAGAAAATTCGGTACCAGAGCCAGAAATAACATGAAAAGAATAGAAATAGATTTGTACACTGTAAAACCCATGTCAGCAAACTTTTCGTTCAAAACTAACAATATGAACATGTGAAATGAAACAGCTTGGGTGTGTCTTGCATTTGTATCCCACTTTTTTAAAAACCTGGGAAGGGCTCAAAGCGGCTTACAAGTACTTTAAAAAAAAGTTTTTTAAAAAAGTCATGATACAGAAAGTTAAAACACTAATTAAACAAGAAGTAATTAAAGCAGTGTTAAAATACCTACTTAAAAACACAGACAAATCACATCTACTACATAAATTAAGAAGAACCTGCACCTTTCATCAGGCAGGCCATGATCACATATTGAATGCCTGCTGAAATGAAAATGCTTTTGCTTGTCTACAAAAAGAAGGAAGGGAGGGTGCCAGGCTGACTTCTCCAGGAACGGAGTACTAGAGCCTGGGGGCAGCCACTGCGAAGGCCCTGTCGCTCCCATGTTCCCATCAGATGTACCTGTGAGGGTGGTGGCACAGAGACCATTTCCACACTAGCCTGTTATAGCACTATGATTCTATTTGCAACATCCTATGGAATCCTGGGGTTTGCAATTTCAGGAGGGGCCATCCGGCCCCTCCCGAAACTGCAAACCCCAGGATTCCATAGGATGTTGCAAGTGGAATCATAGCGCTATAACAGGCTAGTGCGGAAATGGCCAGAGAGAAGAACCTCTCCTGCAGATCTCAAAGCCCAGGCTGGTTCATAAGGGAGAATACGGGCCTTCAGATAACCAGAACCTCTTTAAGCCTTTTTTCTAAAATGCATCCAGAGACAACTCTGTCTTTCATCAGTCTCTACTTTTCTGATGAGTTCTGTTTTGGTAGCCAAATGTATAGATCTCTATTTTTCCACATATTGGGAGTAGCAGGCTCATCTGCTTTCCTCCCTTCTCTATGGCCATTTCCGCACTACACTCTTATAGTGTGATTATTCCACTTTCAACATCCTATGGAATCCGGGGGTTTGCAATTGAAGGAGAGGCCTTTAGAATTCCCAGCCAGAGAGCTCTTTGGCCTCAGTAAACTACAAACCCCAGAATACCACACGATGTTGAAAGTGGAATAATAGCGCTATAACAGTGTAGTGCAGAAATGGCCTATGTTTTGCTGTCCATGCATACTCAGCAAGAAATGCTGGGGGCAGCTGTTTACCTTGCCTATTGTAAGGAGGCGCACACAGCGGTATCAGAATCGGCTGGAATGGAATCCCATTCAGGCTTTATTCCAGTGTTTACTGCAGACGTGCCACTGAAACCCAACATCAAAAGTGTCCCTTACGCCATAGCTTTCCTTCACCTTCCTGCCAATGCCTTCTGCCACATCCAAAGAAAGACACACAGAAATGTGGCCTGTGTATGTCACCCACAGGATTCCAGTCAATATATTGCTAACATACTGGTAACACTTTTTAAAAAATACAAATGCAAAAATGCCCCTGATTTCCCCAAATGGCCTGCCAAAAACAATATTTTGATGCAAGAAGTACTAGCAACACCCAGAAAGCAACAACAACAACATTAGTTGTCCCTATGTTATTTTAATCCATGTTGCCATCAGGCACTTGTTACTCAACAAATGGCTTGCAATGTGTTGCTTCCAAGATCTGAATGAGCAAAAATTGAATTTCTCAAGCACTTAAAAAAGTCATTACCTTTTTTTTTTTTTCAAGCAGAGATGAGTAATAGCTTATAAAATATATTTGAACAGACTTTTCGATAAAGCTCGGCTCTCTTGGGTAGAATGAACATGGCATTCCACTTTCAGATTTTTAGGGAGTGACCCTTGCTCCCCCTGTAAATGATGGCGCTTTGCAAAAGCCATTTGCACCACTGAAGTCAATCACACATCCAATGTGCCCTATTGTGTTGCTCACCTCCTTTTGATCCACTCTATTAGGCCTTGACCATTTCCGCACTACAGTGTTAAAGTGCTGCTATTCCACTATCAACCTCCTATAGAATTCTGGAGTTTGTAGTTTAGGGAAGGGCACTTTGAATTCTCAGCCAAAGAGCTCTTTGGTCTCAGTAAACTACAAACCCCAGAATTCCACAGGGCGTTGAAAGTGGAATAGCAGCAGTTTAACACTGTAGTGCGGAAATGGCCCTTGTTTCAATACTTGGCTTATGTCTTTGCTCTCCCCCCTGCCCTGTTCATTTACTTAAGAAGACATGAAAGCTTGATAGTTTATTTCTGCAAGTTTCATAGGCTCATGTTGCAGCTTAACCCCACAAACAGACTTACAGGTATGTCTGGGGTCCTGGCTTCCAATTGTACGTGCCTGAATATTTACAGTGAGAAAAAAATCAACGGACTCTGGCCATCCTGACTGTTCATTGCAGAATGTTTTGGTCTGGTTTATGCAAGCCATCTTCAGAAACCTCTGAGTGACTGTAACAGCCATTGATCACACCTAATAACTACAGGCAATTTCAGAGAATTGTCTTTCAGTGCTACCAATACTGCTACCTTGGCCATTTCCTCACTACACTTTTATAGTGCTATTATTCCACTTTCAACCTCCTGTGGAATTCTGGGGTTTGTAGTTTCCTGAGGCCAAAGAGCTCTCTGGCTAAGAATTCTAGAGGCCTCTCCCTAAAATGCAAACCCCAGGATAACATGGGAAGTTGAAAGTAGAATAATAGCACTATAACAGTGTGGGGTGGAAATGTTACTTAGGGCCTTAGCATACCATGGTGTCATACCGCCAGAGCAATGTATTCTTGGGCCCTTTTCGCACACAGTTTCTGTTGCGAGAGTGCCCCTTGAGCATCACATGAATGGGAGCGTCAGTCCATATGATGCACTCCCATTCATGTGACGCTCACGGGCCAAACACAGAGCGGACACACGCCTTTTTATTTTCATCTTTAAGCCGAAAATGGTGCACAGTCACACAATGCTCCCAGGGCCCTCGCACACTTACCTGCCGTGCGGTGTGTCGGACGAGCCGGGCCAGTCGCGCTTCCTCCCCCAGCGCAGCCTACACCTCCCAGGCTGCGCTGCAGATGGAAGGGGCTGGGCACTAGCGTGATGGTTGCACGATCAGGAAGCGAGCTGCGGGACGAAGCAGCAGGGAAGCGGCAACATTCCTGGTGAGGCTTTTTGGGTGAGACGCACCCCCCAGCCGCACAAACGGGTAACGTGTGAAAAGGGCCTTGGTTTGGGTTCAGTCCTATTGATGACGTCGTTGCTCACTAGCAGCGATTATGTTGCAATCCATTTGAAATATGCCCAGTTTTTCATGCTGTAAAGAATCCATTAATGACCCCCTCTCCTGCAAAAATCCAGTTAGCTTTGGGAGTGCGGATTCCTCATAGTGCTTCCTCCCGTAGCTGATCCAGTAGCGGCCATGGTGTGGGCGTTCCTAGTTGCCCCTTTTTCATCTAATCCCAAGCAGATCTCTGCCCAGTAATCTCCAGACCAATCATGCCATGTGGGGCGGAGAAAAGGACTCAACAATGATGATGTCATGTGGTAGGAAAAGCAGTATGAATGATGCTACTTATCCACAGAAGTCAAAGGGTGCGACAGAGAATGTTAATAACTTGATACCTTCTTGGGAATGGCTGCAGTGGGATTCCAAAGGAACACTATGGCCCTTTCCACATGTGGGGGGGAACGGGCGAAAACGCCCGAAAACAGAGCTTACCAGGAGCCGGGTGAGTCCGTTGCCACGCAGAGGAGCACGAGCTCGCTGCTCCACAGTCCGTGGCATCCCAAATGGCGGCTTCCCGGAGAAGCTCGCCAGCTGGAAGCCCACCCCCGGGAGATCTGCAGGCACGCACTTCCGCGCGCCTGCAAATCTGCTTTGGAACTGGGCGATGGAGCAGCACAGGGTTGCGTGCTCCCTGGTTTTTAAAAACCTCTGAAAAGCTCTGGTCGCTTCTGCATGGATTCAGGTGTGGAACTACAAAAAGTAGTCCACCCCAGTACATGCCATGGTGCAGAAGACCTCCATTGGAGGTCACTCTGCACCATTTTAAAACGCTAATGTGGAAATGGCCTATGATACAGTATGGTGTGATAAAGCTGTTGGTCCCCTCCTCATTGATCTTGCATGTCTTTTCCTTGGAAAGGGGAAGGAGGAAATTATGACCATTTCCTGTCCCATCATGCTTGATAAAGAAATGCAGTTAAAGGATGAATGAGAAAACAGCTGTGAGGGGGGGTAAAGCTAGGCTGGAAGTGGAAATGAAAGGAAATTTAATTTCCGTCATTATTCACAAGGACTGAAAAAACAAACAAACATGCAATTTCTTCACCAGTGGATTTGAATTTTTTGGAAAAAAAAATCAAAATTGACAAATTCCATTTGATGAAGTATTTTGATTCTTCTCATCAGGCTTTTCTCAACACTCAAGAAACACATTTCTGACCGTTTTTTGCATGCATTCAAATATTCTTCCAGTTCTTGCTGAGCAAGTGAGCTCTAATTTTGTATTTTCCCACACATCACCAGTCCTGCTGATATGATATCTAAACAATTAGAAACAAATTCATACCAGAATCTCACCTTTTCAATTGTTAGCTATATTATCTTGAATCCTATATGATGGATTAAGTTACATAACTTTAGGTCTACCTATGGTATTTAGCAAGGATGCTAAGAAAACCCTTTACCGAATTGCAAAATATTATATATAACAATGTATGCAATTGGAAACGTATGCTAATTGGAACACTTCATAAAATACAAATAGTAGGGAAATACTGCACAGAAATCTCTCTCTCTCCCATTTCTTTTTTAAACAGAAGAGAGAAAACTAGAAAAATTATCCATCATTGCATGTGAAGATAAAACAGGTGAAGATTTACATCCCTGTCATGCAGTATAAAGCTTCCTAATCTATTGTCCATCAGTATAAACTCCACCTAGATTTCCTTGTGATGTGTGTGTTCTTTCCCTCTGCTATTGCAAGACCAGAAACTCACACACACCCTGAGTGTCTACCATGAAATAACTCCCAGTGCTACTGATTCTTGCTTTGTTTCTGTCCTGCAACACTTTGTTAACCTTCAGGACATCTGTTTCGAGGATGAGGGTTGGCATAGAACAAGGAGCATGATGTCAATTGTTGGAAAAGGACTGAGTCATCAGAATGAGTGGCTCAATTTATTACGGATGAGTTAGGTCTTCCTGGATCATTTTATTTAATCATTTGTGTGTTTTACTGCGCTGTTCTTGAGTATATAAACTTGGCAAAAGTATAAGTTGATTTAAGCTAACTGAGCCTGGTTTTCTAGGAGTGGAAAACCCTTGTTTATTTACATTCCAATTGAATATCCTCTTCAATTAGGTGAAGGGGCAATGAATTTTGACCGGATACAAAAGAGAACTGACAGCCTTTTTTGATTGAGAGAGAGAAGCATCTTTTTTCTCCATGGTGTGCATATGTTTCTTTTGGATACTGTTGCTTCCAGTCCAATAGGTTTCTGCAGATTCTTGAATCTTGAATCAATTCAAGAGCCTGCAGAAACTCTTAGTCCAAACCAGGATGAAGTACTAAAAGAGTATGGTCCAGAGGTGTGTCTAGGGTGGGGCAAGTAGGGTACATGCCCTGGGCACCAGTGCCAGGGTGTGTAAAAAAAGCAGTGCCAAAAGCAGCTGAGTAGGAGGAGGAAGTGGTCCTGGAGGTAGGAGCACAACTTCCATGCTTGCCCTAGGCACTGTTTATGCTAGATATGCCTCTGGTATGGTCTCATGAAGTACTGTTAGTGTGGATCCATCACACGTTGGCCAAGATCCTGGATCAGAAGCTGTACCATAAAGTTTTGGAGATGAATCAGAAGCTGTTATCACATACTGTCCTTTGGAGGTCCTGGAGGATGATGTCAGTGCTCTGCAATCAGCTGTAGGAACATAGCTGGATGCTTCTCTGTCTCTCCCCCTGCTCTCCACCAGGCAGTACATGGCTGTGTCGGGGGAGGACCTGCAGCAGCTAAAAGCTGCCTTTTGAGAGTAGGACTTTTGTCACTGCACAAGATCAGTGGTGACGTTTGACCTCTGCAACAATCTGCCATGATGCATAGCCCTGCCATAAGAAATAATCAAGGTTTGCTGAATGTGTAAGGAGCCAATGTATTTAACCATCGCGGAAGTAGTTACTATCACTGCTAAACTTGGCTATAATTGCTACAAAGCAGTGCTAATTGATTATTGCAAGAATGTGTTCATATTACAGTTTGTGTGGATTTGTTGCAAAGTATCTATTGCTAGTTGTTTAATTGCCTATTGCTACAATGCATCTGGTAAGAGAGGAGAAGAACAGATATAGGCAAAAATGAAAGTGTAGCCTAAAGAACCTCAGTGTTTTGAGAACCTGGTGTCTGCAACATAAGAGGCAGGAAGTATGTGCCCAGGTCAAACCAGTCAAGGATGGAGGGAAGTATGTAGCAGGCATAGGTCTGGGAACTGTTTGGGAGGTGGTGTTTCTGCATAGATTTATGGTCCTCACCAATCACTACTTTGCATGCCAATCAGAGTAGACCCACTGAATGAATACAATGTACATAAGTGTTGACTTTCATTGATTTGAGGTTTGCAATTGGTTAGCCATAGACCTCTGTAGCCCATTCAGATCATTAGTTAACTCTGATCAATTGGAGGAGATCAGAGCTGTATTTTCTGGCCTTGCTCCCTCCTTCATGTCCGTAGTGGCTCAAATCCATTGTCTTCCACAAATAGAAGGTTGTTGTTTCCGGTGCCTTCAATTTTTTTTCTGATTTATGGTAACCCTAAGGTGAAACTCTCATGGGATTTTTTTTCCAGCAGCACTGGGAGTTTCCCATTGCCTTCCTCTGAATTGCCCAATGGGTTTAAGTCCTAGGTCTACAGCTAACTCGGGTGCAAGTATGCTGTCTTTTCAGGACTGAGTAACATGTACTCGTCCATGCTTTTAGGGAGTAAAGACTCTCAAGAAGCTCTGAAAAAGAAGAGTCTTGAACTGATGAGAATCTTTGTAGATAGAAACTTATTCCGAGCAAAATCTACTTGTGGTTGTTCTGCACAGAAAAACAGCATTATCTGCACAAGAAGCAACATTTCCTGTACATGTTTCTACATGGAAATATTGTTTTTTTTCCACAAAAAAGGCTATTTCCTGCACAAACAATTTAGAGTTATTATGCATAAAATTTTCACTTGGTTGTTTTGCATAGACAACATCTTGCAAAAATAGTATTTTTGTGCTGAAATTTGTCTTTTTTTCGGGGGGACAGAAAATGCTCTTTCCTGGACAGAGAATTCTTTTGTACATGGCAAGACAGCTATGTACCAGTTTGAACTGAATACATCCCAAGGTATAAATAGGCTTCAAAAACAGAGTCATTTTTGAAAACATTTTTCAGCAAGAATAAGAGTGGAAAAATTACTTGCTGCTTCCTTTGAGAAGAAAGTGAGTGAAAATTATATTTCTTCCACTGGAACACTGGTCACAGCCATCATTTCTTTTATGGCATTGCAATATACAGCACCATGGAAGCATGATGCATGTATGAAAATATCTAAGGGTCTTATCAGGTCATAAAGAGAGTCTTTGCCATGACCTCTATCAATTTACATAAAGTGGCAAACATCCAGATGAAGCGCATAGTGACAATGACATTGCTGGGCACAAGTGGAGATCTTTAAGGCATCTGCTTTATATCAGTGCTTTCGAAAGAACAATCCCTGGATGACTCCAAATGTCAATAGACCCTGATTAACAGACACCCAAAATCCAGCTCTTCACTCTTGAGCAGACAGAGGAGCAAAAGAAAGCCCAGCCTCACATGAGCACTGCATATCATGTCTGTAGACATTTATATATAACTTCAGTTTTAGAAATCATACATTTCAGAGTGGCATAGAAGGTTGCGACCCAGTGACCCATGTGCCAGCTGCCTAGTCTATGGTGCAGATGCTGACTATTGATGGGTAACATCTAGGCCCTTGGGCTCTCCCTTTTTGGGGCTTTCTATCTTTAGATCGGACTTGAACTGAGCTGCCTTTCAGACAGACATGAAATGTTGTCTTCTCTGAAATAGGACAGGTGACCATCATACTTTATGAAAATTTGTAGAATCGTTCTCTGTGTCTTCTCCAGCTCTGCAAAGAGTATTGCAGAGATGGGAACTTGCTGTTTTATTTTTAGTTCATTTCTCAATAATTCCCAGATGGAATTTGCCTCATTCTCATCCAAAGTTCGCTATTCTGGAATAGTGAACTTTGGGGTACGGGTGCTCCTTATGATGACGCCATAGCCAGACCCCCAAAGAGATCTCATAAATGGAAGCAAGCATGTTGCTCCATGACTACAGAACAGTTCTAGCGTATTCCATTTCCAACAGAAGCAGGTATTTTGGAAAAATGTAGACCAAGATGTAGGGCAGGACTACATAGCACAAATCTCCACCAGCAGGCGTGAATTGCTTAGGTGACACACCCATTGAATTGAATGGCAACATTGCACAATTGAATGTGTAACCAAAGTTCCAACTAACTATGCAACCAAATGTTCATGCACTT
This sequence comes from Ctenosaura bakeri, assembly GCA_948474755.1. NCBI lineage: Eukaryota > Metazoa > Chordata > Lepidosauria > Squamata > Iguanidae > Ctenosaura > Ctenosaura bakeri. The sequence goes on from CAOLHI010000282.1 coordinate 238,315, forward strand.
GCTTGGACATCTGCGGGAACATGCAATCTACATATGCAAAGACACTAAATGCAATGCTCCACTTCCACAAACGTGAGCTCAATATGGATGCTCCAGATCAGACAAAAATGTCCAACCACTTCCAGAAGAGAACTTCTGAATGCCTAAGCATTAACAGAATTTCAATCCACATTTTTATTTGCTCATTTAAGACCAAGTCAACCTCTCCCCACCCTACTGCCCCCATGGTTGGTAATATCCATTGGAATAGCTCAGAACAATATACTGATGGTGAGAAAATCCATTTTCCCTGCAGCTACAGGACCCTTGTCTTGAATGGTAGCATTGTGTAACTGAAGCACAACACCAACTGTGAAGCAAATTATACACCCAACGGGCATGGGCTGTATGTTCAATGAACAACCACACACAATGGGCGATGCACTTGCATATGCAGTGGATATCCATGTTAGGGGATGTAATTCTTTGCTAATTTTCTTCTCAATGGAAGCAATGACTAAGTATAGCAATTTTCTTCTTGCTACAAGAAAGACATTGAAAGTTCCAGTTTGGAACTTCTACACAAATTTTACACATGGTATTTATGTACAAAGCCAGTATTTTCTATGCAGAAGATAGGAAAGTGCTGTTTTCTGAGCAAACAACCACATGCAAATTTTGTAGAGAGTAAGTCTTGAACTCTGAAGGTTCTTGTCAGGCCATGGTTCTTCTCATCAGAGTTTCCTCAACACTCAAGAAACATGTTCTTCAACCATTTTTCTTTTTTGAAAAACATTATTTCTCCCATCCCTACTCCATGTACCATGTGCATCCATGGGCAATGCCACCACATGCACAATTCCACTTCTGCAACTTTGAATGAACCCAACCACTTCCAGAGCTGAACTTAATATCAGTGTTAAGTTTGACCACAGTCAGAGGAATTTCATTCCTGGGTTGCCACAGCATTGATCACACTTGCCTTGTGCTTTTGTCTTTCTGCAAAGTTCAGGAGGAGTGGGCGGAGAGTTCAAAGAGCCAGGGCATTCAACATTACTTTGAAAATATCGCATGCATCCTATCAGACCAATATGTGGGTGATATTAATTCCTGATCTGCTTCAGCTGAGATGACTGGCTCACCTCCCAATTCCCTAATCTAATCTAACTCTGTGGGGTTTATGGGGGTTCATTTAAGGAGCAGAAGCTGTGCTGTAATTGTTACACATGCCAGCAGCAATTTGTACCATCTGGGTATGAAAAAAAAAAGGGAGGGGGTCTCATATTACAGTGGAGAAAGATCTTTATTCTATTACCGAGACAATATAATTCAAGAGCGGCTGTAGAGCAATTGGAAGCTGAGAAATGGCCAGCTCTGTAGTTATAGTAAAATGTCAAAGAATATTGAAACAGGGGAACTCTACCAGTTTATGGGGAGAGGCAACTTACAAGCAGGTGGCAGCAGTAAATGCATATATAAATAACAGTATGGATGAAATGTCAGGACTTCCAGCTGGCTTTGGTAAAAAATATTTTTAAAAAGGAAGAAAGAAATATTAGGCATAGAGGAACAACGTAGTTTGACAAGTTTAATATGAATGCGGACTGTTTCGCCTTCATGCATGGCATCTGGTGGCTTCCATTTCAATCAGGTGGAGAATTCAAGTTTTAGTTCAGATTTGAAAAGTGATACCCATGGTGCTAAACATGGAGGAATAGCATTCAGTACCTTGGACAGAAACTTTAAAGGTCAGGCTAATGCATGGGATGGATTCACTGCCCCATTGGAATTATGGAAGCCACCAATTGCACCAAAATCTGCATCAAGGAATGTCTTAGTTTCAGTTTTATGGAAGCATCAGAAGCAAGTCCAGAGGAGGGCAACCAAAATGGTGAGAGGCCTGGAAGCCATGCCCTATGAGGATAGACTTAGAGAGCTGGGTATGTTTAGTCTGCAGAAGAGAAGGTTAAGAGGGGACATGATAGCCATGTTTAAATAGTTGAAGGGATGCCATGTAGAGGAGGGAGAGGGCTTGTTTTCTGCTGCTCCAGAGATGAGGACAAGGAGCAATGGATTCAAGCTGTAGGAAAGGAGATTCCACCTGAACCTCAGGAAGAACTTCCTGACAGTCAGGGCTGTCTGGCAGTGGAATGTGCTGCCTCGGAGTGTGGTGGAGTCTCTTTCCTTGGAGGTTTTTAAGCAGAGGCTTGATGGCTATCTGTTGGGAGTGCTTGAGGGTGTTCCTGCATAGCAGGGGGTTGGACTGGATGGCCCGTGTGGTCTCTTCCAACTCTACATTTCTATGATTCTATGATCAGTTTGCAGCCTGAATCCCACTGCAGCATTTTCTTTTTAACTGTATAAGAGTATGAATGGATTGTTCCATTCCAAATGATTGGCCACTCCCTGATCCACCACTTCCATATGTTTGGTTTGGGTTTGCCCAGACCTATTTGTGTAACTAGAAAACAACACTTCATTGGAAGCATTTCTTGGTTGGGGAATGGTGGGAAGCCCCACCATTATTGCTTCAGCTACGTGTGAACTTCTCCCACCTTTGCTCATGAGTCATCTGTCACTTTCCTCTATATCATCAGTAACAGCAAGTGTCCACTCAGTGGTAGACATGTGTGTGGGATGCATGACTTATAGACAGAGGTTGCATAAAGAACAAAATCCTTGGCTGCTGGATATGCAAATAGATCTGAAAGGAGACAATAGCCAATCATCAGTGACAGTAGGTTCCCCCGTGTCCAGTTAAGACAAGCAGCTCTAGATCTCAAATGTGCTCCATTCTGTATCAGTATTAACCAGCTGCTTAACTTCTAGCACTAGACAATAGGAAGGTGACAATATCTTGCAGATGCTTAAGTTTCACTTGAATCTGGCTTTTGTGGCATTGTTAGACAGCAGCTTAAAGGTTCCAAAATCTCATCAAAAGATTTCCTCAGTGTAGAATTAGTACCTTTCTCCTTCCCTTTTGAAGCTAGGCCTACACACACACACACACACAAAAAGCACAATAGAACAGTCAGAAATAACTCATGCAATGCTACTATTTATACTGCATGTGTATGTACCTTCATATTACCTATTGACTTATAGTGCCCCTTTGAATTTCCTAGGGTTTTCTTGGGTGAGGAATACTCAAAGATGGTTTTGCAAGTTCCTTCCTCTGAAATATAGCCTACAGCACCTTATGTTTGTTAGCGGTCTCCAGTCCAAGTACTAAACAGAGATGACCCTGTGTAGCTTCCAAAATCAGGCAGGATCTAGTGCCTTTAGGATATTTAGGCAGTATTTCACAAGACAGCAGTTGTAGGATTCTCTACTACAGTGCATATCACAGAACTGCACACACATGCATGTATGAAAATTGTGGAAAAGTAATTTATCAAAAATAAAAATTTCCCTTAGCTGAAAATGGTCATTAAAGGGGGGGGAATCAGAGAAGCTGAATTCCCAAAAGCCTGAGTCTCAGTGATCCTGGGCAGGATCACAATAATGTGTACTCAAATGGTTATGAACTGTCACTTCCTCATCTCTAAAAGATGTCCGATGCACATTGGTTCCTGGGTCACCCTCATTTTGACTTGCCATAATATCTCACTATTCCATTTTGGGAGCAGGGTTTCCAGTTTCAGCAGCATCCTATTCCCTGAGATTTCAAGGCCCAGAGATAGGTTCTTGTGATGTCACCATGACAAGGGGGCTAGGGAAGCAGGCAGGCCTGAATTGTTTCTGGGTCAGCTTATTCTGGAAACAGCCATGGGGGAAAAACTAGCTAACCAAGTAATGCCACTACCCACAGCCAGAGCATTGAGAGAGGACTGTCACCAACACCTGGGAGCTGGACAGGTAGCAAAATGTACCCTGTCCCTTCAGCAGTTGCCATCACTGTCATTAACACTTGCATCTTACTGGCCTTTTCTATAGGGTACAATAGAATAATAGAATCATAGAATCGTAGAGTTGGAAGAGATCACACGGGCCATCCAGTCCAACTCCTGCCATGCAGGAACACCCTCAAAGCACTCCCGACAGATGACCATCAAGCCTCTGCTTAAAAACCTCCAAGGAAGGAGACTCCACCACACTCCATTGAGGCAGCATCTTCCACTGCCGGACAGCCCTGACTGTCAGGAAGTTCTTCCTGAGGTTCAGGTGGAGAGGTGGAGAGCTTTTCCATTTCCTATATTGCTTCTTTCTGGTGCACTGACAATGGGAATATGGGAGAGGACCTTCTTGGTGGCTGCTCTCAGGCTCTGAGATTCCCTTCCTATACAGATTAGATTAACATCTTCTTTACTATCCATCCATAAGCATGTGAGGATTTTTCTTTTGTTTCAACAGGTCTTTGAGGGCTGCTTGTTCAGGGAGAAAGGGCCTTTCTCAACAGGCTGTATAGTTTAGATCTATTTTTTTTTTATTTTATGTTTTAACTACTTTTAATTCTTGTTGTTGTTGTGTATCTTCAAGTCATTTCTGACTTACGGCAACCCTAAGGCAAATGTGTCATGGAGTTTTCTGGGCTGAGATTGTGTGATACACCGAAGGACACCCAATGGGTTTCCATGGCCAAGCGGGAAATCAAACTCTGGCCTCCAGGCTCGTACTCCAACACTCAAACTACTACACCACCAATTCTATTTTTAGCTAATGGATGATATAAATGATTAGCTATATATTTAAACTTCTGTATAATGTCTTGAGTCCTGGACTGGGAAAAAGGGTAGGATGGTGATGGGGATGAGAATTGTGAAGCCATCCCTGGAATAGTGGCAGTGCAAAGGTCAACATGATGTCCCATCACTCATTCGACCCACCTAGAAATTTAGAAGGAGAAATAAAGGGCAGAAGAACCTCTCTGCTTTACGTCATGCCTAGTTAGCTTCTCAGGGTGTCCCCCTTGCAGTTTTACATTGAGCATTAATTAGGCCTCGTGGCACTGTCATTTTTTGATGTGGAAATGTTAACCCACAGGTGATTCTTCTATCATTTTTGTGGCAAAAAAAAAAATGCTTAAAAAAATATATGAAAGAATAGAGGAAGAAGTTCTACCTGGACGAAGAGATCAATACCTGGCTAGTGTGTCCTTGAATCTGTCAGGGATCCACATCACTTTATGTCAGGGACATGTGTGAAATCAGAAGACCCCCAAGTGCAGATGACTTGACAATAACCGCCTTCAAGATGCTGCTAGAGAACCCACACAAGGGGCTGGTTCACACTGCGGTGTTAGAAAATGAGATTCAGGGAGTTAGACTACAGGGAAACCCTGCTGGGAGCAAAGGAAGCATATCCAAATGAATTTAGAGGAAGCTGATTCCGTAAGCATTGAATCTGAATGTACGAGATGTTCTTTCATATGCTGAAAAATGTTAAGTCGTTCTGTCTCTCTCCCCCTCTCCCCTCCCGTTCTCAAAAATATAGAATGAACAGGCAGACTGAAACATACTTTGCTGGCTGTTCTGATGCTTCATGCCACAGTGAGTTGGTGATGGCATGACAATTCAAAGCAATAGATGAACGTTCTGCTTGGTTTGGTTTTGCATGTTGCAGCAGAGCCAGTTGGGAGAATACTCGTTGCCGTCAGTGGTTCATTGAAGAAAAGAGGGATATTGTGTGTACATGTGCCCTCAAGTTGCTTTTGTCTGGAGCAGTTCCAGTCTCAGGCTCTTTCCGCAGGACGTCGTTGTCCTGCATTGGGGACAAGAGAAGGATGGGACCTGGATGACACTTATGCATGACACTGTCCATGTCCCATCCTTCTTCCATCCTCAAGCAGTGTGATCATGCCACAAATCATTGGTGGGTTCTTCCCATCAATGACTGGTGATTGTGAAGCCCTCCAACCACCTTCCTGCATTTACCTGAGATGCAGAGGGTCAGGAAGCATAATGGCCACATTTCCTGCCCCAGCGCAGCCTGGGACAGTGCCTGGCTGCATTGCAGAAGGAAGAGACATGGCCATGGCACCTCCTCCATTCCCACAGGCAGCTGGTGTGGAGGGGAGCACTCCTCTTGCACTCTCCTCCTGGGAGAGGCTCCACTGGGATCCTCGTGGGATGCTGCTGTGATCAAGTAGAGTGTGGAAAGGGCCTCAGAAGAATTATATTTGATTTCAGTATTTGCATATTCTATTTGCTGAGGATTTTTTTTTGCTTTAGAACTGCAAGTTAGACTATAATGTAAAGCAAACTTGGACACATAGAGACTGGGAGATTGTAGATCGATGCTGGTTCTGCTCAAGCTCTGATGAGCTTCACCATCACTTCCTGTGGAGACCAGAAAGGACATTTCAGCCAAGCAGAAGTCACTGGCAGACATGTTTTGATCTCTTCCTGGTCAGGATGGGGAATCTAAAGGCCCCCTCCAAAATAACCTCTGGGGCCAAACCCATGCTTTTTCAATCTGAAGAGATTCATTTGGGGATTTGGGGGGCCAGGGAGGCTAAAGCACAATTGTACTAAAAAAAAATTAAAATTGAACTACCCCATTAAAAACATTACTTTAAAGCAATATAAAAAACGTGTAAAACATTCCATCATATTAATAATGTTTTTAAACTGCTTTGAAGTAGCACATATGTACATGCATACATATGTAAAACATATCTATGAAACTAAAAGTACAGCATGTGCCCTGGTCAGCCTAAATGAAGCAGTCTTTGCTTGGTGTGGAAAGAAAAGAGAAAGGAGTCCAGATTTCCTTCTCATGAGATAGGATTCCACAGCTGGGGAGCAGCCCCCAAGAAGGCCTTCTAATGTATCTTTACCAGCCATGTGTGTCAGAGTGGTGAGACTGGGACCATTTCCACACTAGACTGTTATAGTGCTATTATTCCACTTTCAACATCCTATGGAATCCTTTGAGGCCCATCTCTAAACTGCAAACCCCAGGATTCCATGGGATGTTGAAAGTGGAATAATAGCACTACAACAGTCTAGTGCAGAAATGGTCTGAGAAAGAAGACCTTAAAATTTGGGCAAATACAGATAGGAAGATATGGTCTCTAAGATGCCTTTGTCCTTTCATTCCTATGGGTGAGCTTGCGGGGCCTTCAGACAAGATGCCCACGAGAAGATGGCTCACTATATTCTGAGCCATGGAACATTTCTTAATTCTCATTAATTGAGCCCCATGATAAGTAGCCTTCTTACAAAAATGAAGATTTTGGGTCACAAAAGTGAATCACTTTAAGAAGCACAGAGTGCTAAAGTAGAAACTTTAAAAACTTTAATTAAACCCATAGTCTTGGCTTAATTAAACAGCAGCAGCAGCAGCAACAACAACAAATAATGCTTCCCTTCACCTTTGGAAAATTACAAAACTCTTGATTTGGCATTTCTCCAAAGACAGGAAGTTTCCAAGGCAGGAATAACCATCGAGTGCCTGTCTGCCTGGTTTTCTATTTTAATTGGATATAGAAGGCAATCCTTATGGACAAACTGATATTGGGACAGGGTTTAAAAAGGCACAGGCCCTCCCTGAAGTATGCAGACCCCCCACCATCTAATAGGAACCCTCCACATACACTGATTTTTGGAAGCATAAAAATGTAAGCCTGCTTAAAATGCAGAATGTGCATCAGAATTCAATACTGCTCTCCATCAACTGTATCCAGATTTTTGAATTATATCTTGACAACCCTCACCCTTTCAATTTGAGAAACTCATTTTATGATAGCGGCAGGAAGAATCCAATGCCAGGTACTATTATTACTCAGGACGGGATGAATCCAGAATTTTCTGGATCCGAATCCCTGGAAGCTTCTGGGAATCAATGAATCTCACGGATCTTGAATCTTTTGAATCCTTTTTTAAAAAGGGGTTTAAAAAACAATTTTTTAAGCTTTTTAAAAACTTTTTTTAAACAGAACTTTTTTTAAAAAACCCTATTTTTTGGTTGGTGGATTTGAAAGCTTCAGTTTGCCTATTTTTTCACAGGGATTCGGATTTGCAAATCTCGAATGCTTGCTGGGGATTCAAAGATTTGGTTGACCCATCCCTTATTCTTATTCTTATTAATTTATATCCCACCTTTCTCTCTGTAATGAGACTCAAGGCAGCTAACAGCATATTTGAAAAATGTAGATGGAATCTATACAAAAGTTTCAATATACAGTGGGCCCTCCCTTCCTATGACCTCAACACACATCAATAAGAGGTCGCATGAAGTGTTGTGTCTCTGCATTGCCACAGGTATGTGCACGTTTTATCCATTGATCATCATAGGGCCTCATGCTTAGTTTTTGTTTTCTTTTGTTTTACATGGAGGTTCCCGGAATGGAACCCTTGCATATATGGAGAGCGTACTCTAAGTATAGTTTTTTTTAAAAAAAATTAAACAATTGATAAAGTTAAAAATGCTAAAAATCAAAAACATCAATGTGATACAAACTTTAAAAACAGTCCTGCACAGCATCAACATTGAATCCTAGACTATAAGCACACATCATAAGAGAGCCTTCAGAGGACAGTAAAGTTCAACCTTGCCCACAGATGGTGATGATGATGGTGATGATTTCTGTCTTGCCTTGTCCCCAGATTGAGTCTGAAAGCAGCTTACAAGAATTAAAATTTGCAAAAAAAAAGATTTCTTGGAAGTTTATTAAAGTTTCTGCAGGAAGTGTGTGTAGATATTGGGTACAATCCTGCATGGTAGAATGGAGTGTAGTTGTTCTGGATGTGGAACTACGGCTGGCCATGAACCAATCCCTGTACCTCCCTTAGAGTCATTGCAGCCCATCCCCAGCTATTCCATGTCTAGTGAGGGCAGAGGACTATGTCTCCGTAGCTAGGAACAAAACGATTCCTTTCTGCACTGAGGTCCACTGTGATCCTCTGGAGGACTGAGCAGATGACTTGATCATGTTGCATCTGGCCACAGAGACATAGCCAGATGGTTCTCTGGTCCCCTACCCCTTGCCAGGCAAGGAATATCCATGAAAGAGTGACTCTACAGTGGGTGTGGGGGTATCTTTGACCATTTCTGCACTACACTATCAGAGTGCTATTATTCCACTTTCAACATCCTATGGAATCGTGGGGTTTGCAGTTGAGGAAGGGGCATTGAGAATTCTCAGCCAGAGAGCTCCTTGGCCTCAGGAAACTACAAACCCCAGAATTCCACAGGAGGTTGAAAGTGGCATAATAGCACTAGAACAGTGTAGTGCAGAAAGGCCCTTTGGGAGGAAGGGAATACCAACCTCTGCATCAACCAAAAAGAAACATAGCTAGCCATAAGATTGACTTATAGGGGTGTATGCCACTCACTGGCTCAGCTCTTGTGAGGAAGGGATTTTTAATTGCCTTATAGTATATCTTTATTACTGACCCTTTTACTGCCAGGTTGTGCATTACAGGGGACCTGTTTTCGTTCAATTAAAAACATCTTAAGCTTTGAGAACAGAGTGGCCAGTTTACTTACTTCAGATCTATGAGGAGAACATTGTTTGGAGAAATGCATGAGACTTATCTGTTGAAATGTCCTTGTGGTCAGGGCAGGAGGGCAACTTTAACCATTCTGTCCTACATTAATCCATTTATTATCCAATACTATGAAGAATGTTGTCTTGGGTTATTCATAATTTTACTGGTTCAGAAGTGGACTGCTTAACTACTTGCTGGTGGATGATTTCCTTATTTCAGTTATTAGGCAATATCTTTTACTAATCTTTCTAAAATTAGAAAGAGAGAAAAAGAATTGTCATCTGCCAAACCTCCTAGCCATCTGGTTAAACTATGGTTTTAGGACTAGTTTTGTTATTTGGAATACTTTAAAAAAAGTATTAATATTTTAATAGGCATTGAACAAACAAGAAAAAAATTAACATTCAAGGACATAGCCATGTTAGTCTGGATTAGTATGCAAAGGGATCTTGTAGCACAACTGAGACTAATTGAGAGTAAAAATTTGGAAACATAACTTTTTGTAGATACAGGTCTCCTTCATCAGATAGGTTGAGGTTGTTGTTTGTTATTAAGCATTCTGGGTTTTATAGTTTTATTTCCTGATATTGCCTAACATGATCCATATTCAGCTTTGATCAGATCAAACCTGGAATACTGTGTCCGCTTCTGGGCACCACAGTTCAACAAAGATGTTGATAAGATAGAATGTGTCCAGAGGAAGGTAACCAAGATGGCAAAAGATCTGCATAAAACATGTCCAGATCTTTGGTTCCTCTCCCCATTTTTTCTTTAAAAATAAGGAGCATGTTTTGTTCACATTTCTGAAGGCATACATGGAAAAGTGCATTTTCAACCTTTTTGCAGAAGAACAAACCATTTTGTATAAGTTTGCTTTGGATGGATGCCCTTTTTTGTGCACAGTTGTATTGTTGTGAATTGAAAGCTTCAGAAATATCTGAATTGTGTTCTAGTACATCTTTACTTTCAGGAATTTACCAAAATTGGACTGAAAGAGAAACTGAGTGAGTTCCCAAGCATCCCAGCTCCTCTTGGGGCAGCCTATTCCACTGCTGAACAGCTATTTATGTTAGGATATTTCTGTTTCCATTGAAGAGTCCTAATACTGCCTTCAGATCTACCCTTAAACCTTCTATGTCACTTTTTGGGCACCGAAGTTGTTCAGAATTTCTCATATTTTGGTGTCCAGGATAGGTGCTGAGCCTTTCTTGGAATGACTTCTGGTACATTTTGATTAACTTTATTCTAGAATGTGTTGATTGAAGCCTTTCTGCCCTAACTGTTATAGTTTTCCACTTTCAACCTCCTATGGAATCCTGGAATTTGCAGTTTAGGGAGAGGCCTTTAGAATTCTCAGCCAGAGAGCTCTTTGGCCTCAGGAAACTACAAACCCCAGAATTCCATGGGATGTTGAAAGTGGAATAATAGCATTATAACAAGGTAGTGCAGAAATGGTTTCAGTTTTCAAATCTCTTCTGGCAGGTCATTCCACAGTTTATGGGTGGCTGAAAAAAAAGTCCTCTGGGTGACCATAGCTAGTCTAATTCTGGCTGGTTGAAGTAAATATCCCCCCAGAGCATTTGACTACATGGGATGGATTATATGGGAGGAGTTGATCCTGTAGGTAACCTGGACCCAAACTATGTAAGGCTTTAAAGGTGATAACCAACACTTTGTACTTTGCCCAGAAACAAGTTGGCAGAATTCCACAGGATATTGAAAGTGGAATAATAGCAGTAGAACAGTGTAGTGCGGAAAAGGCCTTTAGACAAGAAACTTGGCAGAACCTAGAGAACTGGCCAGCCTTCTTTTAGTGTTTCATTCTCACACAGGTTCCCATCTTCTCTCTCTGGATGTTTTTCTCCTTCCCATATGCCTGTGTGGTTGTCATGGGCTTTGAGGAAGAAAACCAGTTGGGTGGCCGGCCAGTGGCTTGGAAAGAGCCTTCTCTTGGCCAGGAATGAAGCCTTGGAGAAGGAGTGTGGGGTCAAGTTTAAAGTGGGGTGAAGACAGCAGGTAGTGCAATCTCCTTGTCAAGATGAAAGAAGCCTAGGTTTGAAACAATTGTAAGACACACAATCAGCTCAGGGCCATGACCCCAATAATTTCAGCCAGGGCTCTGTGAGAAGAACTCCTAGAGATCTTTCCAGCAGGAAGCCCAGGTTTCTATATCTTGAGAGGTTACATAAGAACTTTGTCTTTTATTGAGAGTATGCAGTATATGACTGAATTCTTGAATCAGGCTTTTATTGCCAAGAAACCCAAGAAGAAAGAAGTCACTGTGATCCTTTGCAAAATATATAATTTGTCATGGTCTCCAAGACAGGTATTAGTATAAGGTTTATATCCAGGCTATGGCAAATCTTTATTTGACTAAAATGGACTGTCAGGCCTGCTAGAAAATGAGATATACAATATACTGCGTTTTGTTTTTGTTTTTGTTGTTGTTGTTGTTTTGCGGGGGAAAGATTCATTTACCGCTTGTAAAACTAAGGAACTTTTATCACTTTATCCCAGTGTATTGGAATAAATCAAATTCATGGGACAGATCCCCACCACAAATCATGAGAGTTTATGTAAATAATGAAATAAAAATTTCCAAGCTTTGATTTTATGGCTTCTCTTTTTATATTTCTGTTTATGATCTGAGGGGTTGTTTGGTCTGGTTTGAAGATTCATAGCTCTCTCTCTCTCTCTCTCGTGTGAAGTTTTGAAACAAAAATGAAAAGGGTGACGGTTGCCAAATGCTATCCATGGGATCACAAGCGCTTCTACTCTTGTTTAGACTTGGCTTTTAGCAGGTTTGCTTAGCTAAGATTGCTTCCATCCTAATCACTCCATTAATAGAATAGGTATTTGCATGTTATTTTTGAGCTATGCTATCAAGAACCCAGTCAGTGTGGTGTTTGCACTCTGTGTCTCTCTGAGTGTCTCTGTGTATCATAAGGGCCATTTCCGTCCTACACTATTATAGGGCTATTATTCCACTTTCAACATCCTGTGGAATTCTGGGGTTTGTAGTTTCCTGAGGCCAAAGAGTTCTCTGGATGAGAATTCCCACTCCTTAAACTGCAAACCTCAGGATTCCATGGAACGTTGAAAGTGGAATAATAGCACCATAACAGTCTAGTGTGTAAATTGTTTAGGGGTTCACTCTGGGTTTTAGTCTTGAACCTTAAAGGAGCTCTCCAAGGTGCTGAATCTTCCAAAATAGTCCCAGCAACTTAAACTAGTCCTTTAAAAGCCATTTGCACACTACAGTGTCATAGTGCTATTATTCCACTTTCAACCTCTTTGAGGGAATTCTGGGGTTTGTAGTTTCCTGAGGCCAAAGAGCTCCCTGGCTGAGAATTATAATCCCCCTCCCTAGACTGCAAACCCCAGGATTCCACAGGAGTTTGAAAGTGGAATAATAGCACTATAACACTGTAGTGTGGAAATGGCCAGAGATAGGAGAGAGAAAGAAACAGTCTAGTCCCCAAGACTTTGTGGTAACATGCACATTATATATTTAAACCAAATTGTCCAGCTGATTTAAAAGCAGTGGTTCAATCTTTAATTGCTTTAATGTTGTGGAGATGCTGATAATTTTTCGTTTCTTTATTTGGCTTTGTTTTGTAGCATTTCCATTCTCTTGGTTCCTTGTCTAAAGGCCTTTGTGAAACTGGATAGCCTTGTAGTGTCCCCTTGATGCTGCACAGTTATAGCAATGGATTCAAGCTGCAGGAAAGGAGATTCCACCTGAACCTCAGAAAGAACTACCTGACGGTCAGGGCTGTCCGGCAGTGGAATCGTCTGCCTCCATGGAGTGTGATGGAATCTCCTTCTCTGGAGGTTTTTAAGCAGAGGCTTGATGGCCATCTGTCAGGAGTGCTTTGAGGGTGTTCCTTCATGGCAGGGGGTTGGACTGGATGGCCCCTGGGGTCTCTTCCAACTCTACATTTCTATGATTCTATGATTCCGCTTGGACTGCCATGGCTCTGTCTAATGGAATTCTGGGATTGGCAGTTTAGGGAGCGGTATTTAGAATTTTCATCCAGACAGCACTCAGCAAAGTACAAGTCCTAGGATTCTGTGGGATGCAACCATAGCAGTTATAGCAGAATCATGATGCTATAATTGTGTAGTAAGAAAGGGTTCTGGTGAAATAAGGGCAGAGCAAGAGACAATTCTTTGTAGCTTTAATCTGTTAGCTAGTCTTCTTTTTGAGTCTATGCTAAGATTTGAATGCATTCTGTAATATGTGCAATTTTTTCCCCACATTCATTTTCTTTTGGGTGTTCTCTGCTTTAGGTATGCAGAAGGCGAATTTGGAACCTATAGTAATCAAATGTCCTGGTTTTTATTTTTTTAAAGGTGGCTATATATAATCCTGAAAATCCAGTTTGATAATGGTTTCTTAGTGGAACTTCAGTAGAAATAGATCTGGTATAAGTTGCAGAAATGATGAAAAGAAGACAGTTGGGCTGGCATCTTGCTTGTGAGGTTTGTCATTGTATGTTTTCAAGTCAACTCTATGTCAGGCTGATCACTGGGTTTTCTTGGCAAGCTTTATTCCAAGGAGCTATGCCACTGCCTTCCTCTAAGGCTGAGAGAATGTGACTTGTCCAAGGGTTACCGAGTGGGTTTTCTTGGCTAATCAGGCATGCAAACCTTGGTTCTACCATTCAAACCATGAGACCAGCTTGATTCCAAAAGATTCAATAGACAGAGGCTAGTTTAATGCCATTTTGTATTCTTTTGCCTATTTTTCCAGTCTTGAGAACAATGCATAGAGATATCCGTGCCCCCATTGAGTTTTCTGGAGATTTGGTTAGTTTTTATCTGTATAGAATATTTTGGTTAGATTATCAGCTGGTGAAGATTTGAAGATATTCTACTAGAATGACTGGTTGTTTCTATGTGCTGGCGCATTTTCCATAGAAATGCAAGTTTTTTTGTTTGGTTTTGTATTAGTGGCTTAAATTACTAATATGAAATATTTCAAAATATTAATATAAAAATCATACTAAAAATGAAGCTGAAGCAACACTACTAATGAACATAATGGTGGGGATCCACTAAGCAGCATAATAGAGCCTATGAAATAGATCTGTTCTGCCACCCCCCCTCAAAGCCATCCCTGAACATATTGGTCAGTCTCCAGATCCTTAGAACCATAAAAATAAAATAAAATAAAATAATTGCATCTGTTTTTCTAGGGAAGGAGAGTTTTGGCCTTAGATTCCTCTTATCAGGAGCATTCTCCCTGCTCACTTTCAGTGTTAAATTGTTTACTATCAGAATCGCATTTGTCTCCGTATCAGGGCAGACCTGCCGGAATGTTCCTCATTCATCATGTTTGACCATATCTACCAAGAAACATTGTGTGTTGCATTCCTCAACTTCCTGTGGCATTGTGCGCACAGATAGGGCTTCTTCTCCCCTCCTTCCTCCCCAGCAAAACCACGAGTTATTACCAAAGTGAGCATCGGTGAATTGCCTCGACATCAATTCAATCTAGGCTTGGAAACGAAAGGGGGGAAAAAGCAAAGAAAGAGAGGTGTGAAAGCCGTTCTACCTTGTTAGCTATATATCATCTTTTTCTTTTCTTGCCGACTCTGTTTTGTAGAAACATTGTAAATGGCATGCGTCTCTTACAATGCTAAACTAGCAAGGAGGTAACAAGGTGTATCAAAAAGCCCAAAGATGAAACATGTGTGATAAAGAATGTTTGATGGATGCTGGGAAAGATTGCAAAATGCATGGAGGACAGGGAAGGGATCCTTCTTCTTGTTATTTCTGGTGTTCCATTAATTTTTATTTTATTTTATTTTTTGAGGGGAGGAGGATTTTTTCCTCCAGCTTCGTCAGGCCCTCTGAGACTAAACAATGATAGTGCCATTATTTTCCTGCAACTGTTGTGGTTCCATTTTATGGAATCCTGGGATTTGTAGTCTAGGGAGGGCTAGTTTTAATTCTCAGCCCAAATGCTCTGGTGCCTCCCCAAATTGGGAACCTCAGGAGTCCATAGGATGCAGCCATGCCCGTTAAAGTGGAGTTATGATGCCATAATTATGTAGTGTGAAAGGGGCCACTTTATATTAGATTAGAAACATGCATTATATATTAGATTATGAAACATGCATTCTCTGAATAGCTTATCCAAGCAAGGGCACAATATTGTGGGCTGGTGAAGGTCAGGCCTATACTCAGGGCCATAAGACGAAATCTCAAGCCCAACAGAAGCCTCAAATATCATGAAGGGAAAAAAAAGTGGTAGTTGAACTCTAAAATATATGGAAGTTAAAGAGTTCCCTAGTGTTGCTGCAGTGGATCTCCCTTGCACGCACACACACGCACACACGCACACACATTTGGGATGGATGGACAAGATAGATAGATGATAGATAGATAGATAGATAGATAGATAGATAGATAGATAGATAGGGATTTAAGATGGTTGGATGGATAGATAGATAGATAGATAGATAGATAGATAGATAGATAAGGATTTAAGATGGATGGATAGATAGATAGATAGATAGATAGATAGATAGATAGATAGATAGATAGATAGATAGATAGATGGGGATTTAAGATAGATAGATAGATAGATAGATAGATAGATAGATAGATAGATAGATAGATAGATAGATAGACAGACAGACAGATAGACAGATAGACAGACAGATAGGTAGATAGATAGACAGATACTGGAATAGATATTGGAGATGAAATTGGCCAAGAGTCTACGTCGAGCAGAGAGAGTCTAACTTTAAATTCATGGAGATACACTATAATTGTGCAATGACACCTTCTTAGTGAATTGTGATGTTGAAGAAGTGAATGTGCAACCAAATGTGCATAGTCATCACCAAAAACAATGTGTCATGTGCAGTGACTATCAACATGCAACATTCCCAGCAAAACGGCTGATAATTCATGTTTCCAGTCATGACTGACTGACTGTGACTCCAAAGGGTGCCACAGGCTGGCAGTGCCATGACTAAAGTATTTTGAGATTCTGGAGATCAGGGTGATGGAAATGCCATCACTTTTGGCCATGAACTGCCTTAAGACAAGCAGTTGTGGTGGGACATCAAGGGGTCTCCCCAGCTGCCCATTTTCAAGACACCTTGTGATTAGGAATGTGCTGTGGATGTCATTTCTCAATGCTTCCATCTCCAGCACCTACAAACCAGTTTGGTTGGGTCATTGCCAAGTAGTGAAGATGAATGGGGCATTGTCAGTCCTAACTACAATGGTGGATCTCCATCCTCATAGCTAGCCTGACAATGCAGGACCTTGGCCAATACTGTTTTGTTACAGAATTTATTTCATTTTATTTATTATATTTGCATCTCTCCTATCCACCAAAAAGAAAAAAAGGATAACTAGTATTCAAGGTGGTTGGTTAACAACATCACTAAAAACAAATCATGCACTAAAAGCTTTTCCATCATCGCTAAAAAAAATAAAATGAAAATAATAAAGCCATTAAAATCAAAGGCAGCAAACTTCAGTACAGTTCGAAAGGCCAATTTGAAGAGATGCTTCTCCCTCTTTTTCCTATCTGCTGAGAAAGTGGGAACTGATTGCTGCTCCGAGGGGCCTGCAATCTGCAATTTGGGAGCAAGGCGAGAGATTTATGAGAAGGGAGTCACATCCTGATAAAATCAGTGCCCCCAGCATTGAAGAAATAGGTTGTTGTGTACTTTAAATTACCATCAAGGATACCTTTAGCCACAGGAGTGGGGAAGAAGAAGGAGCAGGGAAGCTGTGTAAGTAAATAAATAACTGGGCCGGAGAAATGCATCAAGAAATTCATGAAACCCTACCAGGCTCCCCGGAAATAAATCCTTCCAGACTGGTTTCAGTAGCTGTACTTTTTGTATCTTCCAGGCATTCGTGTTAGCAAATGATTTCACAGGGAAAGATAGGAGCTTTTCTGCAATATATTTTAAGACTTCCCCCCAAGTGGTTAGATAGGTGGTAAGGATGGATTCGGGAAAAATATATACGACACAGAAATACATTTTCTTAGAAGGAAAGCTGATAATTGTTCCTCACCCACCCCTTGCCTCTTATAAATATTCAGCACCACCCAAAATCTTACATTGTGTTGCCTACTGGAAAGATGAATTCACATGGTTAAGGGTTGGGTGTTCTACACCCACTGGCTTGAAAATAATGATGTCGTGCAGCTAATGTTGTATCTGCCACTATACCTCCTTGTTGTACCATGATGCAACGAGGAATCCGCAGCGGCCGTTTCTGCAATCCCAGAGATACAAGTGATACATTAAAGCTACTGTTCATTAGCTAGATGTCATCCAAGAAAGTGCAACTGGAGGAACTCCCCTTGCACAACTGAGAGCTGTGTATGAGAAGAATTCAAAGACATAGCCATGTTAATCCGGATCAATATACAAAGGGGTCTCATAGCACTTTTGACACTTAGGTCCTTTTTTAAAATATATAGCTATAGACACAGATATGGTTGCATAGGAACGGAGGGGTGATTTGCCCCGGGCGGCAATGTTTTGGGGGCATCCTGGCCCGTAGCCATTCCCCTGCATGCCCTGGCCATGCCCCCCACACTCTGGCCACACCCCCATGCACCACAGCCATGCCCCCATGCACAATGGCCACGCCCCCTGTGTCACAGCCCCGCCCCCTCCTGCCCCCTCCACACAGTCCAAGCTCCGCCACTGTATAGATATAAGGGCCATTTCCACACTAGACTGTTATAGTGCTATTATTCCACTTGCAACATCCTATGGAATCCTGGGGTTTGCAGTTTTGGGAGGGGCCAGCTGGCCCCTCCAAAAACTGCAAACCCCAGGATTCCATAGGATGTTGCAAGTGGAATAATAGCACTATAACAGTCTAGTGTGGAAATGGCCTATAGATATATAGATATATACATACACATACAGACAGACACAAAACAAGGATAAAATACCTAAATTATAAAATAGCAGTGTTATTACATTTATAAATGAACAATTCCAAGTATCTTCTTATCCTTCTCCTGTTTCCCCCTCAGATACAGTGTATTTTACATTTCTATTTCCAACCCTACGTTATCTAATTGCCTTTTCCTGATATTTAACATAAGAAAAGGTTTGTAGTTTCCTGAGGCCAAAGAGTTCTCTGGCTGAGAATTCTAAAGGCTCCTCCCTAAATGTCAAACCTCAGGATTCCATAGGATGTTGAGAATGGAATAATGGCACTATAACAGTGTCGTGCGGAAAGGCCCTTATTGGAAGAAAGAACCTGCCAACTTGTCAGTTAGTCTCAAAGGAGCTAAAAAATCGCTTTGCATACCAACTAGGGATGTGATGCCACAGTCGAAAAAGTACAACCGTGTATGACAGGGAATTTGTTTGTGTGTGAAACAGCAACAAGATCACAGCATCATCATCATCATCATCATCATCATCATCATCATCATCATTATTATTATTATTATTATTATTATTATTATTATTATTATTAAAAATGTTAACTATGAGAGGAAATCTGTTAATGCAGTTCTACAAAGTCTTATGCAAGTGCTCGTGGAGGGCTTTCTCACCGTGGCATGACGTTGCATGTCTGGTTGCAATACAGTATTAATATTGGAGATGTTCTCCCACCAGGAATTGTCTGGCTACAGTTCTTGAGCATGCTGGCTGAGCCTGGTGACAGCCTTAGCCTGACAACTTCCAGGGGGCCATTTGTTTCTTGGGAGACAGATGGTACATTGTAGTTTAAACAATTACAGCCATCCCTCCTCATTCGCTGGGGTTGGGGCACAGGACTCCCGTGAAAGTGGAAAAACCGTGAATAATTCTAGGTCTTCCCAAACCATATTCAACACACAAAAAAGTATGATCAACATATTCAACCCACCAT
Source organism: Ctenosaura bakeri (assembly GCA_948474755.1). Taxonomy (NCBI): domain Eukaryota; kingdom Metazoa; phylum Chordata; class Lepidosauria; order Squamata; family Iguanidae; genus Ctenosaura; species Ctenosaura bakeri. The sequence continues at coordinate 257,610 of CAOLHI010000282.1, forward strand.
GGATTCCTCTGAGGCATCAGGGTTCCTTCACAAGGCAGAAATGGGGGGGCTAGTGTGGCTTTCTGCCACCTCCACTGCTGCCCCACACCATTTTTCATAGGGACTTACAAGCCTCCTTTCTCAAGTCTCACGAGGCTTGCCGTCCCTATTAAAAATGGCCCAGGGAGGCAGCAGAGGTGACAGCAAATAGTTCATGAAACCCACAAAGTGAAACCCGCAAATGTGGAGGGCTGACTGCTTTTTAATTTGTCTGGAGTCCTGTCAATGTCACACACATGTACGGATGCTCTTACACAGGTAGTTCCACTTTTTTGGCCATTGTTCAATGGAAATGAACTGTCCTTGGTTGTGTAAGTGGAGTTTCACAAGTGCAATTATATTACATGCAGTTTCATATTCTTGGATGGTGCATAACTATGTGCCAGAGACTTCAACGTACCACTTGGTTCACCAAGACTGTGGATGCAACTACTATGCATTACCCTCTTGTGCAATGAAACAGTAAGCATGTGCATTGGTAGATATACAATCTGTTGCACAATATTGGTATCTAACAGATGCATAATGCAACCACTCATCACTACAGGAGCATAGATTTGCACAAACATAATGTAGGATCTCAGCTCTTCCAAAATCCCGCTATGTTCAATGGGCTTATTCTTAAGTAAATGAACATAGGGATCAAGATCCTATAGACATTTAGCATAGTGTAAACATATAATAGTGTAATTATGCTGGATCCCACAGTTGTACCATCAATGGTTTTGTGGGTATCTTAGCCTTGAGCTCACTTGCTATGTAATAGTTGATTAACTCTCGATCTAAGGTGTGTGGGAGAGCTGTGCATGGGCTTGTGAAATGATTGACTATACCAGTGGTGACACTTATGCAACCTCTCAGGAAGCACAAATGTGTGCACGTGTTTTTCATGCTGGTGTGGTGCACAAACATGATTCTGGACATGTTTGCATCCTAAGTATTTTACAGTAGACTTTGATTAGACAGTTAATTAAGGGGAATGAATGGCAGCCATTGTAGCCAATGATCTTTGCACTACCTGTCCACCCCATGAAGACGAACATCAGCAAACTCTTCAAAGTGGCTGGGCAAACAGATGTGAACAGCTTGGGGTTTGGTCCCTCAATGGATTATGCATGATACATCTGGAGGAAAACTGTTCTACTTGCTCTGTACCTGTCTTGGTACCACTTTAATCACTGTGCTTGCATGGTTTTTCCGACACACACTTCATAACACTTGTCATGACATGATCATTGGAGACTCTGCAACATCTGTTTGCGATTTCCTTCCTTTCTCTGCATGTGAATGGAGGAGCATTACACTGGGTTCAAGTAGATTTTTCTTTTTTAAAAAATACATTGTAATGTCACTTCCACTCTGAGTTTGGATAATGGCTATGAAAGATCTTATAGGATCTTACTTTATTTATATGCAAAGATGGTATCAATATCTATATTTATTTCTATATCTTTGTAACTAACTGTCTCTATATCTGCATCTATAGATATATCTATCCCTCTTTGTTCTACATACTTGGACAGAATCCTGCTTGTGGCAAATGCTGGTGTGACCTCCTGCTATGCCAATTATTGTGCTTTTTTAGTCATTGTGGAAGGAGGTATTGAACACCACCTTAAGCAATGAGCTCCCCAGTCCAGCAATGAAGAACAAAGATGCCATCTATATATCTCTATCTACATATTTATTTCTATGGCCATTTCCTCACTACACTGTTATGGTGCTCTTATTCCACTTTCCACTTCGTATGGAATCCTGAGATTTGCAGTTTAGGGAGGGGCCTTTAGGAGGTTTAAAGTGGAATAATAGCACTATAACAGTGTAGTACAGAAATGACCATAGTGTGGCATTTACTGCTCAAAAAGCAAGTAGTGCTGCTTGACATGGCCTCCCATTCCAAAGGACAAAATCATATAATTGCACGGCAGATATGCATTCAAAAGTCCAAAATCTTGCTATTTCTCTGTATATCCCATTTTCAAAAACATAAAATAATATCTCACTTTAGAACCTCATGCGATTGCACACTAGTCTCCAATTCAGGTCATGCTATTTACTTTCCATCTGCGTTTGAAAGCACAGAACCTTGCTATTCCACTTCAGATCTCCATTCAAAAGCACAAAATGATGAGGGTTCGCTTTAGGTTCCAACGCAGAACCATGCTATTGCACTTTGGAGCTGCATCCAAGAGCACAAAGTGTGCTAAGGTACTTTTGAACCCAGTTCAAACACACAGACCAGCCTGTTGCTGACAATTGGCTAAACCAGTCAAGTGTCTTTACTTAATATCATCATTATCTATTGCTTGATCAGAACATTTACTTGTACTAGTGAACGTGAAAATATGTTTGGGAAAGTAGAGATGATTTAGAGCAGAAAATGACAAATATTTGCAGCACAGAGTACAGACTGATTATTTCCTTACCCAAAGATACAGAGGACACTCGCAGGTCACAAGGGCTGGGATGCTACCCCATCATGACTTTTTAATGAGTTCTTCATGTCTCAAAAGCTCATTATGACCAGATCTTCCAAAAAAGGAAGAATCCATCCAAATTATTCATGGTTGACATCCCGTGAGTTTCCATTTCTATTTATAGGAATGGTTTGCAAAGGATGGTTGAACAAGTTCAACTTTCTCCTTTATGGAATTAAAACAACTTTAACTAATTTTATTCTCACGAGCTATTTCTTTCCAAAGTAGATCTGCTGTTCTTTCACTGATGTGAGAAAGAAAGGGTGGAAAGTTTCATTAGCTATGCTTGTCTTTACTTTGTATAAGGATGTTCTTTTAAAACAGAACCAAGAATTGACTACAATTTTGTCTGGAGGCACAATACAGCATTCATAGAAATACACTATATAATAAGATTACTTTAAGTCCGAACACTCTGAACACTGAGGCCAAAATCCTCCACTGAGGTGATGGAGTATAACTTTATCTTCATAGAGTTATGTGACAGTTGCACAAGGCTGCACACTAGAGAATTCTGTCACCCTGACTGCTGGGGGTAGTCCTTGGGGGACACCCTGATTTGCTCTAAAATGCCAACGTTGGGGAAATTAACTGAGCCCTGGTTTTTAAGAATGTGGAGGGCAGGGCAACACCCAGTGAGATCTTTCAACCCAATGTCTACGGAGTCAGATCACGAAAGAACCAGGCTAACAGTTCATTCAAAATATTATACTAGAAAATATGTTCAATCACACCCACTCAGAATCACACGCTCATGCAAACACACAAGGACTATTGAAATGGAAAGAGGTGAAAATTGATAGGGGAGAACTGGAGGGAATGAGAAGAGGGGTTATACTGTACCTGTCCAGAAGTCTTCGGCTGGGAAAAAGACAAGCGGACAGAAAAATTCAGCGTAGGGAAGGGGATGAGGAGAGCCTTAACTGACAGAGCAACAGCCTGCTAGTCAAGTCAGGAAGAACTCCAAAATGGAGTTGAAAAAGTGGGTCTAGTTATAGGGCCAAACAAGCCTTGGTGGCAGACCCTCCTCCCAGAATGAATAATGGCCAAAACTGAAGGATGATGGAGGTATGATAGCCACTTGATGATATCTGACTGATGGCTGCATGATAGTCACACCAGGTAGCTGGACCTTGCTTTGATATGCCTTGCTTTGTTCCAAGCATTCCAAGGGGAATCAGGCAATCTCCTCGAAGTATTGTCATGCTGATGGCCTACGTGCCTTTCCGAGGTTTCCTATGGAGATGTGACAGGGGAAGATTCGAGACTTTGACCTTTTGTCCAACCACTAGCCTGACTGTCTATGTACCAACCCGTCCACCTCTGGCTCAGATGTATTTTAATACCAAAATTATACTCCCCGGAATGGGCGGGGTCTGCTAGCGGGGTGACAAATGCAACTTTGGACAGCCAAATATGTGTAATAGGAAACGGTTATTATTTCGATAAACTACCTGTCTTCTAAAGTTGCCATAGTACTATTATTGCACATGAAAGATACTCAAAACTCTCTTCTTTAAATGGTCACTGGACCACTGTGGTACCCAAGAATTATTTTTCTGTGTCACACCAGTAAGGTCCCATCAGGAGTGGGGAAACTTTGACCTTCACATTATTATTGTACTCTAGCTCCCATGAACTCCATCCTGTGGGCCCATCAATATTATAGTAATTGGAGTACCATGACAGTCTCATTTCTATTCCAAAGAAGAGGAAGAAGATGACTTTGTGAATATTCACAAATTTGTTTTATTTGTATTGTATTTTTCATCACAACTGTGGGAGACCTGTTGAATCAACGAGACTTACAAAAAGATTGTCTTATCAGGCTACAGTTGATTTGATAGATCTCCTCTGTTTGTGACTAACAATAAAGTTAAGAACTTTATATCTGGGATAGCCGAGACCCAGCATGGTGTGATGTTTTGAGCATTGAACTATGACTCTAGAGCCTATGGAAACCCACTGGGTGACCTTGAGCAAGTCACACTCCCTCAGCCTCAGAGAAAGGCAAAGGTAAGCCCCAGGTATGACAACTGACATCCAAAGACAATGAGATAACAATCTGCCTTAGGGTCAGTTCCTCAAGCTAAAAGGCTACTGCCACAATGAGAAGGACTTTAGAAAGGAGTCCCACATATTATCTAAACATCTTAAGGAAAGAGATTATCCCCAAGGAGTAATAATCAGGGGTTTAAGGCAGCTGGAAGGCCTCAGGTCACCATCAGTTGGAAATGACTTGAAGACAAACAGCAACAACATTCTTCTGGATGAAATAAAATATCTGGATCCATTTCAGCCTGGTTTTAGACCTACTGTGGGCCTAAAGGCAGCCTTGTTTGGCTTTGTGGATGATAACCCATGCTGGTAACTGACCTCTTCAGCTCTAGGTTGGTTTGGATGAAATAGATTATTTACGTCCATTGGAGTTTGACTTGGGATTAAAGACAATCTTGTTTGGTTTAGTGGAGAATCTACACTAGGAACTCGATGGCAAACAGCGTACATCCTTGTTGATTGTGCAGGACATCTGAGTAGCTTTTGAAACCATCAACCATAGTGTGCTTCTATACCGGCTTGCAGAGCACTGGGTGTTTGTGTAACTACAGCTGTTCTCAAAATGCCAGCAATATACTACTTGTTATGAAGACTTCTGAATCCATTGAAATTTCTTTCCCTCCTGAATCATAACTAGTGATCACTGTGGCCACGTATCCTCTGTGAACTTATCTGGATTTAGTCAACTGATTCTTTGGATATAATAGAGCAATTGCATCTTGGTTTTTAGGGAATGTATGGAAGGTTCCCCTTTCTCCACTTCATTGAAGACATAAGGAAGATACACTGGTCTCTACGGGCTTCTTAGAATTTTGAAATTACTGATATAGTTTATTTTTGACATGCTCATTTCTAATTATCCCTAATTCCAATTCCCTCCCCATTCCTGCCCCAGTCGAGCACGTGCTCATTTAAAAACTGACTTTTTTTGGTTCAGTGGTCCAGCCTCTTACCAGCATTAGCCTCCAGATCTCAGCTGCATTCTGTTTATCAGTATCTAGCCTGCCTGCCCGACTCCCTGAAGATAAAATTTGCTAAGTGAACTTGACAGATTCCAGCCTGTCTCCATATGGCAGGGACTGGGCTGACGCTCCAGCGACTGCCTGGGATTCAGAACTGACTCTCACCTTATTAAAATGGCAGCGGTTAAATGAGAGCTGAGCTCACAGGGCCTCGTTTGAATTCTTTCAGCCCCTACTTATAATTATTTCTGCCCCTTCTCCTCTCTCCTCCTCCCCTTCCTCTTCTTCTCCTCTTCCTCCTCAACATGACTGTGAAAAAAGCATAATTTATTTTATTTATATATATATATATATATATACACACACACACACACACACATACACAAGAAAAGAAAGTAGCATGGATGGATTTAACTGTTTAAAAATGTGCAAAAAGGAGGCTCTGAGGAAATGAAATACAGAGATAATAACTTAACGATAGCAGAAATCCAATGCTCCCTCTGCATGGAGTAAATACTCACAATATTCACACTACACCACCACACCACAGCCTCTGTGCCAAGTAGCAACATTGCACAATGCGTGGCATATCAGCCACTGGGAGCCGCTGTGAAATCTGCAGTGCCCAAAGTGAAATTGCAATGCACAATTGCAATGTGAAATTCACAACTGGAAAGCACAGTGCTGTTGTACAGAGAATTTTGCTTCCACCATTGTGCTATGGTGACTAATTCAACCCATGGCCATAGCATAACTTTGGCTTGTGTAAGTCACTGATAGAGTGCCAGTCAATGATTCTGGTTAAGAGAGAGAGAGAGAGAGAGAGAGAGAGAGAGAGGAAATACCAAAGGAAGAAAAAAAAAAAACAGCACGCTTGGCTCTGTGTCTTCTTCATTCCCTTTGGTCTCTATATACTAATTGACTGCTCATCCCTTTGTTTGCTGTTTAGCTGTTAAGGAATTAGTTATGTTTGCTTTCTGTCCGTTTAAAAAAAAGGCAAGTCTGACAATTTCCAAATACTGAATAGTTTTGAACAAGATTGGTTTGTTTGTAGGGTATGGATAGTCTGCCAGAAAAGACTCACAGAAAAGAAAATGAAGAGGTAGAGGGGGGTTCAGCTATTGCAAACATTGAAAAGCGAATGGCCAACAGGGTGTATTGAAAACCTGCTAGTCAATTGTCAAGAGAGAATGTTTGTATGTTTGGGGTTTGTACTGCATGTTTTTCACTAGCTTCTGCTCTTGTTAATGTTGACCAACCAAGTATAATTCAACAAGGAGAAGTTGGCATTGCTATGAACCAACCACGGGAGCTAAAAATACTTTCAAAACAGGAGTGTAGCTGTGGGAGGACAAGGGCATTGTCCCCTGTAGGAATTTTGTCCATTCCTCCACCCCAGTAAATGTTCCTTCACTCCCCAAATTTCTAGCACTGCAGTAACTAAAAATTTCTATTGAGTGTTTGCAGTTACTGTTGAGCAAAGATGCCAAGGCAAAATGACCCAGAAAATGCAAAAGCAGCAAGTAAAAGAATTCTAGTTATGAATTATTTTCAGTGTCTTGCTCTTTTCAACACTAGAAATTTGGGGACTGAAGGTAGATTTCATTTGCGAGGGTAGAATTCTGATCTCCTCTATAGTGGCACCCCTGTAATAAAATAACTGTCACATGAACAGAAAACCATGGGATGCATGTAGGTAAAGTTTGAAAAGTAAACAGAATGTATCATTTGTATAGGATCATAGATGTATTAGGAATAACAAGTCTTCAGCAAATTGCATCACATCCTCCGATGTTTCTGAGATGAAAACTGAGACACAAGGGGCTAAACACCATCCGAGTGTTGTCAAGATGGCCAAAGTGGTTAATGAGGAAGAACACACAAGCTAGGAAAAGTTGCAGCAGTTTGCTTTTCCCTGAGCCTGTTGGGAAGGTCAAGATTCCGACCTCTCATCTGCTTCCCCTGCCCCACCGTTTTTGCACTTTGAACTCAGCAGCAGTTGCAATAAGGCAAGGACAAAAGTGGGAGGAGGGGACAGAAACTAGGACATTGTAAAAGCAGATGGAAAAGTTGGATGGCAGAAAATGAATCAAGACTGTCCCAGCCAAACTGGGACAGTTAGAGGAATATTCAGTGGAGGCTTCTATTCTTTTCTTCCTCTCTGAGACTAACAAAACACATGCTATTTCTATAGGTTGTTGTGGGTTTTCTGAGTTTTGAGGCTGTGTTCTACTAGTATTTTCTCCTGACTTTTGCCTGCATCTGTGGCTGGCATCTTCAGAAGATGAAGTTCCTCTGAAGATGCCACCCACAGATGCAGGGAAAATGTCAAGAGAAAATACTAATAGAACACAGCCCCAAAACCCGGAAAACCCACAACAACCTATGGATTCCAGCCATGAAAGCCTTTGACTTTACATGTTATTTCACTGGGGGCCTTTCTGCACTACACTCTTATAGTGCTATTATTCCACTTTCAAAATCCTCTGGAATTCTGGTGTTTGTAGTTTACTGAGACCAAAAGGTTCTCTGGCTGAGAATTCTAAAGGCTCTTCCCTAAACTGCAGACCCCAGGATTCCATAGGAGGATGCAAGTGGAATAATAGCACTATAACAGTGTAGTGTGGGCAGGCCCTGGGTTTTTAACTCCTGTGGCTGGTTCATCCAAATATATCCACTACCGTATTTGCCCACTTCATGATTAAAGAGCAAGTTTCTTGTAAGCCCTCTCAGTGAGCATAGAATAGGAGTGGGGAATGTGTGGCCCTCCAGATGTTTTTGGGCTGCTGGAGCAAATTCCAGCCAGATCCCTAATTACCCTCATTCAGTTTCACAGCATCGCTCTTTGGAAGCACCTCTCTGCCTCCTTTCAGTGTCCTCTTTTGCATTAGCTGAGGTTCACTGGGCAGTTTGGGGATTCTGCCTCTGGTTTCACAACGCGCTTTGCTGCTCTGGGGGCCATCTGTGCTTACCTTGCCCTCCTTCGCAGTGTCTGCCTTGCTTCACCTTTCATTAATTTAATTTGCATTTGGTTGCCCGTTTGGAGAAGGAAGAGGCATCTGCTGAGAACTCGGCTCACCCGTGGGAGCATTGGTGGGCAGATGTGTGACAGGAGTGACTCACCGATAGGCTTTTCGGAGGAAAGATACATGGACTTTCCCGAGGCATTCCTGGTGTTACACAATTGCAACAAAACCTTCCAAAACCCTCTAGCTGCCCACCTTTCTCCAAAATTAGCTGTGCATTTACAACTGGGGAGGGCAACAGTTTTGTTCATCTGTTGTCGCTGCTGTTGTTATTCTTGTTCTTGAAGTTGTTGTAGTTGCTCTCCTCCCCCCTCCTCCTCCTCTTCCTCCCCAATTCTCCTTCTCATCTTCTTCTTCCTCCTTCGCCTCTTCTCCCCCTCCTCCTCCCCCATTCCCCTCCTTCCATTTATATTCTATGAGAAAAGACAAAAGCCAGTAAAACACTATACTATTAAAAGTCCTTGCAGTCAGTTCCTGAAGGCTTTCCAAAACAGAAAATATTATTTATAGTCTGTGGTCATAGTTTTAAATACGACTTTTCCAAAAATGCTTGCATGTATTTATAAACCTGATGGGAAGAATGTGAGATTTTCTATCCTCCTCCTCTGCCTGTTAAATCAGTTTTCCTATTTCTCCCCAGTCGCATAGGGACATGGGGGCGGAGGGGGTGATTCGCCCCAAGTGGCAATGTTTTCAGGGTGGCCTGGCCTGTAGCCATGCCCCTGCATGCCCTAGCCATGCCACCGTGCACCCTGGCCATGCCCCCACACACTGCAGCCACGCCCCTGCGCACAGTGGCCATGCCCCTCACATCGTAGCCCTCCCTCCACCCCTCCCCACACTCTAAGCTCCACCACTGTTTCTCTCCCCCCCCCGAGTCACTTCTCATTTCTCACAATTTCCCACAACACCCTGGAGTGCTGGCCACACTGTGAAGAAATTTGAGAAATTCATAACTCCCATCTTCTGGTTCATATAAAGGGAACAGAGGATAGGTTGTTAGCCCTGGGTAGGTTTTTTTTTCTTTTAAAATATATTTTTATTAGCAATTTACAGAGTATAATAGTAAATTATCCTCTGCCTGCTCTTCCCTACTGCAGACATCCCGTAATTCAAAGTGTAGTCAGACAATTACTATAGAAGACAAATAACAAGGACTAAATGCCATATCCAAAAAAGTACACATTCTGATAGCTTCCAGAATATCACGTGGTTCAACTGTTGTCCGTGTCTAGAATTTGCATGTGACATAAATGTTATAAACTGATGCCAGGTAGACCCAAAAATATTTTGAGCTGTTGCACCTCCCCAAGGCAATGTTTGGGTGTCCGAACTCTATCTAACCAGCAAAGAATGGATAAACCTTCTACATTCTTCCACATCCTTTAAGAAGGCAGTGTTGGATGCTGAAATGACACCTGGAAAACCAAATAAGGAGACCAGCTGAGCGCTGTTAATAAAAATTAGTTTCTCCATATGAGATCACCAGTAAGCATCATAATGTAAGAAGAGATCAAACTAAAGTTCCATCTTTTTTTATTACTCTATTAAATTTCCTGTTGTGTCCCTCTTGGTTGTCCTTCCGTTGGCAGGAAAACACTTCTTTAAAAAAGAAAAATATTCCAACTGGTTTTTGGATAACTGTTTTGGTTTTGGTTTTGGTATTCAGGGATAGCTGTGTTGGCCGTGCGGCAAAATACAACAAATCCAAAATCCACAAAAGAACTACTCCTTTATTGGCCAACCAAAATTCAGAAAATACATCATGCAAGCTTTCGAAGCTTCACTGGCTTCTTCATCAAACAAAGATATTAAAAATCATACAAGTGAAGAAAAGTGACAAAGTTAGAGACAGAAGCCTACATTATGCCTCAGATGTTGCATCTGCTGCCAGTTAAAATGGTCAATGCATTGTTCTTTAAGGACTTTTAATAGGGTGTGGTACTATTTTTAATAGTATTGTGTTCATACCTTTTAAAATTATTTTTAGCTGCATGTTTTTATATAGAGAGACAGATAGGCAGGCAGGCAGGCAAGCAAGCAAGCAAGCTATTAAAGCCAGTACATTTCCTGTTCTTTTATCTATATTTTTATTTGTTTTAAATAGTAAGCCATCTTTATTCCTGGTTCTGGGGGAGGACGAGAAGGTGAAGAAAGGAGGAAAGAAGGAATTATCCATCCATCATATTTTTCTATGAGGGGAGAAACTTCACCAGTTGAATTTCTGTAAATCATTCTCATTTAAGGTCAGAGCAAAGGGAGGTGATGGAGGCATCAATCTTGGTGGAGCAATAATTAGATTGTTATTAGCAGAACTTCAGTGGATGTCAAGGATCCATCTGTAGTCTTCCCTTTTTAATTCTTCCTATTTTGCAGCTTAGCTTCCACCACTGCTACCACCCACTTCCCCCTTCTCTTTTCATGGCAGTGTTACCAAAACAGTTCCTTTTCCCTCTCAAAGACTAATGGTACCCAAGTCACATCAGAAAAAGAGAATCCTATTATTAATCTGATGGTATGTCATTGCTGTAACTTTAACAACCTCTCTTAGGGATGTCAACTGATAGAAAAGCTGCAAGCAGATCCTTGACACAGATCAAAATCAAGTTAGCTTTAAAGGTGGAATCTCAGGCCACGATTCTGTTCAGGGGCTGCCTAGTGAAAATTCATAGCCATGTGGCCACACCAGACACGTTCTGTGCAGGGGTTGTCCTTGAAGGCAAACCAAAGTACAGTGGGTGGCAATATCTCCCACTCCTTGTGCAATGGTTATGCCAATTGCACTACCCTAATGAGGATTGGGCTGTGACTTTGAGGACCGTGGTTCAAATCCCCATTCAGCCATGGAAACCCACTGGGCAACCTTGGACGAGTCTCAGTCTCAAATCTTACCCAAGAAAACCTCATGATAGGTTCATCTTAGGGTCACCAAAAGCCAGAAATGACGTGAAGACACACATCAACAACAATTGTCAAAAGGTGATCAAAGCCATTTCTGCACCTTAACAGATCCTGTCACCATCCTGTTGTAATCCTGGCAGTGCCTTTGCCTGGATGGGAGTGCAACGGGAACGCTCTCTTCTGCACCCGGCTGGCTCCCTGCGGAAGGGAGTGTGAGTGACACACACCTGCCTTCTGCAGGGCAGCCGTCCTCTTTCCCATGCTGTGCTGTGGAAGGAAGTGCATGATCACACTTCCACCCCTTCTGCATGGCCAGGAGTGATGGGAGCATTGCACAAGAGCGGACACTTAATGGATTTATTACATTTAGTGAATATCCTGCAATCGTGATGCATGGGAATGTGCTGGCTGTGGGACCACAAGGACACCATGCAAAAGCATGACCCGTGGAGCACCACCATTGTGTCCCCATCCTAGAACGGCAACACCATGCAGAAATGTCTCACCTTCTCAGTGAAGGAGAGGAAGGCACAGGCACCCCCCTGAACAAATCTTACCCCCAAAAAACCTATGACAGGTTCACCTTAGGTTCACCATAAGTCAGAAATGCTTGGAGGCACACATCAACAACAATTGTCAAAAGGTGTACTATCTGTTCTGATCAATACAATACAATTTATTTACAATACACTGATCAAGTGTACTATCTGTTCTTATCAATACAATACAATTTATCTGTATATACTGTCTTAACACTATGACAGGTCATTTCCGCACGGGGTTATTACTGCAGGTTACTGCATTATAGCACTATACTGTTCTGCACATAGGAACAAATTAGCTTTGCCTTATTTTCCATCATTCTGCATGGAATCCCGCAATAACGCACCGCCGTGTAGTGGGAAAGCACAGTATTTGAAAACTGGAAAAACTCTGAATCATATTCTGACATCGAAGCAAATTTGGATTTTTGCAGTGATGCGGAAACGTACATTCGTACCAATGCGCATTGGTGGGTGGCGGCGGGTGGGCTGTGGGAACGGGAAGTAGTATGTAGTATGCACCTATGTTGGGGGAGTGTCCAGCGATGGGGTAGTGCGGATACATGAACTCACACTCCTCTGCAGTAAGATGAATCAAAACAAGGGGCTGTGCAGAAAACAATGAGGGAAAACCATGTTATTTAAATATAGTAAGAAAGGGCACAAACCAGTTCTTGCGCCTCGCATGGAAATGACCTGAGTCTCTCAGTGCAGGAATTTTGGAGTCTATGCGCCCTTCTAGAGAAGTCCTCTACTGCATGGTCCTCAGCCCAATATCTTGTGTTGGGACATGGTATGAGCAGTCAATAAGGATCATGCAAGCATGAGGTGTTCTTTTTTCGCCCTCTTTTCTTCTCCTCTAAAAAAGCCTCCCCGAAGGCTTTACGTTAGACATCTAGAAATATGGATAATAACCTAGTAGAATTATAAGCCATACATAATTCTGAAGGTCTAACAGACATCCCACGTCTCTATTTTTGAATATGTTCTTCACCAGCCCTTGTCCAAACTCAACCTACATGCTGTTCTGTGGTAGGTTTTTTTTAGAGCACTCACACCTACCTCATGTGATAATTCTGCTTGCAAATCCTGCCCCCCCGCCCCACAATTTGTTCTATCTCTAATAAACCAACTTTATATCTTTTTTCTGCAAAAAGTGAACTTTGGCTCACAATCTTTGGGACAGCCACTCGAGGAATATGAATTTTTTAAACCGTGTGTTTGACAATACACAGGCTTATACAGCGGAAAGAAAATAGAGCAGATAATTTGGATGGAAGTGCTAATGCTGTTACAGGAAGGCATGATGAGAAGGGACAGCCCTGGAAATCCCTTCTTCTTTCTTGTAGAGCTAAACACACACATTCCACATTCAGGGAAACCAGGGCCATTTCTGTGCCAGACTGTTATAGTACTATTATTCCACTTTCAACATCCTATGGTATCCTGGAGTTTGCAAAACTCAGGATTCTATAGGATGTTGAAAGTCGAATTATAGCGCTATAACAGTCTAGTGCAGAAATGGCCCAAAAGGCAATTCCAGACACCCCAAATAACTCTCTGGCCTTCTCTCCCAAAGTAGAGAGGGACCAAACATTATCACATGGGCTTGTGTTTGCCCAGCTCTGTAATATACTTACATATTTATTTTGCAGAGGTGTGTACAACCTATTGAATAATGTGAGAGCCGATGTGATCTCATGGTTTTCAGTACTGGACTAGGACTCTGGGGTAGCAAGGTTCAGATCCCTCCTTGGTCATGGAAACCAACTGGGTGACTTTGGGCAAGTCACACTCTCTCAGCCTCAGAGGAGGGCAGTGGCAAAATTCCTCTGAGTAAAACTTGCCAAGGAACCCCTAGGACAGGGTCACCATACATTGGAGTTGACTTGAAAGCTCGTAACAATTGTGTATCTCCAAGTGTTGCCACTCATGTTTAAAAAACAATCAGTTTTTCCTCAAAGAATTGCAATTCAAAGTTTCTAGCTAGAGGCCTGCCTGTATTAATTATGCCCTAAACCTCTTCGTGGACTGTACCACCTAAAGTTACAAGTGGAGGATGAAGCTTAAATGATCTCGCATATTAAGGGCAACAATAATGTTAAGAAAAGTAACCCTTTACATTTTGAAAACAAGTATGTCTAAGGTAAACCATAAAATGGATTCACTTCCTCATTTCTGCACTACTCTGAACATTTCCGCATGACACTCTTATAGCGCGATGATTCCACTTTCAGTCATCGCGCTATAAGAGTATCATGCGGAAATGGCCCTTATTCTACTTTCAACATCCTATGGAATCCTGGGATTTTAAATTTAGGGAGGGGCCTTTAGAATTCTCAGCCAGAGAGCTTTTGGCCTCAGGAAACTACAAACCCCAAAATTCTACAGGAGGTTGGAGATGAAATAACCGCATAATAACAGTGTAAGGTGGAAATGGCCATAGATTCCACTATTGGTGACTTTAAGATGAAGAGGACAGAAGGAAATGCATAGAGAAGAGTTCGTGAAAGGATGAGGCATGGACCAAATTATAGAAACTATCTATACGACAATGGTTAATTGTCCTCATTAAAGGTCTGTAAGACTGAACATCCAAACGAGAAGTGATGGGGCAGCTCTCAAATGCAAGGTGTCTGATGGATTTCTTAACTTAATTTTTCAGTCCTCTTTAGTGGTCCTGACTTTATTTGTATCCTGTCTTTTCCTCAAAACTGGGACTCAAGGTAGCTTACAGATTAAAACAAATGCAATCATCATTAAAATATACAAAAGATCAACAACCTTAAAATGGAATTAATGTATCAATAACATTAAAAGGAATTAAAATATACAATGAAAAGTAATGAAGACCCATTTAAAAACAGTCCAATTAAAACAAACCATCATCGTAGCATCTTATTCAAGGGTCTTTCATTAGAAATAACATGCCATTCTCAAAAGCCTGTTGGAATAAAATGCCTTTGCCTCCCAATGGAAGAACAGCATGGAGGGGGACATTCTAGGTCCCCTAGAAAGGGGATTAAGAGCCGAGGGGCCACCATCAAGAAGATGATGGATTGTATCTGCAACAGATATGCCTGTGAACGTGTTGGAAATGGGAGAAGGGTCTCTCCAGCGGGTCTCAGACCCTGGATATCATCTGAACCTCAGCTGTATAATATCGGTTTAATGTATAGAGTCTTATGTAGGAGAAAAGTATGTCATAAATTGGATTGGTAGATGATAGATGGATAGTTGGTTAGTTAGACAGGCAGATAGAAAGAGGGTTTTATAGGTCATAGCTAGCTCTTAAAATTGTGCCCAGAAATAGACTACAAGTTGTGTAGTTTCTCAAAGGGGTCTTGATGTTTTGCTATTGATCCCCGGTTGCTAAATGATCCCTTACATGAATTCCCTTACTGAGATATGTCAAGGTGAGCAATGTGTTTTTGAGCTGCAGCTCCCATAAGCCCTGGACAACATAGCCAATGGCTCCTCATTGGAGATTTTTAAAGAGAAATTAGATGCCCACCTCTCAGGGGTACTTTAGCAGTACAATCTGTTCTGGAATGCAGTTGGACAAAGGCCATTTCCACCCTACACTGTTATAGTGCTATTATTCCACTTTCAACATCCTGTGGGATTCTGGGGTTTGTAGTTTCCTGAGGCCCAAGAGCTCTCTGACTGAGAATTCTAAAGGCCACTCCCTAAACTGCAAACCCCAGGATTCCATAGGATGTTGAAAGTGGAATAATAGCACTATAACAGCATAGTGCAGAAATGGCCTAAGTGGTTCCATGTGATTCCATGCTTCTAAGATTCTGCAGGTGTAGAATCAAGACCAGGGGAAACTAGAGAAAGAGTAAAGGAAAATAATAGCAGAAAATCTCTCCTCTCTGCTTAATAGCAAAAGGGAGCTTTTCTAAGTCGGAAATCCCTTCTTTGTTAGCAAATATTTTTTTTCTCTTGCTCCTTTATAATTAGCTTTGGCATTGGGATGGCGGGAAGCTAGCCTTTGACGTATCACGTTCCAGAGGTAATAAAGCACATGAAAAGTGCAGCTTAATTAAAGGCAGGCTGTTGGTGGGCAAAAGAAATGAGGAATGGGAGAAAGGAAGAGCCAACCTGGACTGAAACATAATCCCTTGCTCGGTGCTCCTCTGTGACGGCGATTGATTGGCTAATTCCCCTTTACATCTTCATTTGCATCCTCTGTTAATATCCCAAGGCAGTGGTTCTCTCCATCGCCAGATGGATCTCGCTGTTAATGTAGGTTAATGTGGTAATGGGCTGGAGGCCGGGAAACAAACTGGCTTTGTTTGTCGAAGAGGCCATCTGACCTTCTGGTCTACAACAGAGCCAGCTTTATGGCCATGAATGTGCAACAGGAAAAAGATGAGGGAAACTTGGCTCCTTATGGTTTGTGATAAGCCTTCAGCACTTTTTTTTTCTCCCAAGATATAGCTGAAATTGTAACCAGGGAAGGAGCAGAGCTTGGAAAGTTACTTTTTAAAAAGTATTTGGCACCAGTTACAGTTCTAAGGACTACTCAAAGGAGTTAGTATAGCCAGTGGAACAATAAAACAACTCCAGGTTTTGGTCAGAACCTTAAAGGCGATATCCCAGGTGATGAGCCCTGTGCACTAAATAGGTGGATAGTTACTTTAGACTTGGAACTAAAACCTAACGTGGATTCACCACTGCACTGACATGGGAACCACTAAATATCACTGGTTACAATTTCCATAATTTGAATCTTTACTTTCACATTTCTCAAAACCATCTTAAATAGTTACTTTTAGGTAGTTTAAAAAACAACTAGATACTAAAATTTGCTGGTCTGTGATAGAAAGTAGGTTGTTCTCCACTTCCCCACCCACAACAAAGCATGAGACAGCATCATGGGTATCTGCACTTCAACAATGTGATCTTCCTCCTCTACCATTTAGTGAAGACACACCGCCATAACTATAGTAACAGAGTTTTAGTTACGTTGTGTAAAGAGTGAAGTTATCTCCTAATAGTAAAATAAGATTAACGTTCATTCTATTAAGTGATATGCACAGATATTATTACATGTGTCCAACATTCTGCTTTATCATTCTGCTTTCTTGCAAAACTTCCCCCTGAATGAGAGGCAATAAAACAATGTCAAGAATATTATTTGTCAATCAAACAGATGTACCTTTTGTACCTGTATATTCTTTTAGAAATCAACATTCACTATCTTAATGTCACCCATTGTCCCAATCTTTGATGAATCTCTCAAATTTGTCCCTCCTTGAAGTTATCTCCTTTTAAGCTGCAGCCATACTGTGATGGTGTTACGCCTAGGTTACGGAAAGGATATGAATTATTGGTAACTAGTTATTTATGGAGACCTAGCATGATGTAGTGTTTCCTTCATCTCCTTCCTGCTGCATGTTCATGGCCATAAAGCTGGCTGTGTTGTAGACCAGAAGGTCAGATGGGCTAAGACCCTGTAGACCCTGAATCTTTGCTTGGCAAAGGAAACCCACTGGGTGACTGTCTCAGCCCCAGAAAACTCTGAGATAGGTTCACCTTAGGGTCACAGTTAGTCAGAAATGGCTTGAAGGCACACAACAACAGCAACAATAAGTACTAGAAGGGTTTGTGAACCTCATGGATTTATTTGTACCTTTTCTCCCATTATTTTATGCATTGCTTCTATGACAATGTTCAAATTTCAGGCTCCTCACCAACGTTCCCCATGTTCCAGTTTCTTCTAGGATCTCATCTGTAGTCACTGGGCCTACATAGCAGTCATTATTGCCTCAGGTCTACTGCAGCCCTCTGTCACTCTGGCTTAGGTTCCTTTCTGAAGGCTGTCTCCAGTGCCTCTCAAGTCTTCAGCTCTTGCCTCAAGCGCTTCCCAGAACCACATGGGGTTGCTTCTTCCATTTCCCTCTGGCTTTTCTCCTCTGCTGTTGAGCCAGGCTCTCTCAGCCAGCTCTGAACCTTCTGCATTTGTCTTCATCATCTTCTTAAGACCACCTTCCTCACCCTAAAAATCTCTCCACTCAATTCATTTTTTGTGGGTTGAAGATGGAACTTCACACCACAACAGTCATTAATAACCCATAGATTCAGAACATAGGAATTTGGGGGGTGTGTGTGTGTGTGAATGTTACAACTCCCAGTATCCCCCATGCTGGTGAGGGTCTAGCATTCTTTGCCAAGTTCTGCATAGAGTGAAATTTTAGGATGCAATTTACAAAAGTGTATACATGTGTTGTTGTTGTTTTAAAAAAGGTAGGAGTTAACCTGAGACAGCATAACCAGTTCCTTGTTAATCATGGTAAGCAACAGTGACAGTCCTTTCAATTTGTATCTTTCCTCTTCCCTTTCCAGAGCAAACGCCTGAGTCTTAACATTCTTCCCACAGTTAATAACTTTCACTCCACAAACTTCATTCAGAACAGAAGCGTTTATTTGTAACAAAATCAAGCAACACACTAGCCTTCTTTCAAAGTTACTGAGACTGCAGCATACTGTGTTACAGATTTTATACCTTGTCATACAAATATAGGCATGCATAGCAGTGATTGGTGAAGATCATAAATCTCACATCATCCCACAAGTTTAGACATTTTCCCAGACCCTCAGTTGTTTACATATCTTCCATTCTTGAGGCAGGAACAAGTTCCTGTCTTCTTGTTTTTAGCATGGCCAGTTCTCATAACACACCTTTCCAATCCTTTTTGGTTTTCCCCTTCCGATCTTCTCCCCCTTACCTGTATACATTCTAGCCACAAACAGCCATCTATTTGGTGCCCTGGAATACCTTAGCAAGCTTCTACCAGGTATCTAAGTTGCAATCAACAATTGGCAATTAATACTATGCAGCACTCTAGCAGACTCCAGCAAAGCCTAAACTAACAGATCTTATTCTGATGCATATTCTAATACACATCTGGCAAAACTTATGACAGGAGCCATGCGCCCTGACAAGGAAAAGCTTTTATAAATTAATACCTTACTCTCTCTTTTTTGAAAATAAAACTTATCTATCCAAGCTGGGGGGGGGAATGATCTTCTCTGTCCTTCCTCTTGCAAGGAAAATAAATTAGTTGCACCCCAAATACGCTTCCTAGCACATTGAGGGTATGGAGTAGAAATCCCTTTGTAGGAGTTGGTTTTGGGAGAGCAGAACTAGTTATTAACCGAGAACATGTTGATCTAGCCAGGAGGTCACCCGTTCTCATCATGCAGTAAAAAGGCAATCAATAGAATAGATTTGTTGCAGGATATATTGCATATCCAAATCGTTTAATACAGACATCCGATTATTAAATAAAAGCGAAGGCTTCATAAATGCTCCGTTCTGGCAGTAAGGTGAGCAAGTAGTTGGAATATCGTCTTCTTTTTTTTTCCTTTTTAATGCTAATATGATTAAATTTAACTTGACACGAGTGATGTACCATAAAATACAATTGTGATATTTAAAATAAGACCATTTTTTCCCTGATTGCATACCTACAAGCAATCAATTTCTGCATAGTGCGGCAATATCTAATCAGAATTCTTATTCTCAACCAGAAACATCTTGCATAGAAAAGCAGGACTGAGCTGTTCAACTTCTTGCCTGTTCAGCAAATGTAGGACAAATGAGAGTATGTTAAAAAATGTTTCACAGCAAGAGCAAATCCTAGACAGGAGGTCAGAATATTTCCATCGTTCATTTGACAGGCAGACAGGTGGGCACTTGTAGGGATAGATTTGTGGTGAACAGGAAAGTGGAGGTAGAAATGTGCAGACAACAATGAAACAAACAATCTTAGTAGTGCGTATCGAAACATTATTAGCTGAGTGTCTATACGGCTGAGGAGATGGTGTGTTACTTGAGCCTCACAGATTTACTCAATGCCTGTGCAATTCTGCATTGTCAGCAAATTCTGGCACTGCGTAACTGAACACACAACCAAACGGATCCACGTGTCTGTCAATGGGCATCAAAGGACAACATATGCATGCATTGGCGTGCAAGATGCACAGTGACATTGCATGCACGACTCCATCTCTGCAAACTGGAACTGTGTATGGTGATTTTGCATCAGAGAAAAAATGTCCAACCACATCTACAAGGAAACATATGCACGCGTGAGACACCAGTGGGATTTGAGCCTGTTGTTCTTTTATAATACATCAACATTTCCTGGGGTACTACATAGTGTTTTAAAAAGCCAGCCGCTTTCAAAGTCACACTGCTTTGTGGAATCTATCACTGTAGATGAAGTGCTCTAGCACAAAGCAAATAGAACATGAATAGGGATCACTGCACGAGAATGAAAATGACCCACAGAAACGTCCGGCATGAATGAGCACACCTGGTTTGATGAGAAGAGCAGCGGGGATTTCAGTACAACTGACATGAATTTTCAGAATAATATTGCAGAAGGGGCATTGATCAGAAGCTCTCTATACAACCCGGATTTTATTTCTTGCACGAAGAAAGCCCTGCTCAGTTGAGTACTGAGTCTGGAGAAAAGGTTACCCATTCCTGAATTAAAGCACTGGCTTGTTTCTACCAGTACTACATGGATTTCCAAATTCCTAGTGGAAAAGAGAAAAATCAATCCCACCCAATTATGAATGTTTTTGGGGAGCCAGGAAGACTTAATACAGAGGAGAAATTGGAGGGAAAATATATGAATTCTAAATCACAGCTATTTTCTGACAAATAGCATCCATCACACAGACTTTGATAAGTGACGTGCAGTGGGATCTTGTTCAACGTGTATAAAGCTTGTAAGAGTAGGGAAATACACAGGAGACCTTACAGTTGGAACAAGGAAGAGGGTTTTTTTTTTTTAAATTAAATTTGCAATGGATTGTTCTGACTCCGCAGTGAGCAACGGTAGTGAGGCCAATATTCCCTCCTCTGACCCTCCCACAGGCCATATCACCATAACAAGGCTCTCAAATACCTCTATCTTTGTACCTTTCCACACTACACTGTTACAGTGCGATTATTCCACTTTCAACATCCAGTGGAATTCTGGGGTTTGTAGTTTACTGAGGTCAAAGAGTTCTCTGGATAAGAATTCTAAAGGCCCCTCCCTAAACTGCAAACCTCAGGATTCCACAGGATGCTGAAAGGGGAATAATAGCACTATAACAGTGTAGTGCAGAAAGGCCCTCTGTCTCATGGAGATTGGAAGTGATGTTTTGTCACTTCCCACCACCATATTGTGAAGGACTCCGTTGAAAACCAAGGTCCTAGGGGTACTTTGGGGCATTACTGGAAGTCCTAAAGGACCTTCTTCATAAGGCTGCAAGCACTTTGCACGTGTTGGGGGCTTTCCATGTGTTTTTTGTCAAAAAATCCCCACCAGATATGCCATTTGTTAAAAGATGAGTTGGAAGGCTTTGGGGTACTGGCAGGGGGCTTCACAAAAGTGGGAATCAAGGGCTGTGTGCAGTCCTCCAACCATGCTTTGTCTATCCCATTGTAACTTTTCAGGTTAATATATGGTGTATGTATATATATTAGGGATGTAAATCCTGTTTTGATTCATCTTCAGGTGGTAAATAAGAAAATCAATTTTTTCCCTCCCCAGACACAAGTTACTACAAGAGAAGGAACTGTTGTTGTGGTGGTTGTGGTTATCTCTGTCTTTATTTTTTAAATACAGGTCATCTTTGTGCATTTATGTACAATGTGCAGTCCTGAAAAATACATCAGCTGCCGCTTTATAATTACAGTAGCAGTAGCAAGTTGCCAGGAAGTTGCACATATCCCAGTGGTAACATTAATTGTTACTTCAATCTACACAGTAACATCCAAAGCAACGTTCTGTGAGGAAGAGCCAGATTATTCTTTTTATTAGTAGGGATGTAATCCTTCACTAAATTTCTTTTCAAAGGAAGCAATGAGTAATTTTAACCATTTTCTTTCCGCTGCAAGCACGTCTTTGAAATCCAGTTTTCAAAGCCTTGTTGTTTCCCATGCAGAAAATGTTGTTTTCGATGCAAATCAATCACGTGCAAAACTGGCACAGAATAAACCCCCAATCTCAGCTTTTTCTGCACAAGAAATGCTGTTTTCTACACAAAACAACCATGAGTGAATTTTGTACAGAATAAATCATGAACCGCAAAGATTCTCATTCTACTCATCTGGGTTTCTCGACACTCACAAAACATAAGTTTCAACAATTTTCTGAATATTTTCAAATGGTCTTTCCATAACTACTTATTAGAGTGGTGTTTTCTCAAATTTGTTCCTCCAGGTATTTTGCACTTCAGCTCCCAGTTGCCTCCAGACTGACTGACCAATGGAGAACCAAAAATTAAGAGCTACTAATTAGGGTTCTGTTCCAGTCCATTTCGTAACAATCATAATGGTTCTCTTTCCCAAGGTGATACATAGAATTTCCCCAAATTCCCTTTATGTTTGGCATAGTCCATGAATGAGCAGCCTGTGGCTTTCCAGACATTGTTGGACTATGTCTCCCATCAGTTCTCCATCATCCTCCCCCAGTTGTTGTCCATTCTTGGGTCTAGGCAATGGAAAAATCCATCTGTTTTACTTTAGGTGGAACTGGCTGGCACTGAATAACCTGGTGCCATCTCTGGCAGTGTACGCCTTCGGCCATTTCTGCACTACACTGTTATAGCGCTATCATTCCAGTTTCCACCCCCTACGGAATCCTGGGGTTTGCAGTTTAGGGAGGGGACTTTAGCCAGAGAGCTCTTTGGTCTCAGTAAACTACAAATCCCAGAATTCCACAGGAGGTTGAAAGTGGAATAATAGCACTAAAACAGTATAGGGCAGAAATGGCCTAGGTTACCATGGGAAGTTGACAGTGTTGTCCTGTTCCGCAGGATGCTTGCAGGGTTATGGGTTTTTAAAGACAAAAATAAATTGAAAAGTCAGCATCTAAGACCAAAGAACTGATGAAACTTCAAAAATGGCTTCCAGCTTCAAATTTTCAGTGATGTGGCAGAAAAAGAAAGGAAAATCAAAGAGTGAGCCAAAGGAAGGAAATACCCTGTTTCTCAGAGCAACGGTATCATATTTGCAAAATGCTTATCCCTTAAAATAAAGGAGGGAGGAAACGTTGTGTTTTAAAAGACATCAGATATTGGGCAAACAGGACTTCCAGCTGAGAAGATAAAGTGGAATGATCATTGGTAGACGGTGAGAGAAATATCTGTAGCCGGATAACAATATCTTTATTTGTTTTCCTCTCTTGCGTTCACTCTCTAGCAAGCCAAATGCTTCTGTCAGTATACCTGTCAGTGGCTGGAAGATCCAAACAAGACAGAGTTCAGCGCGATACTCTATAAGCTCCATTTCTTTGTTATTAGCGCCTTTGCTGAAAGCAAAGCCAATAGCACGGGGTTAGGTTTTAGAAGCTTACCTTCAGACAGGGCATATTCTGGAAGAAAGTGTCATTTGTGAGATGCCCCCAAAACTGGAAAATACCATGGAGAGCTTTTCTGGTTGCTCATAATCATCCTTGACCATTTGCTTCCAAACCATGGCCATCCTGGTTGGGGGATTCTGGGAGCTGTAGTCAAAAATGGCTATGGCCCTTTTCGCATTGACGCTTCTTGCGCGAGGGGGGAGGGCGGCTCATGCAAGAAGCCTCCTCCGGGAGGCTGCCGCTTCCCCCTCGTTCCTTCGCTGCAGCACGAAGCAGCAGGCTGGCGTGTCCATCCGTCCCCTCACGCGAAGCAGCAGGCTGGCGCGTCCATCGCGCTAGCGCCCCTTCCTTCCTTCTGCAGGGGCGAAGGGAAGGAAGCGCGACCCGGCCGCCTCCCCGATGCTTCGCACACCAGGTAAGCGCACATGGGCGTCAGGAGCGTTGCGCGAGCGCGGGTGATTTTCACTTTGAGGTGAAAATAAAAAAAAACACGATCGCGCCGCTGCAGCCCCGTGAGCACCGCGGAAGTGGGAGTGCGTCGTGCAGAGCGACGCTCCCACTCCCACGAGGCTCACGGGGCTATTTCGCGAGAGAAAGCCCATGCAAAAAGGGCCTATGTCTCAATAAGTTGCAGAGAACTCCAATTCCTCACGGTGCTGCTGGCATTGTGTAACTTCCAGTTGACTCCAGCTTATGACAAATGATACCATAATGTTTCTTTGGCAAGGTTTCTTTAGAAGAAGTTTGGCGTTGCCTGGGAGAGTGTGAATTGTCCAAGTTTGTTTCCATGGCTAAGCAGGGGTTGAGAGTCTGGTCTCCTGGAGTCCTTGTTCAGCATTCAAACTACTATAGTATAATGTCTCTTCATTGTGGTGTGCCTTCAGGTTAAGTCTGATTTATGGTGAGCGTATCACAGGGTTTTCTTGGCCAGATTTATTCAGAGGAAGTTTGCCATTGCTTTCCATTAAGGCTGAGAGAGTGTCAATTGCCCAAAGTTACCCAGTGGGTTTCCATGGCTAAGCGGAGTTTCAAAATTTGGTCTTTCACAATGCTAGGACAAGACTGAAACCACCACGTCACCCTGGTCTTCATACATAGCTCCTGAAGAGTTAGAATCCGATCTCCCCATGCCTCCATTAAACCCCTTTCCAATATTATCTTTGCATAGGTGTCTGATGGAGTTGTTGTGGGCCATTTTGCAAGAAAAGTTGGAGGACCAAAATGCTTGCCCTCTCTTTCCCCATTATTAAAAAAAATAAAAAAAAAATCAATGATATATAATTGACAGTTCATGGCTTTTTAACACAACACTAGGCAGACTCCACCTGGTAGTGAAACCAAAGCCATTTTCATACTACACTGTTATAGTGCTCTGTGATAATGGGGCTTCCTATTATCTAGACTTAGCTAAAGGGGGACACTTCCCTCTTCAGGTAAACCAAGGGTTAATGAAGTGTTGGGATTAGATTACATCATGGGTCATGTGGGTCAGCATCACAGGTCACAGGGTGAGAACTGACCAATCAAAAGGTAAGAACTGAGCATCTTCAGGATGCTTCCAGATGCTTCCAGGGAGAAGTTATAAAACTTCTTGTGAGGCCATGTGGCTGAGAGATAACAAAGGGATAACAAAGAGACAACAACCAAGGAACCTCCTGGAGGGAGGTTCTGTGCTGGTAGCAGGCTGAGGCCTCGCCTCGCCTCGCCTCCTGGCTTCTTCTTTTTAGAACACCTAAGCCTGAGAACCATCTGTGAGTACTCGAAATAGTTATCTAGTTGCGTTAGGGACTTTTCCGTTATTTTGGAGCTGGCTGATCTAAAGAATGTATCTGTGCTTTTATATCTGCTCTTTTGTAACTACTTGTAACTCAGCGTGCCTGGGAGGGGGGAGCCTCCCATGTGTGTTAATTTGCCTTGTTCATTTGCATGCCTTGAATAAATACTTTCTGTAAGAACCCTGTTTCTCTCCTTCCCACACCAACGCTAGATAGACGGGGGAAAAGGGAGATCCTTAAGCTTAGGGACTGAAATGTAATGGACAGAGTCCCATTGTACTGTCCAGGGATTCAGAATTCAATGGGTGGTGGCAGCGAAGATGAATTAACAGCTAAAATTAATAACAGGCTGGAATATACATCATAACAGGCTGGAATATACATCCCAGTATCACATGGTGACATTCCCAGCTTCACATGCTCTTATTCCACTTCCTTTTTTAAAATGTATGTATATTAAATCCAAACCCTTAAAACCATTAAATCAAATCCTGTTAGCTTAAAACATCACCAATACTTCTAAAATTATTACATCTCCAGTAACATTGTAAACCAACCCAATATCTCTACCCTTTATCTTTTGTCAACTTCCTTCTCTAAAAGTTTTGGGTGCTTACTTATCCCTTATTTTGCTTCGGCGTACATTCCTCATCTTATATAACTTCTATCGCCACAATGAAATTTTTAGTAATTCCCTTATTTTTTTACCTATACATATACATATTTTCAATCTATTTCATAGGATTTACGCTTTCTAATACAAAATGTTAAGACGGGGGAAATACATACCTATGCTTTACCTAAAATTTTGCTAAATTTTTCATTATTTAAGATCGTATCTCTTGGAGGTGTGGTGAAGTTTTTGCAGATCACTGTTGAAAATACGTAATAGCAGCAAATAGTAGCAAAAGGATCTCCTAAAGCAAATGGACTGATTTTAGCCAATGGACTAGCCAACAGAAAGACTGTACCAAAGTACATATGGTGGTGAATCAAAAGTACACGTTGCTTCTCATTGTCCCAACCAAGGCCATTTCCACACTAGACTCTTATAGGGCTATTATTCCACTTTCAACATCCTATGGAATCCTGAGGTTTGCAGTTTAGGGAGGGGTCATTGAGGGTCATTGAGGCCCCTCCCTAAACTGCAAACCCCAGGATTCCATAGGATGATGAAAGTGGAATAATAACGCTATAAGAGTCTAGTGCGGAAATGGCTCAAGGCCGTTTCCGCTCTACACTGTTATAGTGCTATCATTCCACTTCCAACGTCCTGTGGAATCCTGGGATTTGCAGTTTAGGGAGAGGCATTTAGAATTGTCATCCAGAAAGCTCCTTGGGCTCAGGAAACTACAAACTACAAACCCCAGAATTCCACAAGAGATTGAAAGTGGAATAATAGCACTATAACAGTGTAATGTGGAAAGGCCCTTAGTTCCAAGTGGCATGTATAAGATCTGGCTGCCTGCATGTTGGAATACAGAGTGAGTGACAGAGTTAATTGCATCCATCTACCTATATTTCTTTCCTTTCCTTGCTGGGGAATATGGGACACCTATAAATAAAAATTCACCAGCTGTGTTTGCCTCCTGCTTCTGAATTGCTGTTGTTTGGTGACAACCCGGGATAGATAGACAGCAAAAAAACAAATTCTTTGGGGCTCTTTGTATCTTCTTAGCTTTCCTCCCTGATATGTGATTTAATTAGAACTGTAATCATTTTGGGAACAACCCCCGGGGTCCTTTAAAAGTCCTTTAAATAGTGAAGTGTTAGCTTGTGATACACACACAAAGAGCTTCTGGGAATCATTTCTGAAATATTTCCCTTGATATACAAACAGGAGACCAGAAAATAACAAACTTCTGTTATTAAAAAATGGAGAGTGCATATCTAATTTATGTTGGATCTTTTTTGCTGTGTGGATACTAGAGATGGAAAGGAGAGTTGAAAAATATTGGAAAATTCACCAAAATTGTGTTTCGTGAGTGTCAGGAAACCACGGGAAGGAGAAACTTGGATTGATGAGTATTTTTTCAGGTTAGGACTTATTCTATGCAAATTTGCATGTGGTTGTGTTGTTTAGGGGAAAAAAAATATGAGTGTTTTCTATGCAAAAATACCAAGCACGGATTTTGTATAGTATAAGACTCAAGCCACAACGTTCCATAGGAACATTTTCTGCATAGGCAAAAGAAATATATATTTCCGTACAGAAAAAGCTGGGTTTTTTGCTTTTCTGCACAAAAGTGCCACTTGCAAATTTTGCGGAGAATAAATTCCAAATTGTGAGTCGTCTTTGGAAACTGGGTAGTTTTCAAAAACTTTATTGGAAGGCAAAGAAAATGGCTAAAATTGCAAAAATTGGAGGAAATGCAAAATAAGGAATGTGGGTGAGTAAAATGGGAGGGGGGTTACCGTTATATGGTTGTATCAACTGTAGAAAGATATTGTATTTTCTTTTTATTAGATGAGAGTTTTGATATAAAATTAATAATTAAAAAAAGGAAAAAAGTGGTGGACATTTGTTGGAGAATAGTCAGCAAAATGGCTACCTTGTACTGAGGTAGATGTGGGCATGTTTGGGACTTATTCTGTATGAGAAATGCACAAAGAATTTGTTTGTGTGCGTATGTGCAGAAAATATTTTCCATGCCAGGGGGTGGGGTGTGTGTTTTTTTTTTTCTGTTAAAAAAAAAAATTAAAAAGTATTGTGTAAGAAAAACAGCACAATCCCAAAATACAGAACAAGAAAACTTCACCAAAAATACATCCATACAAATATTAACATACTCCTACACATAACTAAAACAACTACTAACAAAACATAACTAAAATTGGTTCCTGCCCTTATTGCAAACAGTTCATATTACTTAAACATTTACACATATTAAGTCATATATTTTATCCAATAATTATTAATTATGGCTTATCACTTATCATTTTAATTACTTAAAGTTCATAATTAATTGTTAACTTCTTCTGCTTCATACTCATGATCAAACATCGAAAAATAATAAGCCTCTACAGAAAAGCAGCATTTTAAAACACCAAACAGAATACATTTTCTAAAACCACTTTTACACTTTTCTGTGCGGAGAGGGGGTTTAATATAGAGAAAACAGCATTTTCTGTGCAAAACTTGCAGAAAAGAGTGCTTCATTTTCAGGGGAAAAAGTGCATCTTTTGCACAAAGTCCCAGACTGCAAGCACTCTTTGAAAACTGTGCCGTTTTGGATGACTTTTTTGCATAAAAAGAAAAACGGTGAAAAGATCTACAAGAATGAGATTTGCAAAGATTTCCATCTGTTGTGAAGACCATTTCTGCACTACACTGTTACAATGCTATTATTCCACTTTCAACCTCCTGTGGAATCCTGGGGTTTGTAGTTTTCTGAGGCCAAAGAGCTCTCCGGCTGAGAAGTCTAAATGCTCTCCCAAAACTGCAAACCCCAGGATTCCATAGGAGGTTGAAAGTGGAATAATACCACTGTAACAGTGTAGTGCGGAAATGGCCCGTGCCATAAGAGGGGAATACACTACGATCTGTTTTCTCAACCATCCCTAGGTAAAGCAGGAAATTTCCATTCCCTTGAATTGTGGTGACTTTTTGTTTAGTCCCCCCCCTTTATCCCCCAAGTCAACCAAAAGGGCTAATTTGCCTTAGCCGTACAACCCTGTGGAACATTCTTCATCCAAGTATATAGCTGGCTTTTTAATCATTTAGAAGGCAAGATTATGCATGCTATGTCTCTCTGCCATGCTTGATGTGTTCTAGCAGAGCAATTCTTCCAAACAACAGGTTAACAGAGTATTTTTAGTGAAGAGGAAGGAGGGTTCTCCCCCCCACTCTTCTTTTTTTGCATATTTCTTCTTTGTTTCCATGCCCTGAGGATAGTTTGGCTCATTTAACTACAGTACGAAAACAGCTTTTGCAGAGAATGTGAAATATCTCCTGCCAAAGGAGCCAAATGCAGGGAAGAAAAGCAACCAAAATAGAACGAAAACAAACAATAAAGGATCAAGCTCGACTTTTAAAATGAGAGGATGCGTAGCAAAAGAAGATGAGAGCTTCTTCCCCACATTCTTCCTTCCCCTCTCCCACCAAGAAAGGAATAAATGCTTTTTTCTTCTGCAAATGTGTGCTTAAAAATGAACACGGCACGAGCGACATTTTCTCTGTTTTGCTTTGTGTGCAAACAGAAGAAGTGTCGCTACTTCTGTTTTGACACATCTCACACACTTTCTTAATTATACTTTTTAAAAAGCTGTGTTGGGAGAATTTAAATTGGATGGAGAAGCATTGCGTACCAAATACCTAAGACAGTGGCTTTTTTAAAAAATGGAAGAATTTGCAAAATTTTTAAAAAAAGGAAACGTTTGTGTCTCCATAAATGAAGATGCTCTTTTTTAAAAAAAGCAAGTTAATCATGTAAGTGTGAGTTACACATGTGTACATCTCCTTTTTGGATAGAGTGCAGGGGGCTTTTTTCTAGCCCTTCACACACCATCAAAAACCTCCCCTCACCAGGCAAATATCAATACCCAGGAACAGTGCTGCTGCTTACCAGTGTAGAGGGAACAGATAAGGTAACTCACCTTTGGCCATTTCTGCACTATACTCTTGTAGCACGATGATTCCACTTTCAACATCCTATGGATTCCTGGGATTTGCAGTTTCGGGAGGAGCCGGCCGGCCCTTCCCGAAACTGCAAACCCCAGGATTCCATAGGATGTTGAAAGTGGGATAATCGTGCTATAAAAGTGTACTGCAGAAATGGTCTTAGAGGGGAGGTAAAATGAGGTTACACTCCATCTGGGAGTGCACCTTTATTTCTTTGCCCCTCACAGCCAAGACCTCCTGCATTTCCCTCTTCTGAGATGTCTCCCCCATCTTCCCCCCTGGTAAACAGCAACAGCAGAGGCTCTCCCCCATACACATTGTTCCACGAATGTGACAGCTGTTAGGATGGAAAAATGTATGGCATTTCCACACTACAGTTTTATAGTGCTATCATTCCACTTTCAACCTCTTATGGAATCCTGGGTTTTGCAGTTTAGGGAGGAGCATTTAGAATTCTCAGCCAGAGAGCTCAGCAAACTACAAACCCCAGAATTCCACAAGCTGTTCTGAAAGTGGAACAATAGCACTAGAACCATGTAGTTTGGAAACGGCCATACAATTGCATGCCGTGCTACACCTCTCTGATCAAGTATTATTGGTATTATTAGAAGCAGTAACGTTACTGCTCAGTCATTGCTCCATGTGCACGGACACACAAGCTTACACAAACAACCTGGGTGGCAAGTTGTTCCTTTGAAGGAAACCTTTGTAATTTTTTTTTTTTAAATAGAATAAGTTGGAAGCCATCAGGAAGAAACCTTACCAAAGTTCGCTGCTCTTAATTAAATATTAGCTGTAATTAGCACTAAGAGCGAATGCCATGCATATTAATTCTAAGCTTGTGAAAAGGGCTGTCATTGTTAATGAGAAACAGTGGGGGTCTCCATAACATCTGTTTTAGAGCTCAAGGTAACATACAAGTCTTTAGAACAAATTGCACCTGGACGTTAATTCCCCCATCTCTTTCATTTTTGTCACCTCTTCCCCCCCCCGGCTGTTTTTCATTCCATTCAAACTACTGATATTTATCTATCCCCCCCCCACAAAAAAAAAAACCAAAACAATCTTGTACATGTTTAATTTCTTGACCTAATTGGAAGACTAGGCACCTGTAATGTCCTTCCTGGTAGCATATATCTTTGCTTGGGCACATGCAACTTTTGATTGTCCAGCCCATTTTTTGGACAGTCCTTTAAAGTCACTATGATTTCATAGTTTAAAGCAGTCTCTCCAAATTCATGCCTTCTAGATCAGGTCTAAGGTTCCCATCATCTTCCATTAAACCATTAAAAAAGCATAACAAAATGAGAGAGAGAATATCCGGCGGATTGTACAAGGCCCAGGCCCTCTTAAACAATCAGTCCTCAAAGGTCTCAAAGGTTAAAACAGAAAGGTCTTCACCTGTTTATGTAAAGAGAGTAGGGAGAATGCTGGTCTAACCTCTCTGGGTAAAGAGTTCCAAAGCCTGGGGGCAGCTACAGAGAAGGCCCTGTCCCATGTTCCCACCAAATGTACCTCTGAAGATGGTGAGAGAGAGGCCCTTTTCGCACGCAGTTTCTGTTGCGAGAGGGCCCCTTGAGCGTCGCGTAAATGGGAGTGGTGGTCCCTACGACGCACTCCCATTTATGCGACGCTCAAGAGCCTGATGCAGAGTGGGCGCGCACCTTTTTATTTTCGGCTTTAAGCCGAAAATGGTGCACAGTTGCGCAATGCTCCTGGGGCCCTTGTGCACTTACATGCCCTGCGGTGCGTCAGGTGAGCCGGGCCGGTCATGCTTCCTCCCCCAGTGCAGCCTACAGCTCCCAGGCTGCACTGTGGAAGGAAGGGGCTGGGCATTCATGTGACGGCCGCTCGACCAGCAACCCAGCTGTAGGAGAACGGAGGAGTGATGTGGATGCCTCGCGCAAGAGACTGCTTGCGCAAATGGCACCCCTCACCTCTGCGAGCAGGTAACATGCGGAAAGGGCCAGAAAGAAGGGCCCCTCCAGCAGATCTCAAAGCCTGGGCTGTTTTGTAGGGAAGAATATGGTCCTTCAAATAACCTCTACCTAAGCCATATATGTTCTGTTCAAATCTCCTTATTCAAAAGAAAAGAAGCATACATAGAAAGACATTCTGAGAGAGCAAAAATAGCAATAAAAGCCTTAAAAAAGGAAATTTTTACCCATCTTCCCCTATTGATTCTTCTTTTGAGATGGTTGGTGATTACATATATATCATTTATCGACATTTAACTTATTAAATGTACATTCCTAAATAGAATATTTGCTATTCTTTAAAGCTAATACTAAAAGAAGAGAATATCTCCTAAGGCTGCCTAGACAAACATGAGTCAATCTCTTCACATCTGTATTTGGTTTCCCCTGTTCAACTCTTCCTCTATAAATTACCGTCATGATTCCCATCTTATCTTAAGCTTTATAATCTCACCTCCATACTTCCAACTTAATGGTTATAATCTTAGATTTATAAGGTTTCCCTTTGTACTTTAGGCATCTAAACATTTATTCCCATGAGACTTGACTTCCCAAAGAGGGGAAAGTATCTACCAATCATCTCTAAATTTTCCAAGATAGTTATCTGATAATAAAATTGTCGATTTAGCAAGCTGTACCAAATCATACAACTTCAGCAACTAGTCATCTATGTTTGTCTGTTTCCTTCATTGTGCAAAAACCATCCTGGATGCAGTAATCACGTGAATCAAAACTTTTTCACTGAGATCTACTCTTAAGTTGGTGAATACCATCGACCATATTTAATAAATATATTTCAGGATTCATTGGGAAGATAATGTGTAAAATTTTTGTAGTATTTTCCTGTATTTCTCTCTCTCTCTCTCTCTTTTGCTTCATTGCAGCTCCACCAAAGGTGAAATAAGGTCCCTCTCTGATTACATTTCCAGCAATTAACTCTTGGTATTATTGCTTATTTTGAAGATTTGTACCGGTGTATAGAACCATCTGAACAAGATTTTATAACAATTCTCTCTCAGCCATATTACGTTGTAGACAGTGGCTATTTCCGCACTAGACTATTACAGTGCTGTTATTCCACTTTCAACATCCTCTGGAATCCTGGGGCTTGCAGTTTAGGAAGGGGCCTTTGAGGAGGGAACGGACTTGTTTTCTGCTGCTCCAGAGACCAGGACAAGGAGCAATGGATTCAAGCTGCAGGAAAGGAGATTCCACCTGAACCTCAGGAAGAACTTCCTGACAGTCAGAGCTATTTGGCAGTGGAATCTGTTGCCTCAGTGGAGTGTGGTGGAGTCTCCTTCTTTGGAGGTTTTTAAGCAGAGGCTGGATGGCTATCTGTTGGGAATGCTTTGATGTGGGTTCCTGCATGGCTGAAGGGGGTTGGACTGGATGCCCCTGGGGTCTCTTCCAACTCTATGATTCTGTGTTAAAAGTGGAATAATATCACTCTAATAGTCTAATGCAGAAATGGCCAGGATGTGTTGGGCGAATTCGTTTTTGCAAGGCACATGATCTCAACTGACCTCCCATCCTCTCCTTTCCTCCATCCTCTTTCCAGGGTAATCAGGAAGCTACCGCTCCTCCTGACACGATGGCACAGCCTTACGCCTCGGCCCAGTTCGCTCCTCCTCAGAATGGCATCCCAGCAGAATACACCGCGCCCCATCCCCACCCGACGCCAGACTACACAGGCCAAACCACAGTTCCAGAGCACACGTTAAACATGTACCCGCCTGCGCAGACGCACTCTGAACCAAACACAAGCGACACAAATGCACAAACTGTCTCAGGCACAGCCACAGTAAGTACTGTTTTCGTGATGGTCATTGTTTTTCTGGGAGAAAACGGTGCAAAACACGGTAAAAGTTTTCGCACACATCCGTATTAATGACCTACTGCCTTTCCAAAAGCATTGCTTCCGTATCAGCTGAATATGTGCTTAAAAAAAACTAATTTCAACTGCTTTGCTATTGGGGTGGTAAAATAACATTTGTCAATTATAGTGGATATTTTACTAACATTCCCCAATACAAATGCTGAAAGTGGAATTTGGAATCTGAGAGATTATTTCTAAGAGTCCCTGGATTTTTTTTGATTCCCTATTCATGTGTTATGACTAGTTGACATTTTGGGTGTATGGCTTTGGACAGGCAAGACTTTGATAAGGCTGAGAATATCAAGAGCTTGTGGCAGGAGGGCAAGACTAGGGCCATTTCCGCACTATAATCTTATAGGCTGTTATTCCACTTTCAACTTCCTATGGAATCCTGGAGTTTGCAGTTTGGGGAGGGGCCTTTAGAATTCTCAGCCAGAGAGCTCTTGGGCCTCAGGAAACTACAAACCCCAGGATTCCACAGGAGGTTGAAAGTGGAATAATAGCACTATAACAATGTAGGTGTGGAAATGACCTATATGTTCTGGGCTTCTCCAGCCAGCAGTCCAAAAAAAGTACCTTTTCCAAACTCTGGCATTTACCTTGCCTTCTGACCATGGGAACTATAGCTATTCCATCTGACTTTTAGTATCTCACAGATTTTAATTAAGGAAGGAAGTCTGTTTATAATTTCACTCCTAACAAGAGTAAAAGATGTGTAAGAAGCTAAGCTCACACTTAAAAAAACAAGTATCCAAACAAGCTCCAAACAAGTATCCTTTGGATGGAAGTGACTCAAAAGGGTCAATGTGGTCACAGTTCTAATGAATTTGTCCATCTTGGGACTCCAACAACTTGGCCTGTCATAGGTCCCCATAAACAGATCACACTGTTAACCTTTCCTATCATCCTGTTTATCCCAAGCTTACCATATTTAAGGAGAGATGATAGTGGGGAGTCTTCATGGCAACCCACTGGCAGGTGGGCAGATGCTGTTGAATTATGGATCTCTTTGAGGTGGCGGGAAGCAGACTGGAAATATATTTATTGTAGGCGAGGTTATCACAGATGTTGACACAAATGTCCTGTTGTCACCTCCATGAGATCCAACAAGCAGAACACAGGGCACAAGTAGCCCCCCAGGTTATTTAATACTTCTGTTTTCAGTGGTGGATCACCTTCTCTTTCCTACTTCCTCCATGTGTGTGAAAAAGCAGTGGGGAGCCTTGTGGATGCACCTTGATGCTCTTGGCTACCAATGGTGGGGTGCGCATACGCACATTCTGGATACCCTTGAACAAAAGGCAAAAACTGAGTAGTGTCCAGTGGAATGGGTAGAAGAAGTGAGAGATGCATCTGAATAATCAATGTAAATCAGAAAAAATCGTGAGAAAATAGAGGAAAATTGTTACAGATATAAACCCAGCAATGGGAAGTAGGAAGTGTATTTGTACACTTGATTATAATAGAGGCTCTTTAGGCTTAGATGGAAGAAAAACTGTTGGAAAATCTTTTTTAGTGGATTTTATTGGCAGTTATGCCCAAAAGTGATCAGACTACATAGAATTAGGACCAGCTTTACTTAAATAGATTGTGATAATCCTGTATTTCGCTTTCAACTTGGTGGGTGGGGAACAAATGAGATGTTATATATTGGATAAGCCTCCAGGCCACGATCCCCATTGTACAGTCGGATGTCAACTGTGGGATCCAGTGTGTGTATTTACTCAAAGGTAATCTAAAGGCACACGATTCCATCTGATGATGGAAGCTAAGCAGGGTCACCCCGGTTAGTACATGGATTGGATCACCTCTGAATGTTCCTTGCCTAAGAAAACCCTATGAAATTAATGAGGTCACCATAAATCAACAGGTGACTTGGAGGCACACAGAAGTTGTATAGGGTTTTGGCACCTGTGGTTGAATTCGGTGTCATATTTGTTTGTATCCATTGTAAGCCTGAGACGTTAGGAGTTTTCTCAGATGTCATCTTTTTTCTTTGATGCCAAGGAAGGTAAGGAGAACAATCCAAACTCTCTTCCTCCATGGTGTTCATTACACTCTAGGTCTCTGTGGGGTTCCGACTTTTTCCCATGGTAGAAACAGTTTTGCCCATCTTGCCTTCCTTCACTTTCCTTGCTGAAGCTTCACAGCCTGATCGTTCTTGTCAGATGCAGATTTTCTCTCTTTCATATGGTGATCAGGAAGAAAGAAAACAAGAGTGGAATTGGTCACCATAATATCTGCTGTCTCTCCTACATTTGCCTCCCACGTACTACTATTCTGTTTGGTTTTAATGTAGACAAATGTTAACTGTTCTCTATTACGCATCGTTCTTTTCAGTTTGCATAGCTGTTTTTTCCCCTGGCCTCACTTTGGCAGCTATTGCTTTAAAACTGCTGGAACATCTGCCTGATTTCAGTCATCCTAAAATAAGGATGTGGAGCCAACCTTGGTGTAGTGGTTTGAATGTTGGACTAGAACTGTGGAAGACCAGGGTTCAAATCCCCACAACAGCCATGGAAACTCAGTGGGTGAGCTTGGACAAGTTAGGCCATTTCCGCACTAGTCTGTTCTAGTGCTATTATTCCACTTTCAACATCCTATGGAATCCTTGGGTTTGCATCAAAGGCCCCTCCCTAAACTGCAAACCAGGATTCCATAGGATGTTGAAAGTGGAATAATAGCACTACAACAGTCTAGTGAGGAAATGAGCTTTGAAGTAGGACTCTGAGCGACCAGATTTCCAAACACCAGTGAGTTATCTTGGACCTCACGAAAGTAACATTCTCTCAGCCTCAGGGGAAGGCAATGGCAGTAGTGTAATCTTGCTAAGAAAACCCTATGGCAGGAACACCGTAAGTTAGAGTCAACTTAATTAAAAAAACACACACACACACACACACAAAATGCTTTCTGCACAGAAAATTAACTTTCTGCAAAGATGATAACTTTTCCACACAGGCAATGATGTTTCGGGGGTGTGAAATCTTTTAATGCTGTTTTTTTAAACAATCCCAAAAGTTATTTTTCTGCAAAGGTTTCAACCACCGAGAATTCTCCTTATCAGGATTTCTGGACACTTGTGAAATTTGTTTTCTGACCATTGCCCCAAGCGTTTTCCCTTACCCTTTTTGCCGTTGCTCTAAAAGACCTCCCCTAATGATGACCATTTCCGCACTAGCCTTGTAGCGTGATGATTCCACTTTCAACATCCTCTGGAATCCTGGGGTTTACAGTTTCGGGAGGGACCGGCCGGTCCCTCCCGAAACTGCAAACCCCAGGATTCCAGAGGATGTTGAAAGTGGAATCATCGTGCTATAACAGGCTAGTGCGGAAATGGCCAATGTCTGCTCAGGGAGACAACTCCAACATGCTCTACAGTGCTCTACTCTTCAGATCTGCTTTCAGTGCATGGACAGCATTGAAGAGGGCACAGTGATGGGAGCAGTGTGAACATGTATGCTCCTTTTCTCTTTAACTTTCCATGCCACTGAGAATGTAACAAAGAGAAATGTCTGAATTATGTCTCTATTTTGCTTCTGATATCAGCTCAGAGCTGCATTTTCCCTTGTGACTTTGTTCTTCTAAGTGAAACAAAGCCTAAACTATGATTGTATCTGGAGTGTACAAATATAACAGCTTGACACCACTTTTAACTGTCATGGCTCCACCACATGGAATCCTGGGATGTGTAGTTTGGAAATGTACTGAAAATTCTAGTGGACTCCTCTGTGCTAAAGCTCTCTAGCAGAAAATTCTAAGTATTCCTTTGAACTATAAATCCCAGGACTTCATAGAATTAGCCATGACAGTTAAACTCCTATCCAGTGGCTCTTCAGTTCACTCATTTGGCTCACAATAGTCTCTTTTTTCTCTCCCCAGCTCAGCCCACAGTCTAAATTTAAGAAAAAGTCCCATCAGGACAGGGCTTCTTTTCCTTATAGATATATAATTGCTCTATTGATTGCATGAGGACAAGACATTATGACAATGCACACTTCTGGTCCTTCCAGTAATACCCGTCTGTGTTTGTATGAAACATTGAGTCTCACCCAAGGTGGTTTCGTGTGTTTATTTTGCACATGAAGCTTCTCGACTTATGTCTGAGATTAATTGTGCATAATGCAATAAATGCCCCCCAGCTTGCAGTAATCATTGATGGAACACTGTTCTTTTCAAATTTATATTTCTTCCATGTCTTGTTCCAAGCATTTTCATTCCCCACAGTTCTCTTTATTTTAAAGTTTCCTCCAAAAGAGGTTCTTAGGATGACATCTGACAGCTTGAGCATTTAACCTTTTATCCTCTGCGAAGGAATGTCATTGTTCTGCAAGTTCAGTGGGCAATTAGACATTTCCTTGGCCATGTTGCTGCAAGCCTAGATGGAAGGCCAGGGGTTCATCAAAGAACAAAAACACCCATACAGAAATGGAGATTTCACAATATTATTAATTAACGCTCCCTCCCCCCAAAAAATCAGAAAGATATTTTTGAGGAATACCCTGCAAGATGAAGTTTCATGTCTTATGAATTCCAAAAGATTAGCTTGGGATGTAATTCATGTTAAGTATAGATGCCTTTGTCTTCTTGCTGTTGTGTGCCCTCAAGTTGTTAGCGATTTATGGCTACCCTAAGTTGAATCAATCATGGGGATTTCTGAGAGTGTGTGATCACTAGGGATGGGCCAACCAAATCCTCGAATCCTCGAATCCTGGGTAAGGATTCAAGATTCCCGAATCTGAATCCTTGCGCCAAAATAGGCAAACCAAATCTTTCAAATCTGCCAACTAAATAAATTGTTGGAGACCAGGATGCCTGACAACCAGGGAGACCGGGACACCTGAAAACCTGGGAGACTGGGATGCCTGAAAATTTGGGAGACCATCATACAAGGGAAAATAGTAAGTAGGTGAGGTTTTCCCTTAGAGTAATAATGGCCTTTGCTAACAATTTCACAAACTACAGCTGGGCTTGTATCCTAAGATATTTAAATTGAACATTTCATATTTAAGTATATGGAAGCTACAGGCTTGAGATTTCAAGGACAGCTGAAACATTCCTTTGCATAGCTTCCTTGCAAACCTCTTTCAGACACAATTCTGGGGTTTCGAATTTCACACAGCCTCACAGCCTTCTTTGCCAAAGTGTGCTGGCGCATCATTAAACGACAAACCCCAGGATGCCAGAAGGAGCTCTGCAAAGAAAAGCCGGTTTTGACCTGGATTATATCTCTACTGTAGTCTGTGGCCCTGTTTACACAGGCAGGAAAATGTGGGATTAATCCATATTTTTCTGCCTGTGTACAAAGGGCCTTCATGTCATTTTCAAACTGGGAGATCCTGGGGCAAAACTAGGACCACTGTCCTGGCCAGATTTCTTCAGAGGGAGGTTTGCCTTTGCCTAGGCTTTTGCTAAGACTGAGAGAGTGTGTCTTGCCCAAGATTATCCTTCTTCCCCTTTCTTTTTAAACTCTTTTTTAGAAAAGGATTTGAAAGATTTGAGATTCATGGATTTCCACAACCTTCCAGGGATTCGGATCTGGATTTGGATCTGGAAAATTCTAGGTTCTTTAGTGATTGATTCCTGTACTGGCAGTGAGTTGGATGAGATAACCCCTGGGATCCCTTCCAACTCTCCAATTTTATGATGCTTTGGAGAAACTGTTTGCAACTGGTACAGAAACAGAAGGCAAGTGGACCTCAAGGGGACAGAGGACCCAATAGGACTGTGTTTCTCTTTCCCCAAGGCCATTACCCTGACTTTTAAAAATCCCTAAAGGAAAAGCCAGAATTAGGGAACGCGGTGGGAAATTAACAAAAGGTCCAGGAAAGCCTAAACTTGCATCTAGAATGGCAAATGCACAAAGCAGAAGTAAAGAGCAGAAGGTAGCTAACCGTGGCTCTTCGTTTCCCTCAGTATGGCTATTCAGAGGGCAGCCTGTTCCCTTGAGGAAGAACTTATTCTGCATTCATGTGTACTAGATATATCAACATTGTGGCTGCTAGAATTAAGCCAAACTCCCTTCCTCTCAGATTTCTCAACATATGGAGCCTCCCCCCAACCGGCTTCCTGATAACAGGCTCTGGTAGGGAGCTCGAGAGTATGGTTTCCTCATATTATTCCTGTTTGCAGCCCAATCTTCTTAAAATAACAAACTTTTATGTATTCTTTTTTCAAATGCAATAATGTCAAATGAATCAAACCCTACCACCCAATCCCACGAAAGGAAAATATAGTTATAATAATATATCAGGTACAATTATGTCCATACTTTAGCAAATCACCAAGAAATAACCTCTGACTGTCAGTCTGTCTGTCTATCTATCTATCTATCTATCTATCTATCTATCTATCTATCTATCTATCTATCTGTCTGCTTGTCTGTCTGTCGATCTCTCTCTATCTCTCTCTATCCATCCATCCATCCATCCATCCATCCATCCATCCATCCACATATAATGTCCATTTTTTACGTAGAAGGCAAAAGAGCCAGTGTGGTTTGGGCATTGGACTATAACTCTGGAGACCAGGATTTGAATCCCTGCTCAGCCATGGAAACCCAAGTGGGTGACCTTGGACAAGTCACACTCTCTCAGCCTCATAGAAAGGCAAAGGCTATCCCCTGCTGAACAAATCGTGCCAAGAAAACCCTGTGATATGTTCACTTTAGGGCTGCCATAGGCCAGAAATGACTTGAAGGCCTACAATAACAACATACGGAAGGCATCCCATCCTATCTTGGAAGCTAAAGAGGGTCAGGCCTGGTTAGTTTTTAGAAGGGAGAGTGGCAGAGAATGCCAGGTGCTGCAGGATGTATTTCAGAAGAAGGAAACCCCCTCTTGAGTATTCCTTGTCTAAGAAAACCCAGTGAAATTCATGGGGTCACCATAGGTCAACAGGAAACTTAGACGTGCAAAGACTCACCTATCGCTATCATATGTTAATATCTGCTATGCTGAAAAAAATGCAATGGATTCGATGGGGAGATCCACCTTCCACATTTTGTTCTTGAAAATACATTAAAAATGAGTATCAAGCTGCTAAACACCCAGCATGGTGTAGTGATTTGAGCATTAAACAATGCCTTTGAGGTCCAGGGTTCAAATCTCTGCTCAGCTATGGAAACTCACTTGATGACCTTGGGAAAGTCACCCTCTCTCAGCCTCAGAGAAAGGCAAAGGCTAACTCCCTTAGAACAAATCTTTCCACAAACATCCCATGACAGGTTCACCTTAGGATGACCATATGTTGGAAACCACTTGGAGGGACACAATGACAACAGCAACTCAGTTGCTACAAAGTTCTCTTCCTTTATTTCTCCTTTCATTACACGAAAAGGGCTCATTAATTTTTCTTCAAGTGCGCCCAGCCATATTCTTTTATAACACCCCAGGAAAATTTAGAGCCCAGTGTCTTAACTCTCAGAAAGCAGCTTACTAAATCATGGTTTGGAAAAGGAAACATTTTTAAAATCAGTCTAAATCAGGTGTCACTATTATTGGTTGTTTTGCACATTTCTGAGTGCACCCTTTCATTGCTTTTGTTCAGAAAATGGCATCACAAGATTTGAAATATACCAGATTCTGAGTAGAAATTACAACCCAATTCGGTTCTAGGAGGTTAAATTGCCTTCTAGTTCAGCTGTAGGAAGTTAAAATTTCAACCCAATGAATTTTTCACCAATCTCCATTATGGATTGGTGGATATATGGATTGGCTATATGAATTATTCATTGGGGTGCACCAAAACTCACAGGTTTGAACTTCATTCAAAC
Source organism: Ctenosaura bakeri (assembly GCA_948474755.1). NCBI lineage: Eukaryota > Metazoa > Chordata > Lepidosauria > Squamata > Iguanidae > Ctenosaura > Ctenosaura bakeri. Next base: position 299,012 of record CAOLHI010000282.1, read on the forward strand.
ATTCTCAACAAGCCAACATGTATAGTGGTTTGAGCGTTTGACTATGGACCCTTGAAACCATGGTTTGATTCCTTGCTTGGTCACAGAAGCCCACTGGATGACCTTAGGTGCATCATACACTGTCAGCCCCAGAGAACCCCATGATAGATATGCCTTTGGGTTGCCATAAATCACCAATGACTTGAAGGCGCGCAGCAACAAGAAGAAAACATTCCCAGTCCACTTTTCTGAAACCTTGCAAATCTTGAAAGCTCTGCACAGAATTGATTCCGTTTGCTCAATAACGTGAGCCCAAATGGAGAGGATTCCAGCTATCAAGGCTAGGAGGTAGTAATCACTTTCTATTGTGCCGTGATTGATTGATTGATTGATTTTATGAAGAATCTGGAGTTCCTCCTAGACAAACTTTATATCATTCATGAAATATTGAAAATATAACAGAAGAAATCAATGGAATGTCTATGGGTGCATGGAGGGACATCTCTTGTACATCATTACCTGACCATTGAGAAATCTACACTGCAAACACAAAACACCAAAGCATCCACTTTTTCTTTTGCTGTTACGGTTCACTGATTTTAATCTAATTCCTGCTCAGATTATGTATGTTGATTCATCGGGTTATTTTTAGCCTTCGGGAGCTGATGATGTATGGTGTACCCCAAGAATCTTGGCATTGGAATCTATTAATGGATTCATGTCTGCAAAAACAAGGCCAGCCCCGAAACTGCAAACCCCAGGATTCCATAGGATGTTGAAAGTGGAATAATCGCGCTATAAGAATGTAGTGTGGAAATGGCCATGGAAGCCACTGGCCACTGTTGAGTGTTTGCATAATCCTGAGCGTGGGATTGGGTGGTAGGGTTTGATTGATTTTAAAAAATTAAATTAAATTAAAAGCTACTGATGTGCCAGATTCACAGCAGAAGAAAGCACTAATGAACAGGTATGCTGCTTTTGTGCTGTGTTCAAGAAACAGTGGTCATAGATCAACTGCTAGTAGTAGAGGATGCAAATTTGCACAGTTGATCTTTTGACAGTGGTTGTTGTACAAATAAGGTTGACCTTTTCATCTGTGTTCTTGATCAACTGCACTCAGTATTCTCATCGTGACTCACGCCAGGCAGGTCATGATAACGGCATTCTAATTTGCTAAATACGTGAGTCTGCTGAGAGTGTTGTTATGAGACGTTCTCAGAGGAAGACATTTCTTGCTATTGTAGAATCAAAGCATCATAGAGTTGGAAGGTCATCCAGTCCAACCCCTTGCCATGCGGAAATACGCCAGCCAAAGCACTCCTGAAAAATGCCAATCCAACCTCTGTTCAAAGACCACCAGATATATTAAGCTAATTATACTTTTTTTCCCCCACACATGATGTCTGCTAGTATTGGGCATCTCTGTGTCATACCATAATCATTTCCATGGACTCCATCTTTTTTGCCCTCTCCAAATACATTCTGTGCCAGTTTCGTGGACATTTTTTTTGTATGTACATTAAAATGTGCATTTTATTAATTATACCATACACATGCACACACAAACATATATGATAATATATAATATATGGGGTACAAAGGCAAACTAATGGACATATTTGTGAATATTCAATGAATCCTTTTGGTTAGTCTTAATTGAAGTAGATCCACTTAATTGACTGGAGAGTTTACACACATGTAAATCCCATTCATTCAATGGATCCAGTCGCATAGGAATATGGCAGTGGGGGTGTGATTTGCCCCAGGCGGCAAGGTTTCTGGGGCATCCCAGCCTGTAGCCTCACCCCCATGTACCCTGGCCACACGCCTGTGCACCCTGGCCACCCCCACACACACCCTGCAGCCACGCCCCCACACCATAGCCCGTCTTCCCGCCCCCCCCAACACACTCCAAGCTCCACCACTGCAAGGTCTTAATTTACATGGGAATAGCAATGGATCGTGGGCCTAAAAGTACACTTTTTAGAATTGAAGGTAGTGTTTCTGAGCACTGGTCAGATTCCTCCTTTCCTCTTTTATAGTACATGTTGCAAACTTGGAAATGTACATATTCCAACATGAAAATGTTGCCTGTTTGAATTTTCAGTCCAAAAAGTCAGGAATGGGGGGGAAATTTCAAATAGGGAAAGAAATGTGCAATAGGGCTGATTTCTCACATGTGATGTCTCTAAGTTCTACTTAAGTCAAGAATGGACAAATGTAGGGGGCTCCAGGAGCTAATTTTCTGTGCTAGGAAACTTCAGGGAGCCTGATGGACTTTGAAAATGCCAAATAGCAAATACAAAAGATAGAAGTAATTGAAATTCTGGCCATTTCTGCACTACACTGTTATAGTGCTTATTATCCCACTTTCAACATCCTGTGGGATTCTGGGGTTTGTAGTTTACTGAGGCCCAAGAGCTCTCTGACTGAAAATTGTAAATGCCTCCCCTGAAACTGCAAACCCCAGGATTCCACAGGGTGTTGAAAGTGGAATAATAGCACAGTAACAATGTAGTGTGGACATGGCCTCAGTAGGGACAATGAGAAGCAAAGTGTGCTGTTTTTTCACCACCATATGTCCTTTGGTAGAGTTTATCTGCTGGCTAGGGATGTATAAAATCAGTCCCTTTGCTTTAAAAGATCCTTTTGCTACCATTTGCTGCTACCACATGATCTGCAAAAGTTTCACCACACCTCCAAGAGATATGATGTTGATGACACGGATCTCAAACCCATGTCACGCATTGCAGATGCATTTGTATTCACGTCAGGCCTCCTAGCATGACACGTATGGATACCCGCGCACCAAATATAGACCTGGTTCACTGTTGTGGAGCTAACATGCAGTTAACTTAATTGTACATCTGCTCACCTAATTCAGCTTTTTGTGTTTTGTTTCATTTCATTTCCTTGGCTAACAGTGATAATAGCCGATGCCTCCCCTGCTTAGAACACTGATCCTCCATTGCAAATGTGCCATTTTTTTTACACTTTGAGATAGAAAGAATACAGACATGTAGCATTCACAGATACATAACTTGGCCATTTCCGCACTAGCCTGTTATAGGGCGATGATTCCACTTTCAACGTCCTCTGGAATCCTGGGGTTTGCAGTTTCGGGAGGGGCCAGCCGGCCCCTTCCAAAACTGCAAACCCCAGGATTCCAGAGGACCTTGCAAGTGGAATCATCGTGCTATAACAGGCTAGTGCGGAAATGGCCATAGTCTATGCATTATGATATTTGGTGCCACAGGAAGGTATACATTTGCCACTGAGGCCATTTCTGCACGAGGCGAGGGAATGGCTCCGTGCCATTACTCACCGGATCTTCTGGGCACGGACCAACAAGGACTGTCCCTTAAGCCCTTCCACAGGGCTCCTCGTCTCGTCCAGGGTGAATCAGAGCAGTGCGAGGTCTTAGGTCCGCACTGCTCCAGCTTCCAAAATGGCAGCATCCGGTTGTTCGTGGGTCCAGACCAACCGCAGAAGTTCGCCACGCCTAAAGCCCACCCTCCGCAGATCGCAGGCTCAAGGGAGCAGGGACGCAATGGCGTGCTCCAAAAAATTAAAGACCGGTTTTCTACCATTCTTTAAAAAGCGTGTTGGAGGATCAGTTGGGGGCGTTTTGGAGTGGACTGAGGTGCGGATCTCAGGTAAGTAGTCCGGACTTAGTCTGCTTCAAGGTGCAGACGACCTCCGTGAGAGGACACACTGAGCCATTTTAATTTCCTCGTGCGGAAATGGCCTGAGTTACAGATCATTTTTCATGTAGCTGATACCCTTGCACAGCAGCTAGACAGACCTCAATGATCTCTGTTCATGCACCTTACCGAGTGCATAACCTCTCCTGCACCCATTCCTAGTGATTTGTTGGAAAATAAAAACAAAACAAAGCCCCTGGGGTTTCTTTCTTTATTTAAACCTTTCTTTCTCTTCTTCTCCTTCTCCTCCTCCTCCTCTCCCTCTTCTCCTCCTTCTTCAGCATCATCTTTTCTTCTTCTTCTCTTTATTTATAGCTCACATTTCCCCTAATTCTGGACTTGAGATGCTTACAATGATTGTAAACAGTCCTGTCAAGGAATTCAAAGCTGCATACAGAAATTTGAAACAAAATCCAGCTGAAATTCTTATCGTTAAAAAAAAAAGCATTTTTTTAAAAAAAAAACCCACATTGTTAAACCAGTTGGAAATGCATTCATAACTTAATCTACTGAATAAAAACCCAAGTTTGTGAGTGAGTTTTTCTGTTTGTGTCAGGCAGGCAAAGACCTCATAGGATTGGCTGGCTGTGAAGATTCTATGGAATCCCGGGGTTGGCAGTTCAGGGAGGGGTCTTTAGAATTCTCAGGCCAGTTGCTATGGAGACGAGGCCTAGCAGCAAGAAGGAGGGCAGTGTACTCCCTCGGGAACCCAAATTCTGTATATTAATAACTCTGAATACAGGTTAGATTGGGGAATATGGCGAAAAGTTACACATACAAGACAGATTGGGGAATTAGAGACACAGGGTCTCAAATCTGTGCATTCCTAAGGCAAGGTAAGATCATTCCTAAAGTATTTCTAACAAGCATTACCTGTGAGAAAATAAAATCCCAGGTAATGGTGGGTAAATACACTAGTTAAAAAACAAAAACACACCACTGTGCTCCATCACCTCACATTTTCGCTATCCTTTATATGTGCTTTTGTTGCTAATACATACTGTGTTACTGATTTCCACTTCTCCCTTGGCATCTTAAATGCCTGTGCGTTGCGCAGATTGCAAAACGTACAAAGCGTGGGAAAAAAAAAGAGAGAGAGAACTGTCCCAAAGCTGCACGTAACGCCAAATAAACACACCAGGAGTTTCCCAAAGTGGACTTTGGTGTAATGACAGCTAATTTATAGTTTAAATTGCATCTGACCTTCAACATCTTGGCTTTGCGTTATTACACTTTAATGAAAATTGATCCTTACCTCGCATTATTTTCCCCCTCTTTCACAAAATGGAGGAGGAATAACTCTGCCAGGCATAGCTCAGTTAATGAAGTATTTTCCTCGTTGCAACTGGGCCCCGGTTTGTCGGCTGTTTGCCTCTAGAAAGAAGTTGTCAGGTGGAATGACGCTTAGAACATCACGGTGTAATTTTGTGAGTGTAGCATTTTGCATTTTTCTTCGCAGCAGTCCCCCCACTCCACCTTGGTCTTTGAATCCACTCACACCCTGTAATTATTTAGATATTTTAGAGTAACTTCGTATGAGAGGAGCACCTAAAAGTAGTGGTGGACAGAAGCTGTCCCTTTATTTCATCATATCTTGTGGACTTCTTTGAGGTAGGGGTGCAATTCTTTGCTCATTTTATCCTCAAAGGAAACATTGAGTAATTTTGGCAATTTTCCGCTTGCTGCACGAATCTTGGCAAAAGCTGCATAGTTTGCAGAGACTATTAACAGTTCAGAAATTATTCTGCTCAAAATTTGAATGTGTGTGTGTGTGTTGCTTAGTAAACAGCCTTTTATTTTCTGAATAATATTTCTGTGCAGAAAAGACTTTCCTGTACAGAAAATGTTGAGCTTTGCACAAAAAGAACACATGTGCATTTTGCACAGAAGAGTCCAAAACTATGATGATTTTTGTCAGTTCAGGAATCTGCTCATCAGGATTTCCTGATACTCAAGCAATATATTTTTGTCCATTTTTTCAGCATTTTCAAATATTATTTCCATGCCTAGCCTGGGTGATCTGCTCATGTGAAACCCAGTACAAAGTGGTCAGATCCACAACTCCTGGATAATCAGGCAGCTCACAACATAGGCCATTTCTGCACTACACTCTTATAGTGCGATCATTCCACTTTCAACATCCTATGGAATCCTGGGGTTTGCAGTTTAGGGAGGGGCCAACTGGCCCCTCCCGAAACTGCAAACCCCAGGATTCCATAGGATGTTGAAAGTGGAATAATCGTGTTATAAGAGTGTAGTGCGGAAATGGCCATAGTCTTCCACCACACTGAATACTGCCCAAATGTTCTTATACAAATCACTGTTCTTAAGAAAGCAACAATCAGATGTGTTTTCAAAGATGGGGTTTTGGAGAGAATGGACCTTTAAAACTATATGTGTGTGTGTGAATTTTTCTGCACCTTTTTCCCCTAAAAAAATAAAAATAAAATCACAGATTAGTGCAGAAACAGGGGAGAAGGGATGCAGGGGCAAACAATGCCATGGGTGGGGGAAAAAAACCCAGTCCCTCCCCATACCTTCTCTATGATGTGATTGAGAATTCAAGGGAGTTCCTGGAGAGATGGGGACAGACATTCAGCTATTCACACTACCTGTCTGAATTATAGTTTGCATTATGCAATACGGTTCATTGTACATCCCATTCCACATTCAAAGTTGCAAACATCTCTCCAGGTGGTACAATATAGTTCTGAGTCATTGTTCCACATTGCATGTGTAATTGGTTGAATTGCTCATCAGTTTCCATATCTAGCCTCCGATCGACATGCCCCGGGCTTAGAAGGCAGAAAGCAAGTGTTCTCCGGCTTCTGCCGTCACCTTGAGTAGGAATGGCAAAATATTCGCTCTTATTCATTTCATGGCAAAGAAAGGGTTTTCTCGACACCGGGGGGGGGGAACCATTGGGAATAACAACACAGTGCCATTTTGGGGCAAATTGGTCCTAAAGGGCATATATCTCAAAATGTTCCAGGAAATTATTTCTTGCAGAAATATATCTGGGTTTTCTGTACGGAAGAGGCTCAAATTTCTAGTGCTGAGAACATGTTGTTTGTATAGGAAATGGGGTATTTTGTGCAGAAAACTCATGAAACAATTTGTTTCTACACAAAAGGGTGGGATTGAAAAGCTCAACTTAAAATATCTCTTCATTGTTGAGCCTAGCCCAGCTGTGGTTAAACTGAGGCCATTTCCACACTAGCCTGTTATAGCGCTATGATTCCACTTCCAACATCCTATGGAATCCTGGGGTTTGCAGTTTAGGGAGGGGCTTCAAAGACCATCCTCAAAGGCCCCTCCCTAAACTGCAATCCCCAGGATTCCATAGGATGTTGAAAGTGGAATCATAGCGCTATAACACTCTAGTGCGGAAAGGGTCTGATAGCCTCTTTGTGCATTAGCTATTACTAGGAAAAGTTAATATAGAAAACCCTATTAAATTCCCACCGGAAGTGAACAATACATTGGTTATGCATAGAATCATAGATCTGAAAGAGATCCCAAGGGCCATTCTTTCCAATCCCATTCTGCTATACAGGATGACACAATCGAAGCATTCCCTATAGATGGCCATCCAGCCTCTGTTTAACAACCTTCGAAGAAGGAGACTCCACCACACTCCCAGGCAGCAGCGTATTCCCCTGTCAAACCATTTTTATGTCATATGGAGGATGGCGCAAGCCTGTTTTCTCCTGCTCCAGAGACCAAGACATGGAGCAATGGCTTCAAACTTCAGGAAAAGAGATTCCACCTAAACATTAGGAAAACCTTCCTGACTATAAGAGCAGTTGGACAGTGGAATGCCTTGCCTCAGAGTGTAATGGAATCTCCTCCTCTGGAGGTTTTTAAACAGAGGCTGGATGGCCATCTGTTGGGAATGCTTTGATGGTGTCTTCCTGCATGGCAAGGGGTTGGACTTTTGACTCTTGTGGTCACTTCCAACTCTAGGGCCATTTCCACACTACACTATTATAGTGCTGTTATTCCATTTTCAACCTCCTATGGAATCCTGGGGTTTGCAGTTTAGGGAAGGGGGCATTTAGGATTCTCAGCCAGAGAGCTCTTTGGCCTCAGTGAACTACAAACCCCAGAATTCTACAGGAGGTTGAAAGTGGAATAATAGCACTATAACAGGGTAGTGCAGAAATGGCCAAGGATTCTATGAGATTCAGTTCTGGTTTTCTGAGTCACTTGCCAGCTTCTTCTAGAATTCAAAAACATGGACATGTTCATCTGGATCAGTATGCGGAGAGATCTTAGGGCCTTTCCGCACTATACGGTTACAGTGCTATTATTCCACTTTCAACATCCTGTGGAATTCTGGGGCTTGTAGTTTCCTGAAGCCAAAGAGAATTATAATTCCCCTCCCTAAACTGCAAACCCCAGGATTCCACAGGATGCTGAAAGTGGAATAATAGCACTATAACAGTCTAGTGTGGAAAGGCCCTTACTGAAAGAAAGAACCTTAGACTTCGGTCTATGAAAGCTTATTTTATCAACTTCGTTCTCTCAGTCTCAAAGGTGCTGCAAGATCCTTTGGGATACGGTTTCTTCTAGATAACACCCCACACCAAACCCAGCTGATTCTCCTCTGCTCCACCCCAGCTCTCCCAGTATTTAAATCAAATGTTGACGGCTCAGTCTCAGATGATCTTGAGTCTACCCATCGTCCCTCTGAAAAATGGATTTTCTGACCCAGCAAGTTTTTTGTGCATTCAGCAAACCTTAACTTCTCCAGAGACAACAACAGCTTATTTGTGTAATTACCCTTTTTTTTTTTTTTTGGTACTGTGTGTGTGTGTTTGTTCTCTGCCTCAATCAACAGGGCTTTTATCTTTATTTTGACTTTGATCATCTTAAAATAGCAATGCACCTACCAAAACCTTGGAAGGGAAGAGAAAAGGGGTAATTAAATTTGGCAGCTCTTTTCTGCACAGCCTTGTTGTTCTTCTTGTTTGAAAGTGCATCTAAAGGTGTCAACTGCTGTTTAATTGAATAATGATTCGCATAAGTTCCAGCTGTTTGCGAATGTGAGCTTTCTTTTTATGGGGAGGAAGATGCACAGAAGGACAGAAACATCCTTGGAAGGAATTAGTTACAAATAACTAGTTCTCAGTCAGCAACTCCCTCTGCAAATAGTGAAAGTGTGGCCATTTCCGCCCTATACTGTTGCAGTGCTATTATTCCACTTGCAACCTCCTGTGGAATTCTGGAATTTGTAGTTTACTGAGGCCAAAGAGCTCCCTGGCTGAGAATTCTAAATACCCCTCCCTAAACTGAAAATCCCAGGGTTCCATAGGAGGTTGAAAGTGGAATAATAGCATTATAACAATGTAGTGTAGCCTATAACTAAGGGTGTAGCCACACTCCAAAGTTATAGCAATTTGATACTCCTTTAACAACCATGACTGCATCCTGTAAAATCCTGAGATTCATAGTTTTATGTGGTCCTTAGAATGTTCTGCTCCAGGGATCTAGTCATGTACTTCAAGGGGCTACACTGGCAAAGGCTGCTTAACTCCCTAAATTGCAAATACCAGAATTCCATAGAGTAGAATCATATCTGTTTAAAGTGATCTCAAACTGCTGTAATTCTAAAGTGCAGAAACATCCCAAGTTCCATTATCCTTAACGTTTCCTAGGGGTAATGCCATTCTTTCTGTTATCTTGGCTGCATTTTGGTGATTTTTCAATTACTTTCTCTGGTTATGACTGTGTGGCCTCAGAAAATGGTGTGTGAGGAATATTATAAGGTTCACGTATTGCCACAAGTTGTGTACTTTGAATATTTCCACACGGCACTCTTATAGCACAATGATTCCACTTTCAACCTCCTATGGAATCCTGGGGTTTGTGGTTTAGAGAAGGGATTTAGAATTCCCAACCAGAGAGCCCTGTTTCCCTGTATGTTGGGGGTCCCCGGAGGGGCGCCCAAATAACCAAATAAAAACACAAGTTGGGGGAATTTAACTCGTGCACTCTCTTAGCTAAACGAGGAGCAGGGTAATGTTAGCAAGGATCTTTAACCCAATGTCTTTGGCTTCGGGTCAGAGAGCGGCTAGACAAGGTTTTCAAAGGAACAAACAAAATTTTATTAAAGACAAAAAACAAAAGACACAACAAATACTAACTAACTTAGAAATAGAATTGGAGAGCTTTGGGGATGGGTAATACGACACCTGGTCTCGTAGTCCTGGAGAGAAAGACGGGGTTCCAGGAGAGAAAGCTCAGCGTGGTTCACTCAGGGGAGTTTCCTTAGACAACCGGCAGCAAGGCAGGATGGAAGTCCAAAGTAGTCCAAGGAAGTCCCAAAAGTGGGGACTTTTTATAGGGTGGATTTTACCTACAGGCTATGCTATGCTCGGTGAGAACAAAGGAAATTTGGAGTTGGGCAAAGGAGTTGGCAAAGGTCAGGTTTTGCATGCTTAGCTTAGTACTTAATGACAATAGCGTGGCCAGTACGTTGATGGCCCGACATAAAGAAATGGCTTGGCTCTCGGCTGCGTGGCTTTGTGTGGATATGCACCGAGCACAGCTGGTTTGCAGGGAGGTTTTTCCCTAAAGCAACGGAGAGGCTTAAGCTGCCTGCCTGAAAGAGGTTTGGAATGTTTACCCATTAACGGCTGTGCCCCAGACGTGCTTGTCCGGAGGACCTCTGCAAACACGTGGAGTGGGGTGGCAGAGAAAGGTCAAACAAAGGCCAAATTATTTGATATCAAAAAGGATATCTAGTGCTCTCACCAGACATATCATAACAGCCCTTTGGCCTCAGTAAACTACAAACCCCAGAATTCCACAGGATGTTGAAAGGATGTTGAAAGTGGAATAACAGCACAATAACAGTATAGTGTGGAAATGCCCTTCATAATGCTATTTCAAGTTTAAACTATTCCGTGCATTTCAGCTGGGGGAATGGAAGTTGGTTAGGCAGAAGGCAGAAATCTTTAGGGCTTGGAAGTTCTCCTCCCCTTCAACTGATTCTCGACCCTGCATTAGAAAATTAAACGTAGGTTTGGCATGCTGGATGCGCAGCCCTAAATTCAGCCTCCCCGTTTTTTACAGTCTGGTACCATTCAGAGTAAACAGGAACAAATGCATCTTTATGATCTGCCAGGTTAGTTTCTGTGTTTTACAGCTTTCTACACTTCATTAACCTTTAGTTCCACAAGCATTTATGATCTCATAAGGAAAGATTTGTCAAATGGAAAAGCTAATATATTTCTGAATTATATTTAGGCTGCCATTGTTTAGCAAAAGCGACAATGCCGTCCTGAACCGGTGTGGCACAGTTCTCTGCAGGACAGGAACCACCTTTGCTGGTCCCCATTGGAGAGAGAGGCCAGGTGGTTTTTATGTCAGGCATAATCATGGCCATTTCCGCACGACACCCTTATAGCGCGATGATTCCACTTTCAACCTCCTATGGAATCCTGGGGTTTGCAGTTCCGGGAGGGGCCAGCCGGCCCCTCCCAGAACTGCAAACCCCAGGATTCCATAGGAAGTTGAAAGTGGAATCATCGCGCTATAAGAGTCTCATGCGGAAATGTTCCATGTCTGGATGTGGGGGGCAGAAAAGGAAGATATTTAAGGTCCTTCTTCCCCTTTGTGCCCTTTCTTGGCAGCTAAACCCAAGCTGTGTGCTCTGCTGTGTTTTGTGACCTGGATCTGAACAGAAGGCAGTGGAGTGCTTTTTGGCTCATCTACCATGTCATCTAGCCTGTTTTTGTTTTAATTTGGTTTTATTTTAATTTGGTTATATAATGAATCAGTTGTATTTTAGTTCAGTTTGGTTTTAATTCGGTTGCATTTAAGATGGCTTTGCTTTAATACGGTTGCAGTTTAAGCTGTTTTGTTCTAATTTGGTTGCATTTAAGGGCCTTTCTGCACGACACTGTTATAGTGCTCTTATTCCACTTTCAACCTCCTGTGGAATCCTGGGGTTTGCATCCAGGGAGAGGCCTTCAGGATTCTCAGCCAGGGAGCTCTTTGGCCTCAGGAAACTGCAAACCCCAGAATTCCACAGGAGGTTGCAAGTGGAATAATAGCACTGTAACAGTATAGTGCGGGAAGGCCCAAAGTCTGGATACTTCCAGGGTGACCCACTCCCATTCAAAAGTCTTCAGAAGTGGATGTCTACTCTAACAGCTACTGGCACCAAACAATGCTCATGAGCTTCTTGAAATTTCTGTGCACTTGTTTCTGCCCAGAACAAAATGTAAAAACAAAAACAAAAAAAAAGACTGTTCCAGAGGGCAAATCCTGAGGCCCCTTTAGGTTCCGAAATAACTGAATACTCAACTCGTGTCAACCCCCGGGGCCATCGAGTCCAACCCCCTGCTATGCAGGGACACCCATCAAAGCATTCCCAGCAGATGGCCATCCAGCCTCTGCTTACAAACCTCCAAAGAAGGAGACTCCACCATCTTCCATGGAGGCAGCAGATTCCACTGCCAGATGGCTTTGACCATCAGGAAGTTCTTCCTGAGGTTCAGGTGGAATCTCCTTTCCCGCAGCTTGAATCCATTGCTCATTGTCCTGGTCTCTGGAGCAGCAGAAAACAAGCCCTCTCCTTCCTCTACATGGCATCCCTTCCAATATTTAAACATGGCTATCATGTCCCCTCTTAGCCTTCTCTTCTGCAGACTAAACATCCTCAGCTCTCTAAATCTATCCTCATAAGGCATGGCTTCCAGGCCTCTCATCATTTTGGTCGCCCTCCTCTGGACTTACTCCAGCTTGTCCATGTCCTTCTTGAATTGGGGTGTCCAGAACTGGACACAGTATTCAAGAGGACTATGATTCAGAGAGAGCAGGGCTCGAATCCCTGATCAGCCATGGAAACCCTCTGAATAAATCATAGAATCATGGAATCATAGAGTTGGAAGAGACTCCAGGGGCCATCCAGTCCAACCTCCTGCTATGCAGGAACACCCATCAAAGCATTCCCAACAGATGGCCATCCAGCTTCTGCTTAAAAACCTCCAAAGAAGGAGACACCACCACACTCCCAGGCAGCATATTCCACTGCCGGACAGCTCTGACCATCAGGAAGTTCTTCCTGAGGTTCAGGTGGAATCTCCTTTCCCGCAGCTTGAATCCATTGCTCCTTGTCCGGGTCTCTGGCACAGCGGAAAACAAGCCCACTCCCTCCTCAACATGACATCCCTTCAAATAGTTAAACCAAGAAAATAAACCAAGACAAACAAACAAACAAATGTTTCTCTAGCTGCCCAAAGGAACTCATTTCTCTTACTTTGCCAGTCTGGTGCTTCTAGATGTTTTGGACTAGAGCTCCCAGTGTCCCTATTGCCTGAGCTGGCTGGGGATGATGGAACTTGTAACTGAAACGTGTGGAAGGCATAGAGTTGGGGAAGGTTGCACTACACCCAGCTACCACTCCCATTCGGAAAGAGTGGATGAAGGCCTGATTTCTACACTTATGACAGAACAGTTTTTAGAGTATCACCATCTTCATCATCATCGTCATCTTCTTAGAATTAAGGAAATTCAGAGTATGTTTTGTACGCAGCAGCAGGTAAAAAATAAAGTGGGGAAAAATCACACACACTTTCTCTCTTGCACACGCACACACAGACAGGCTGCAAGAGCATGTCTAAAAATAATATGGCTCCTAATGGATTTTGAGGAGGTTGATTGTATTTTTATGCAATCGGTCAAACTAGGAATCCAAATAATGAAACCCCAGTGGGCCAGTATATCATGTTAGGGCTTTATGAATCATATTGTCAAATGCTGTTTTGTATTACAAAGTATGGAATTTTGATGATAACATGGAGAAAGTGCCATATATTAGCAAACTCATACTGTTTTTATCAGGTTAGAAGGCATTTTGCATCTTGCTTCTGGGCAGAAATTTCCTTCTCCCTTTCTCTTCTTATTTATTTTCCACCTTATATTGTTCTTGCCCTGTATTATGAATCATCCACAGCTGTTCCCCTATTCCAGTTACACATCCCAGTGTTGCTTGAAGACAAGCATATCCTTTTAGTCTAATATATATTTACATATCAGCCAGGGTGAGTAAGTTCATTCCTCCGCCTGCTGTGTACACTTACCCTTAAGTCTACTTTCTCCATTAGTCTGCTTAAAATAACAAAACTTATATTAAGATATGCATTTAAATACATATTTAATAGTGCAATGCTATTGTAATGTCAGAACACTCTTATATATCCAGAGCCCTGCTATGCCTCCTGTATGTGTATCTTGGAGTGTTTTCACCATTTTTGTCTCATTGCACGGACATCTTTTAGACCAGTGGTTAACATTGACCCTCCAGCTGTTTCGGACTGGCTGGTCATTTGGGAATCCTGGAAGGTGAAGTTCAAAACAGCTGGTGGAACAGTGTTTACGCATCACTCCTTTGGATCAATGCTTCTTATAGAATTACAGAGTTGGAAGCAACCGAAAGGGCCATTGGGTCCAACCCCATTCTGCCATGCAGGAACACACAATCAAAGCATTTGCAACAGATATCCATCTAGCCTCTGTTTAAAAAGTTCCAAAGAAGGTGACTTCACCACCCTCCAAGGCAGCGGATTCCACCGTCAAACTGCTCTTCTGATCAGGAAGTTCTTCCTAACGTTTAGGTGGAATCTCTTTTCCTGAAGTCTGAAACCATTGCTCCATGTCCCAGTCTCTAGAGCAGCAGAACACATGCTTGCTCCATCCTCCCTATGACTTCGCTTCAAATATTTTAGCATACCTATAAAATCACCTCATAACCTTCTCTTCTCCATGCTAAGCATACCCAGTTCTGTAAGCCTTTCTTTATAAGTCATGGTATCCAGGCCTGCTACCATTTTGGTCGCCCTCCTCTGGATACCTTCCACCTTGTCAATAACTTCCCTGAACTGTTGTTTCCAGAACTGGACACAGTATTCCACGTGGGGTCTGATCAAAGCAGAATAAAGTGTAAGCCTCTCGGAAGTATCGCATGGGAATGCTCAAGGCAAGGGAATGCTTTTTCTCCCATCAGGTCTTAGGAAGTACAAAGAAATGTAACTGAATTTATTTATTTATTTTTGCATCTCTGCTCTCTGTTCATGCACACACACAGAGAGAGACACATTCATTCATATATTCCTTTTGGTTTGACACTCTGCCTTAGTGCAGTGCCCTCAGGGTGATTTGGAATAGAACTCCTTTGGGTACCAGGCATGTTGGGAGTTGCCATTCAAAGCACCTGGAAGGAGCCAAGGTTGCCTGTCCCTGGTGCATAGGATTTTATGGCAACAACCTAAATTTTGGAATGGTCTCCCAGAGGTCATCTAATAGGTACAAAGCAGAGACAAAATTAAAAATGGGAAACTGCCTCTATCCAGAACTTTGAGAAAGAATGGAAAGGAGTATTGGATTGGGTAAGGATATAAATGTATAAGAAATCAAAGAAGAAATAATATAACTGTTCTTCTCTCTGTAAGATGGAAATTATGTTTGGAATGGAATGGAAATAAGCAATTTCAACTGGAAGATTTAAACATGGAAGAGTGTGGAGAGGGTATTTTTGAGATAAACTTTGAATAAAAATTATACCAAAATATATATATATATGGGAAACTGCCTAAGTCACACATCAGTTGCCCAAACAAAATGTAACGCAATCTTGAAATAAATATGAGAAATTGGTAACCCACTGTCAACCCCTGCCTGTTTCAATGAACCTGGCACTGATGGCTGGTGGCTGCCGTGTCAGTGGGGTGTTGAATCCGTTCCGGGTTTTCCCTAGCTTTGAATGAGCTATCCACAGTGCTGAACCTATTTAGGAGTAGGATTCAGCAGCTTGAGGGGTTCCTTTGAAGCCTAGATGAAAACCTGGGGTGCATCCACCAGCACACTGACATGGAAGCCACCAGCCAGTGCTGGAATCTAGTTTCAAATTCATTTCCCTTGCCTGTTCTCCAGGCGTCAATTTTGCATCCTCGTTTAGCTTCATACAGTAGCAATCTTGGTTTATACATCAAGTTTGAAAAGAGTTAAGTTAAACAAAAGAGGGAAAGTGTGGAAAATAGGGAGGAAAAGCCAGGCGGGCAGGAGGGAGAATCTCCATGAAAACTCTGCCAGGGAGAAGGTTGTTTCTACCTCCTTAATACAAAGACAGGAGCTCATCCTGCCCAGAACAGGATAAGAGCTACATGAAGGTTTGTAGAGCTATTTGCACACTGCAAAGCAAGGCATGGAATACTGATCTCGTCTCACCACAAGCAGGAAGTGTGGGAGCCAGTGATGGGGGAAATCTTTGAGACGAAGGGATTCCAACATAAAATCAAAGATTTATTTATTTATTTTTGACTAACGTGGCACTGAGAAGGGCCATGGCACATAGTTTTACGGCATGGGCTTTGTGTGTCCAAGAACCCAGGTTCAGTCTTTAGTATCACTGTGTTGTTGTCGTGAGCTTTCAGGTGATTTCTTATGATGATGTGAATCTATCACGGGATGTTCTCACTGCAAGATTTGCTCAGGGTAGGTTTGCCACGGCCCTCCTCTGTGGCTGAGAGGTTTGACTTGCCCAAGGTTACCCAGTGGGTTTCCGTAGCTGGCGGGGGATTTGAACCTTGATCTCTCAGTATTCTAGTCCAACGTTCTGAAATGTTGTAACTCCCTATTCAAACACACCAGAGCCTTAAGATACACAGCAGAGGGTTGTCTCTCAGTCCTGCTACCCTGTTTGGTGAGAGAGTCTTCTCAGTCGCTTCTTGTGCAATTCCTTTCCATGGGAGGCTAAGCCAGCCCCCTTCCTGTTCTGCCTTCACCTGTGGACCCCTGGAAGGGGCTGGCTTAGCCTCCCATGGAAAGGGCTTGCATGAGAAATGACTGAGAGGACCCTCTCATTCCATCAGACTTTTAATGAGAAGTTGTTTTCAGGAAGTCTGTTTATGGGTGGGGAGGGTGCTTTCAAACTTTTTTTTTTAATGCTTTCTGCTGATTTTGTTCTGTTTATGAGCTATCATTTTAATGTGAAGGTTTTAATTGCATTTCAATTTTATTGTTAAGATTTTAGCTGATTCTTTTTTCGAGCTGCCTCGGGTCCCATTCTGGGAGAAAGGCAGCAAATCAATCAACCAATGGATCAGTCAATCAATCCAAGTACACTGTCTTGCCACAAACAACAAACAATTCCTGAAATCCTAAAGAGGGGGGCATCAGAAGTGGGAGTTCTGTTCTCCTCACAGTGGCATCAGACTGCAGTTCCCATCATTCCTTGCCGTTTCTTCATCTGGCTAGAGCTGCTGGGACTAGCAGTCCAACAGCATTTGGATGGCTAAACAGTGCCCCTTGCTATATACTGTGATACTTCTATGCATATTGGTTCAGAGATAAGATCCTGGGAGTGTAAAAGATTTCAGGGTCAGGTCACTGGAACGTACATGCGATGCAACCATAAAAATGCTGCTTTAATTCTTTCTTTCAATTATTACCATTGTTATTATTAGGTATAGTACTTTTAGAAATATATTTGATTGATGTCCTGACTTTCTCCCAGTGTGAGATCCAAAGTGATTTAAAATATTAAACAAATCGCTAAAGCAACATTTGTGGTAGGCATGTTTGAAAAAGCATTAAACAATGGGTCTAGTTAAATATTAATTAACAATCAAAAATACGTTAAAACAGACTACATGCTAAACAAAACAGAAAAGCCATCACACGTTCTTCTACTCCAACCAGTAATCTTTGGACACAAAGATTAACATACCAGTTGTTTTTCTTGTTGTTGTTTGTGTTGTACTTCTTGTTCTATTTCGTAGTGGTAACAATATTGGTGGTTATTCTAGACCTTTCTTTTTCTGTGTGTGTGTGTGTGTGTGTGTGTGTGTGTGTGTGTGTGTGGTAGTGAGAAATACCGAGATCCTACGTCACAGACTTCGGCCATTTCCGCATTAGATTGTTATACCGCTATTATTCCACTTTCAACGTGCTATGGACCTGGGGTTTGCAGTTTAGGGAGGGACCTCAAAGGCCCCTCCCTAAACTGCAAACCCCTGGATTCCATAGGATGTTGAAAGTGGAATAATAACACTGTAACAGTCTAGTGTGGAAATGGCCATAATATTTAACAATGCATCATCTTCTGAACCAACTCCCCAAACCTACCATAACATAAAATCAGGTGAGCTGTTCTGTTTGTGATTGGGGCACAGAAGAATGATGTTTCTACCTCCCTTCCACCTGGGATCTGTGGTGGGATGAGAAATTGCAAGAGGGGTTTTGCTTCAAATTGTTGCTCAGAAAATTGTTGTTGAGAGGGTGCTGGAAATGTCATCTTTCTGCACCCTGAAAGCGAGCAGAAGAGACCTTCATCATTTGGTGCAGCTGCTGGCTGTTAAGGTGGGTTGAGGGACCTTTGTGATTATGTCAGTAGTGCCACAGATGTAAACAGAAAACACACAGCAGTTACGTGCAAGTCTTTTAACAGGATTCTAGACAGTTTTTTCCAGAGGTGGGGAAGGGGTAAAGCCGCAGCTGGAGGAATGCTTTACATAAGACGATCTGAGACTTCCAAGGCTGGTCAGAACAGAGGAGAAATGTAGTCTGAACAGAGTGCTTCAGAAGATCCTGAGATCCAGGAGAGGCAGTTGTGGAGCTCTCCCCTGGAAAGGGAAGTTCCGTGTTAGATGTAGAGCTTTAGGATATTGAACTACTTCCCAGAGCTAGCCCAGTGGCTGTATAAAAAAGTGCCCAGTTACAGAGGAAGATTCCACATGCACAAGGCCCTTCTCATGAGTCACAT
Source organism: Ctenosaura bakeri (assembly GCA_948474755.1). NCBI lineage: Eukaryota > Metazoa > Chordata > Lepidosauria > Squamata > Iguanidae > Ctenosaura > Ctenosaura bakeri. The sequence goes on from CAOLHI010000282.1 coordinate 317,468, forward strand.
TCTGTCTGAGTGTCTTCAATGACCCTCACCATTGTTTGCTTGGTAGGACACCAGGAAAGAATTGAGCTATTTGTCTTCGTAATACCATTGTTCTCCTCAGATGAAGGCCATTCTTGCCCATTTGTGACAGCCCTGCTGTTCTCTGGAAGCCTTCAACTGCTAGAAGGTCAAATGGGTGTGACCTTGCCATTTCATCTTTATGTGCTCAAACCAATTAGCTACCACCAGATGATCCAGATAAGCAGAGACGGAGCTCACAGCAGGGCAATTATGTTGTAAATGGCTTTGTGTTTGTTTCTTTTTAAGACTTTGACACTAAAACTTCTGTGAAGCACATTTTGTTCCTTCTGCAGCGTTCTCTACTACGCCCCCTCAGCTCTGTTCCTGAACTTTATGACTCTTTGGGACATCTTGGGGATTTACTGAGCAATAAGTGGCCTTATTTGACCATAGCTGTTTCATACCTTGGATGGGAGATGGATTGGAAGCACCTTGAGCACAAATTGGCTGTAGACAGTAGTGGTGGTAGAATTGATGCCCTCCTAGGGAATCTAAGAACTGGCCATGCGCAGCGTTGTCTACACTGCTTGGCAATTTCCAATCTGGCAATTGCTCTTCAAGGTTTTAGAGAGAGGTCATTCTGATACCTAACTGAAGATGCTGGAGATTTAACCTGGGAAGTTCTCAGTGCAAAGCATTGGGTTCAGCACAAAACTACAGTTGTTCAGCCACCCTTCCCTAGGGCAGGAATTGGATACCAGCAGCTTGTAAGATCTACCCAGCTCCTATCATCTTCATGCCCCAGTCTTCATGGTACCAGTGTCCTGTGCTTAAAAGCAGAAAGTTTCAGAGGAGGCAGATTATCATAGAGGAAGACATTGCATGTGAGTCAAGCCAACATTCATGGGTTGCCAAAACGCAATAGGTGTCTTGAAGCTAAACGTGTACACATCATTTCAAGGCATAGACTGGGAGTCCACTGAAGTTGTAGGGAGGTGCAATAGCAAGGTCTCAACCATTCCAGAACCCATCACAACAACCCAGCAAACACAACAATCCAAGTCAAAATTGAAAGATGATGAGATCTGAAATGTACAGTCCAGAGGTCAATGTACAGTCCAGAGGTCAAGAATCCAAAAAAACTGCAGAATGCCTGGTAGAATGAAGAGTTTCAAACTACAAGAACTCCCAACAGCTGCTTGGCGATCTGTAGCTACTTGATTTTGAGATGCCTAGTGGTTAATTGGTCAGTGTTTCTCATTTGAGCCTCTGCAAGAGGCAAAGCCATGATGTATGCTGCTCCCATTCTTGTTGACATGCAACAAACGGTGAGGTGTCTCCTTGGTTTCTCTCAATTCTGGCTGAAGTTCAGGCCTATTTTCTTGAAGCCAGAGAGTTTTGACTCCTCTATTTACTGTCTGGTGGAGAATGGGGCCACTGGAGAAGCATCCAACCATGTGCCTATAGCCAGATGCACAGTGGTGAGTCAATCTTCCAGGGCCACTGGCGGGCCTTTTGAGGGGACAGTATGAAAAATGAGTTGTTGGGATGAAGGGTGAGAAAGGAGATAGGGCATAGTTATACCCGGGTGGAATTTTACACCCTGACTCCTGATATAGGATTTCGGCCACAAATAAACAGAGAATGTGCTCAGTATCCAGTTATTAGTCCCAGCTTGAAATCTAATTGGATTACATTTTTTAGCTTACTAAAAGAGGAAGAGAAAAAAAATAACTATTAAAGTTTATATTAAATCGCTATGCAAGTTTGGAAAAAAAAAAAAACCTTGCATTGCAAATCTAGCCAGAATGAAGTTAGATAATGCCATCCAAGATTTTTTTTTTTCCATCCCTGTCCTCCACTTTGGATATCTGTTTGTTTGGTTTTGGTTTTTACTCAGTCTTTACTGAGCAAAAACCAAAATTAGGCCCTTTTCACACGTGGTGCTCAAATCTTGCCGCAACGATCCAGGCGGGTTTTTCCTTAATCCCCACTTACACGGACTGAAATTTTAGGAGCGTTCTCACGGCTCCATAGGGAACAGGCTTAGGGAGCATTACTGCATTCACACAATATTACCATGGCCACTCCCGTTGGCATCCTTGCCCCGCCCTCTCTGACATTGATTGGCTGTATGCAATTTTTAAAAGAAACATTCTGAATGGCGCCGTCCGCTCGTATGGGGGGCGGTCTGTTCACTTCCTCTGGCCACGCCTAAATCCCACCCTCTGTTGATCCCGCACACGAATCAGTAAGCATCTTCACTTTTTCACGAAACCAGGAGCGCGGATTAGTGGGAAAAAAACCACATTTTTTCCTGTTTTTTAAAAGTGCGCGGGACTGCAGAATGGCGCCGTCCCCGCTCGGAATGAGGTGAGAATCAAAAAAATTAAATGCAAACCAAGACTCTCTTAGGTGAAAAAGGCCCCTGTTCGAGGTCGACCCGGCAAGATTTTATTTCCCCGTGAGAAAAGGGCCTTAGTTATACAGATCTTTTTATTTTGTTTGGAAAAAGGGCAGAACTGGGGGAAGCATCCGTTTCTGGAACGGTTAATCACAAAAGCCCTTAACACAAATCTATCCCACTGGACTTTCTCTTGAGTAAGTGGTTTGACTCTAGTGACCTGAACGCTATAGCTGGAATCCTGTATGCCCTTTCATATAATGTAAATTTGCATGCAATTAACCAAGGAGCAGAGGTACCAAAAAATCTTGTGGTTGAACTGATGCAGTTTGGGAGAGCTTGAGGCACAGTGAAACCTCCTCGTTGGGGCCCAATTGTGAATTGGTCCCTTTGCCAGCACCGCTACGTAATCATGAAGTACCAGCACTCAACTAAATACAGACATTCTGCCTCTTTGCAATTCTATTTCCTGTACACCTAGGTCCATTTAACGAGTATGCAACACCCCACAGGATTCCAGTTTCTAATTCTAACAAAAAGCAAGAAGCAGGGGCTTTTTTAAAAAAAAATCTAGCCAAATTATGCTTTAGGTTAAAAAAAAAAACTCAGAAATGTAAAGTTTGTTGGTTCTTTAACCTGGTATCTCTGATTAACTAATAACTTAATAATGTAATTACAACTTTATGTTCATGCTGACATTCCCACTTAAGTCAACCATGTAAGTTAAAAAATAAATTTAATTAAGTTGCCCTCTATGTTGGAAAAATCCTGGCTCAATTTCCAACTTAAATTGAGTTCAATCGGTTAATTTCTATCACTGTATGCAAGAGTATGGTAGTTCAGATTTAGGGTGGTTCCACACTACATTGTTATAGTGTTCCTATTGCACTTTTAACATCCTGTGGAATTCTTGGGTTTGTAGTTTCCTGAAGCCAAAGAGCTCTCCGGCTGAGAAGTCTAAAGGCTCTTCTCTAAACTGCAAACTCCAGGATTCCATAGGATGTGGAAAGTAGAATGATAGCACTATAACAGTGTAGTGCAGAAAGACCCTTAATAATTAGGGAGAAATGACCTCTCCCTAAACTGCAAACCCCAGGATTCCATAGGATGTTGAAAGTGGAATAATAGTGCTATAACAATCTCATGCAGAAATGGCCCCAAATAATGAAAACAGCAATTTAAATAAAATAAAAAAATTACACAGCTACATATATAAATATGTGTGTGTCATTGAAATGTCTCTTTTTTTGGTGAGGATTTGGGCAAGAGAGTATAGGGTTGGCTTCACCTTTCCCTAATAGAGATATCAACTCATGTGCATGGTATCCCCCCCCCCCACCATGGTACCAGCCGCTTCCTGCGGAATTCGTACTTTGGAGAAAAGCTGGGATTGTTGGCACCGGAATGTGTAAGAAAAAAGGCTTCTGCTAAGGCTGAACAAATGAAAAGAGGTACGGCAGGGTTTCAGGGAAAGGTGGCGATCCTCCGATGGGTCAAGCAAAGAAATGCTTTCATCATGTTGTCACTTTTTATTTCCTTACAACCTCCAATGTAGCAATCAGCCATTCGCTCTCAGCATGGTGCGCTGCATTCGCAAGTTGGCTCGGCGGTGGGCTGTATAAACAGGACTCCTCCAGGAAGGAGGTTTGTGTGCGTGACATTAGTCTTGCTCACAGGGGGACAGGCTGGGCTTTCCAGCCCATTCCAATTTGCTGAAGGTAAACATGCCGCGGGATGCCGAGGCTGACTTCTCAAAGTCTAGCCCCTCTGTCCCTCCAGAAATAGAAATAGAGGAGGGGGGAGGACATTTACTTGAAGTCCATTCAAATTGAAATAATCTCAGCTCGGGGGCGGCCTGGTGGGAGGAACACATTTTATTTGAATCGAATGTCTCAAATCCTTACTCGCAACATAACATTTATTTTAAAAAAAGAAAGAAATCTATGGAGAGAATTTGACATTGAGACAATTCTTTTTTTTAATTTTATTTATTTATTTATTTGTTTGTTTGTTTGTTTGTTTGTATCCCGCCTCTCCACATGGATCGAGGTGGCGAACAACGTGAAATACATTATACATTACAAATAGCATGTATTTCTATACCGCTTATCAGCTAAGTGCTCTCTAAGCGGTTTAGAATGTGTTTTTTTAGCTAATTGCCCCCAACAAGCTGGGTACTCATTTACCGACCTGCGGAAGGATGGAAGGCTGAGTCAACCTGGAGCCCGGCAGGATTGAACTCACAACCTTGTGGCTGCAGTACCGGCATTTATTGAACATCATTATGACATATTCATTATTTCCATAATATAAATAAAAAAGGAAAAGGCTTATACACCAAGTTGTACATATATACATATTCGTATTTAGGATATCTTATTTGTTTACATATTATAATATACATTCTTCTATCTTCTGTTTTCCTATCCTCTAGTTATTATCTATCTTCCATAATCCAATTCTTTAAAACTTCCTCCCTCCCCTAGTTTGAACAGCTCCTTACTATATTTCATCTGTGATCTCTTAAATTAGCTATTTCTTTGGAGACAATTCTGACATTGAGACAATTCTAAGGGCCTTTCTGCATTCCACTGTTGTACTGCTATTATTCCGCTTCCAACATCATGTGGAATTCTGGGATTTGTAGTTTAAGGAGGCTGAAGAGCTCCTTGGCTGAGGATGCTAAAGGCTCCTCCCTAAACTGCAAACCCCGGGACTCCATAGGAGGTTGAAAGTGGAATAACAGCACTACAACAGTGTAGTGCAGAAAGGCCTAACTCTGCCAAGAACTTTCATTTTCTCCAGTATGCTGAAATTTTTTGGATGAATTTTCTGGAAGAAGGACACACTTGGATATCAGTGAATGCATAAAAGTTTGTGATCAGACATAAGATGTTGTGGTTGTGCTGTCATCTCATCCCCTTTATTTTTAGTTCTTTTTCTCAAAGCTAAAATGAATACAACACAGTGATCCCTTGGTATCTGCCAGGCTTTGGTTCCAGGATGCCCCGTGGGTACCAAAATTCATGGCTGCTCAAGCCTCTTTATGTGCAATGGTGTAAAAAATTGTGTCCCTTATATAAAATGGCAAATTTGTGGGGGTTTTTTTGCTATTTTCAAGCTGTGGTTGATTGTATCGATGGATGCAGACTGTGCAGATACAGAGTGGAGGAGACCAAACAAAAGGATGTGGGGGGAATCCTGAAGCAACCAGCAAGACTCACACTGTACTGGTGGCAGGAGGGTAGATCAAGTTTAGCCACCAAAAGAGGACACAAACGGGGTGAGAAGACGGGCTGGGATAGTGTGAGGGCAAAGATTAGGATTAGCTTTAGGGCTAGGGCTAAGGCTAGAGTTGCAGTTAGGTCCAGTTCTAGGGCTAGGTCTGCTAGGGCTAGGGTGAGGGTTAGGGCGAGGGCTAAGGTTAGGGTTAGGCTTATGACTAGGGCTGGGGCTGGGGTTATGGCTACTAGGGCTAGGGCTTGGTTGAGGGATAGATTAAAGGTTAGGGCTAGGGCTAAGTCTAGGACTAGGGCTGCTAGGGCTGCTACAGCTAGGGCAGCTAGGGCTAGGGCTATTGCGGCTAGGGCTAGGGCTAGAGCTAGGGCTAGGGCTAGAGTTACAGTTAGGTTCAGTTCTAGGGCTAGGTCTGCTAGGGCTAGGGTGAGAGTTAGGGCTAAGGTTAGGGTTAGGCTTATGGCTAGGGCTATGGCTGGGGTTACGGCTACTAGGGCTAGGGCTTGGTTGAGGGATAGATTAAAGGTTAGGGTTAGGGCTAGGGCTAGAGCTAAGTCTAGGACTAGGGCTGCTAGGGTTAATGCTAGGGCTGCTAGGGCTAGGGCGGCTAGGGCTAGGGTTAGGGCTAGGGCTTGGGCCACAGCTATTGCTAGGGCTAGGGCTGCTATGGTTTGGGCTATCCTCTTTAACTATAACTTTAACTACCCTCTTTAACTATCCTCTGGCTCACCCCACACCATTCTCACAATTGCACCTGATGTAAAAACATCTGTCCTCTCTCCGCTGGAGGCCAGTAGAGGTAGCCCCTTCCTGGCAGCTCCTTGCACTGTGCAGGCCCGGGCCTCATTATGGGCAGAAAAAAACAACACGCCTTGGGGTTTATCTGTGCAGGAAGCCGGGAGAGGGGATTGTGCAAAAACAAACAGAATGCTCAAGCCCAAGCGCTCTTCTCCGCAGAATAATTCTTTCACAACACTTCAGTGTGTTTGAATGAATCACAGAATCACAGATGTGGAAGAAGCTGCAAGGGCCATCTTCTCGGCTCCATGCCATAAGAACTAAAACGTTCCCCAATGCTATCCATCCAGCCTCTGTTGAAGGACTTCCAGAAAAGGACAGTCCATCAGCATCCAGTGCAGTCTATCTGATCGTCAAGCAGCATTTACACTCAGGAAATTCTTCTAATATTTAGGCGGCATCTCTTTTCCTATAGTTTGAATCCAGTGGTTTGCATTTGAATATCTGGAGTAGAAGAAAGAGAAGAACCTGAGAACAAACAATTACAGTTGCCATGTGGGAGAAGCCAAACGTGACTGATTTTCACATGGCATTTTGTCCCTTGCTGCCAGCGCCTACCCCTCAGCAATTGCCGCCTGAGGCAGTTGGTTGACTCTGCCTAATGGTAGGGCCCCATTGATTGATTCTTCAGATCTTGGCTGTTTCCAAAGCTAAGCTAATGAGTAGCTGCAAGAGAAGATGTTAGAGATGGAGAGAGATGGAGATATTAATATAGAATTGGAAACTCATACTTTTCGACAGCAAAATCCAAGCTCCAGAGAAAGATGAGTTGAAATGCTTTCTTCATCTATACAGAGAGGCAATTGACATTGAATTATGTGGGCTACTGTGCTCATTGCAACTTTTGGAAGAGACTTCAAGCCATTCACATGGATGACTTTGCCACAAACTGGATCGTGGGTCACTGCATGCTGGTACAATGACAAGGAGCAGGTGAGCTGTGCCCCTTAGAAAAGCAGATATAACCAGCATTTTCTACCTCTTCATATATTATATTTGGAAACAAAGCATGTTTCCAAAGTATGATTGAAGCTATTCATTCAGCTCTTGATTTGATGAAAAATAAAACTGTTTGACTCAGCCTTTTTTTATAAATGGACAGGGACTATTTTTGTCTGTATCCCCACATATTGGATATATTCATTGAGAGATACATACAAACTGGGGAAGATAGAGGTTTGCATTATTTTGGAAGGGTTTAATTCTTTGTATACATGCAGTGTCGTTTATTGTGCTGCTTAGAAAGTGTGTGAGTATAGTTTTGTGTGTGCGCATGTGTATGTATATATAATTTGTCCTGAACTTTTTCTCAATTGCTTTTTTATCAGGCTTACAAATCAAATCAAATAGGTATATTGAAAAAGCTGGGCGATATTATTTCTCTGCTGCACTCACAGCACAATGTATTGAGTTACGCTCGCTCCTAGACCACCGCCGCTATTCTCCCTGGATTGAAAGAGAATGACGGCGCGGGTTGCAAATTCACTTGGCTTTCCAGCATTACTGCTTAAATCAAGAGGCCTATTCAAGAGATAGAGCAAGTGTTCATTACACAAATCAATTTGGTCAAAAGAACAGCACAGTGGGTACTCAACCACTGCTCTCATAATATTGTCAAGTTAATCAAATAATGCCTGCAAGACGTTCACAAAGCCCCCTCTTCTCCCCGCCCCGGGGCTTTCTTTCTTTGAGAAATAAACTTGATTGGTTCAGCAGGAAAAAATAAAGCAAAATTGTGTGTGTGTGTGTGTGTCTTTTTTTAAAAAAAAGAACACCTTGATGGGGCTGAGAGGGGTTGTGTGCTTCCCAGTTAAGCATATTTACAAAATTATGTGGAGCACAGCTTGGAATGCCAGCGAAAAGGAGAAATGGAATTGCTTTGTCTTGCGGGTTTTTTTTTTTTTTAATGTGTTTGTCCAATTGGAAGGCCACATATAAAAGCCTTGACTAACTAGGACCACAAATAACTGAAATAGCACTGAATAGACTATGAAAAGAGAGCCAGCATGATGTGCCAGTGTTGGACTCTGAAAGACCAGGCTTCAAATCCCTGCTTAGCCCCTGGATGACCTTGTGCAAGTCACACTCTCTCAGCCTCAATCGAGGCCATGAGAACCCCAGGGCAAGGTCTCCCTGTGTCAGAGTAGATCTGAAGGCACGTGGCAACAACAATTGCAGAGGTGTAGCTATGGGAAGGGAAAAATGAGGGCATCCCTTCCAAAGAAAGAAAAGAAAAGAAATTCTGCATCCCTAAAAGAATTGTCATCTTCGGTCCCCAAATGTGAGGCACTGAAAATTGTTCACGCCTAGAACTCTTGCATTTGATCTGTTCAATTTCCCTGTGCCGCTTTCCTAGTCCTTTTCTTCGGTTTCCTAAACTGTTCCAATTGTTCAGCTGAAATGTTGAGTTACTGCAATGGTAGAAATTTGAGGATTGGAGAAAACCACTTTTTTTTTGGCAGGGGAGAATTCTTATGGTGAGGGGCAAAGCTCTCATTTTCCCCCCTCCAGTAGCTGTACTCCCGATTTTACTGACCAGACACATCTGATTTCTAAAGACATGGATTTTTCTTTTAATGTACAGCCCATCCAGTGTTCTTTAAGTTCTTTGTGTTCTTTTTTGTTGTGATTTCTCATGCTGGAAAACAAAACTGAATCAAAGAAAGACGAAGATCCCAAAATCATGTAGTTACACATGGGAACTGCTTGAAGGTCTAGAAACCAAGCGGTAGGAGGAATGTCTTAGGGAGCTAGATATGTTTAGGCTGGAGGACAGATATTTATATTTAAATGTCTGAAAGGATGTTATGCAGAAGATGGAGAGAGATTGTTTTCTGCTGTTTGAGAGACTAGGGGCATTTCTGCACTACACTGTTATAGTGCTATTATTCCACTTTCAACCTCCTATGAAATCCTGGGGTTTGCAGTTCGGGGAGGGGCATTGAGAAATCTCAGCCAGAGAGCTCTTTGGCCTCAGGAAACTACAAGCCCCAGAATTCCACAGCAAAGTGAAAGTGGAATAATAGCACTATAACAGTGTAGTGTGGAAAGGCCCTATATCAGAAATCAATGGGTTCAAATTAAAAAGAACAGAGACTTCACCTAAATATTAGTAAGATTTTTCTTTTTTTTAATGTAAGAGCTGTGTGTAAGAACAGTGGGATAGAGTGCCTGAGAAAGGTGGTAGAATCTCCTTCTATTGGGATCTTTGAATGGATGTTTGAATGGATGTGTATGTTTTGGGAGTGCTTTAGTTTCATATTCTTCCATGGTAAGAGGTCAGAATAGATGGCCCTTGCATTCCTTTCCAGCTCTATGATTCTATGATTCTTCGTTCCATCCAATCAATATCATTCTTAAACAACAAAGATTTCACCTTGTTGGTAACAACTGGAGCTAAGTTGAATTTTTGTTAGGTGATCAGTTGGCTTTGTTTGTAGGTAGAAGAAGAAAGCAAGGAAAGGCTTTCTTAAAATCATCATCATCATCATCATCTAACCTCATCTTTCCACTCATCCTGCAATTTTTAACAGTGGACGGTCATCAGCACCTGGCAACCATGGTACACTGATGTAAATATTTGTAAATGTCATGTTTGCAGGCAAGAATGGAAAATTTTACAGTTTTTCTCCTCTCTATAAGAAGGTCACTAAAAATTTCGTAGTTTTAAAAGGCTACACACAATTTGCATCTTATGCTGTGCAAAAATGTGGTATTTTATGGAGAAGTGATATTTTCTGCATACAAAATATTTGTGTGCAGGAAAAATAGAGTTCTTGCATGGAAAACAAGTTTCATGCATAGAGAACAAAATGTTCTTTGTGAAAATGTTATAGTGCTTTTTGCACACACATACAGAAAAATGTGCCTTATTCCTACAGAATAAGGCTCAAATGGCAAATATTCTGTATGCCCATCTAGGATTCTGTTCATGAAGATTTCCCAAAAATTGAGGAACCTATTTTTGGGCCATTTTTGTATTATTTTTGAATTGTGAAAAAATGAATACACCATTGCACAGTGTCAACCCCAGTGTGGGAATTTTGGATTTCTGTGGGATTAGAATCTAACAGAGAGATTCTGGAAATTACAATGCAAAATGCAATGCTTTTTGCAGGGTCTGACAATGAGCCAGTTGAAAAAAAGTTTAACCAGTGGTTTTAAGATTTGTTCCTCCCCACCCTATAATGCTCCATGCAAGATTGAGACTGCAGACCAAGAAAGAAAGAAAGAAGGAAGGAAAGAGGAATTGAAGAAACAATAAAGTATTGAATATACCAGAGACTGAGTGGGGGGAAGAAAAATAAACCTCAACGAAAAAGCAAGGACTCATGTCATGGTGAGGAATGTAAATTGGCTAAAGAATGATAAATTAAATTTGACATACGAAGACACATTCCATTGTGAAGATGCATGCATGCCCTGCATATAGTTTCTCTGTGCATTTGTCAATACCTAAATCAAATTTCACCAAGATTAAACTTGTGTAACTCTGCCTTATTGATTGAGTTAGAAATGATTATGGAAAAATGAGCCCCTGAGTCCCAGATTAAAGGAGTTGCAAAACGTACTCAACAGTCTTCAAAGAAGCCGCTCCCTTTCAACAATTGGGAGCGTGGAAAAAAATGTTACTGCATTGTGAAGGCTGGAGTTCCTCTGTCTCCTTTGTATCATAGTGGAAGCTGTAAGAACAGTCTGTGGATTGGGGTTTGGTTGGGCAAACAGTCAGCCTGCGTTTCAGATGTCCCAAAAAAGTACCATTCCTTCCATCCAAATGGGCCATGGTCATGAATACCTGGAGTAAAATATGTAATTGTTTATCAGACCTTTTAAATTAAAAAATACAATTTCAGTGGAGCCAGTTAAAGTCATGCAATGAATGGGTGGAAATGACCTTTTCCGCAGAGATGACAAACGATGCCTCAGCTCCCTGAGCCGGAAAGCCAGACATTATAGCTGATGTATGTAGCACTGCAGATTTATAGACCAAGGCTTGCCAGTTGTTTGGTTTGTTTGTTTTTGAAGTTGCAAATAAATTATCATAGATTGCATGGGAGGATGCTTTGTTAATCCAAATTTTGGGCCATGAATCCTGTGTCATGAATCTAGAGAGAATTTGCAACTCTGATTAATGTCTTCATCATAGAACATGGAATGTACCCTCCACCCAAATGTTCCTCAGATGAAAGCTGGGATGTGATGGCCAAGCAACACTGAAGTGTGATCAAAATGGGGGGGAGAGGAAGAAGGAACAAGCTGGAAAAAGCTGCAGAAGTTTGCTTCTGGCTGATCCTACTGGGAAGGACAAGGTTCTGCCCCGTCCATGTCAAGAATTGGGAGGGAAGCTCTCTCACTCAGTGTTGACTTCTGCCCTTGAATAGGAGATAGGAACTTCCCCAATTCCATTAATAAACACTGCCACCACCCACTAGATTAACCCTTATCTTAGCAGCACAGTAGGACGCTGCCAAGGAGCCACCAATCTCTAAGCTTAGAGATGTTTCTCCTTCTCCCACCCACCTCTGGGCGAGAGAAATCCTGTCTATGCCTGTTGCTGAGAAACACATGGGAATGGAGAGAAAGCAGGGAGTTGTTTACAGAAAAGCATTTATTCTAAGACAGGTAATACAGATAAGAAAAATATCTTTATCATGAGAGGTCACTTCCTCTCAGGTTTGCTTGGTCATTGCAAGTATAGATAGTTTCCTCAGATCAGCCAAAGTTTTCAAAAGAACAGAAAATCCTAACACAACTAACTAAGTAACATTCTAAGCTACTCACATGGTTGGTCAGTTTCTGAGAAGGTGTGCTGGGGCAAAGCCAGGAGATGAGGCCTGGCTTGGTCTGCCTGGAACTGGCCCCTCTGGTTGATGTCTTAGATGTTCCCATTTGTTCTCTTCTCCTCATAGTCTCTTGAGGGTTTTTTAAAACTTCATCAAAGCATCTCGAAGATTCTCACTTTTCTCCTCCTGACTGGATAACTATCTCCTGTGATCTGTGATGCTGACCCTCAATAACTATAATCTAACCCTAGTAGTTCATTAACCCTTGGTATACCTGAAGGGAGAACTATGTCCCTTCAGCTCTGTTATTTGGATAATGGGAAAACCCCATTATCACAGTCCTCTCTTCTCCCCATTCTGAGTTAACTGAAAGTAAACTGCTTTTGGACTTTGAACTCAATTTGCAGCAGTTGAAGTTAATGGAGGATAGAGGGGGGAAACTGGGAGTAAGAGAGACTTCCCAGGATTGCCTCCATCAGAGACTGTTCTACCTTGGTGCCTATTACACTATACAAGAAGCCCCCACCTTTTGATGCCCCATTATTTAACAAATCACTCCTTTGATGCTTCCAAATTAAGGACAAGTTCCATTAATTTGATGAGGGTTCCACTCTTGCCTACAGAAGTTTGCTTGCAATCACTTGCACGCATGCACTGCTTGCAACAACCTGAGAAGATTTTGCAAGAAACTTGCATGCAGTCAGTCCCAAGTGAGCCTCTCTAAGTCTTTCATGCTTCCTACAGTACAGTACACAAGTTCTGCTTTTCAAACAATTCTGTTTTCCGACAGTGCTCCAATCCTTAGCTTGTCAGATAAGCAGAGAATGATTTCACAATTATACCACTATGGTTCCATTTTAGATGACCTGGTTCTGTGCTGTGGAATCCTGGGGTTTTCAGTCTAGAAAGCCACATTAGAAATCTGAGCTGGAGACTATCTCACCAAACCCCAGGATACCATAAAATGCAACTATGGCACTTAGATTGCAATCTAGAGAAAGATCGTTGTCCCATCTCACTCCAAAATATTAAGCATGTCAGCATCAAATAAACAACTAATATAGTCCAATTTATGATTCTGCCCATAAAAGTTGTTTCTGAGTGGAATCATCCATGGCCGCTTTTTCTTCTTCTGTTGCAATTTCTATGGATTTGTGGGTCAGCAACCTCTCCAACGAGCTTTGAAACAAAGAATAATAGTCCCTCTAAATTCATGCTTTCACTCCATTTTTCTTTACCCAGTGACCTGTCTGAACCAGTCCCTTAAATTAATGAACATTCGAAAATATTTATATACAAAACATATATCTGCACACGTACATATACTGCATCTACGGTATAATTAATTAGGCATTCCATATTGTTGTACGAATGAAAGAAAGAACGAAAACAGCCCAGAGCATTCTTAGCATTGTGTTTTACACCAGATCATTAATTTTAATTTTCAAATAACATAATGAAATTAATTGCTTTCATACCATAGAAGCCGAATGCCTCTTACGAAGAGAGTAAAAACTGTAAGTAATGTATGTTTATATTGCGAATGTGACCTTTGGTAACCCAAGTTAAGGCATTATTCATACTTTTTATTATTATTATTATTATTCCTACCACAGTAGTGTGAAGTTGTGTCAGAAAGGATTGTGGGATGAGAGGGAATCCCCTTTGAGGAAAGATTACAATACCTGGGACTGGAGAAAGTGCTTATGGAGATCTTTTATTTCCCTGCCTGTCTCAGAATATTAGAACCTGGAGTTATTCTCTGAAGCAGCCCAGAGGAAATTTAAGTTTTGTGTGTGAATGTGTGTGTGTGTGCACGTGTGTGTGCATCCTTGCCTGTAGACATGCCTTCAAGTCACTGTCAATTTATGGAGACCTCATGCATTTCATAGAATTTTCTTAGGCAAGGAGTACTCAGAGACTTTTAGGCAAGGAATATTCAGGCTTGCCCAGGGTCACCAAGTGAGTTTCCATGGCTGAGCCGACATTTGAACCCTGGGTCATTTCTGCACTACATTGTTATAGTGCTATCATTCCATTGTCAACATCCTGTGGAATTCTGGAGTTTGTAGTTCACTGAGGCCCAAGAGCTCTCTGGCTGAGAATTCTAAATGCCCTTCCCTAAACTGCAAACTCGAGGATTCCACAGGATGTTGAAAGTGGAATAAGACACTATAACGGGGTAGTGCAGAAATGGCATCAGTCCTGGTCGAAAGGTGGTATGCAGAACACGTGTGTGCAGTTGGGTCTGCTGCTTGTGCAAGGGTTCACAAGCAATTGTGCTTTCCCTAAGCTCACATGATGTGCAGATTCTAACTAGGACACTATAAGCACTTGGGTAGCATAGATCAATGACTTGCAGTTCCTGTTGTACAGTCCAACAGTGCACCGTAACACAACAATGTGAATGTATATTTCTGTGAGGCAGATGCTGAACAAGATGTTATCCAAAGTTTCCTCTTCTGACATTACTGTTCAGGGAGGCATGTATGAAGAATGTGCATCTTCACATGTTCTAGACTCAACTGGTTCTTCTGTATTTCTCCATCCTTCATACTGCTGGAGATCTTCTTGGTGTTATAGTTTCCCAAAAGAGAAAACTCCTATGCAAGACTGAGGCTAATCATGTATGTTCTCTCCCCATTCCTTTGAATTCTTTTAGCAGACAGACGATGCAGCACAGACTGACGGCCAGCAACAGACACAATCTTCTGAAAACACAGAAAACAAATCACAGCCCAAACGGCTGCATGTCTCAAATATACCCTTCAGATTCCGGGATCCAGATCTCAGACAAATGTTTGGGGTAAGCACCGTTCCTTTCCTCATGGCAACCTTATGGGAAAAAAATGAGAAGAATATCACTTCAGACCATGCCTTCATGCTTCCTAGGCCTTGTCTGCATGCCATCCATGCCATTGTCTAAAGGCGGGCAGTTGTGATGTGTTTGAGGACTTTTTCTTGCTTTAGCTACATTCCAGGGGTTGCATGGACTTCCAGAAAGACTAAGGCCATTTCCGCACAAGACTGTTATAGTGCTATTTTTCCACTTTCAACATCCTATGGAATCCTGGGGCTTGCAGTTTTGGCCAACTTTGAGGCCAACAGCAGCAGCAAGGACTTGCCCAAGGTCACCCAGTGTCTGAATGCGGATTTGGATCCTAATCTCCACTAACCTTAAATAAATAATTATTTGGATATTTAAATGAATATTTGAATATTAAAATATGACTTTAAATATTTTAATCTTGAGTTGAGTCTTGGGGGGTCCTTGGCAGCAAATTATATTTACAGGGGGTCCCCAGTAAAGAAAAGGTTAAAAACCACTGTATTAGAGAATTCTAATTACCTCTGATCAAAGGTCGATAGGATAGGCCCCTCATTGGAAATGTATTGTACAGCTCTATATGTGGAGCATGGAAGCTCCTAAGATCTCTGGGGCTGAGTGGGAGAAAAGAAAGCACTTAGTGACCCACAGCAATCCCAAGGCTAACATTGCTTCAGTTCTGTGATTTGATCTACTATGCGGATGAGGGAAGGGTAGATACATTGCAGCCTGCAGTCTACATGCACCCCTCCATACCCGCCGTGTGGGCCCGTACTCATGTGCCTTTTGGAAATCTGCTTGAAAATTCATGTGCATTTTCAATTACAATCAACTGAAACTTTGTTACCCACATTCCTCAATATACACATTTTTAACCAGCTCTTTCCTCACATGTATGCCTTCCTGAACATAACAGCTTATGTCTTGCATCATACTGGAGCATTGTAAAGTTCTTTTGTATGTGGTTAAATCTTGTCCCCACATGTTTTTTGGATGGGTTCCACTCCCCCCAGTCATGCAGTGGCCGGGAGGACAAAAGTAGATTAGAGGGCAGCCAGGTAGCCACCTGGACTTCTAGAGGACTACAGGGAGATGGTTCAGGGAGGAAATAGTAGCGGATGGAAGTGCTCAATTCTTCCATTCATCACAACTTAAAAAAGGGACATGAACAAGTATATCTTTCACGTGTGTCTGTGTATGTCGCCAACAGGATGCCAGCCAATATTCCATCATATATGCTTTTTTGCATGCTTTTTCTGAGAAGAGAAAGTGTGTCGCAAAATTTAGAGAAGCATAAAAGTTGAAGAATAGATGCATTCAGGTTTGCCTGTCTGTTTGTGGAAGTGCGAGCTGAGTGTGTTTGTATTAAAATACAAATCAAACTTTTTTTTAAAAAAACCCCAATCTCTACCCCATTGGTCTTTGCTCACACCTGGTGCTCTAAGCAAAGGTGGGAATCATGTGACCTTCCAGATGTTGCTGAACTACAACTCACAACATTTCTCACCATTGACTATACTGGCTAAGGCTCCTAGGAGTTGCAGTCCAACACCATCTCGATACCCACATGGTCCCCATTCCCTTTTCTAAGCCAAATATGCTTCCTTTCCTCAAAGATCCCAGAAGGGGAGAGAAGATTAGAAGCACCAGAGACTTTTACTCAGCTTTTTAAACCAGGGCTACAGCTCTCCAGATGAAGTTGGACTATGACTTCCCGTGGTCCTAGCAGTGCAGCCAAAGAGGAGGAGGAATCTGAGGAGTTGCAACCCAGCAAAAAGTGGAGGTCCACATAGGTCCCACCCTACTTGCCAATATTCTGTTTATTTTTAAAGCAGCCTCTACTCTCTTGCATGTGGCCTTCGGGGCTATATTTGTGACCCCACAGCATCCCAACTTTTGTGAATAAATAAATAAATAAATAATCTTTCAATACCACCTGGGAACTTTTGCAGGGGGCAGTTTAGGCACAGAAGAGAGAGACCAGTTTTGAACAGGAAGTAATTTGAGAATTCACCTCTTGTCACTTCCTGTTTTTTTAAAAAAATGCTTCTCTTACCTGCAGAATGACCAAAGAGGGGCAAAGTGTGCCAAAATTATCCCGCAAGCTCCCTGAAGGGGCACAGAGGAGGCATCTTAATGATTTCTTTTTCCTTCTTGTTTTTGAGGGTGGGGGAAATCACACATGGGTGCAGCCTAAGAGGGCCTTTGGGGTTGTCTGTCCTTTGTCTACTCTGATAAATAATTCCATCAATATTCTTATACCTTGTTCTTCTTTGTTACTACATCTCTTATTGTTTATTCATGTTTTCTGTTCCTCCTGACACTTACGAGGTGATTTAATTTGAAATTACTGGATTTTTATAGGTGAATGGAAAGGAACGTAGACAGATGGGCCATTTCTGCACCTTACCCTTTTGTGCCATCATTCCATCCCAATCCTGGCAGTATCACTATCAGGATGGGATTGTGACCTGCAAGCTGCCCTCCACACCGGCCAGCTGCCTACAGAAGAGTAGCATGAGCGACACACACCTTCTTTCCACAGTGCAGCCAGCCACTTCCCATGCTGCAGTGGAGAAGGAAGCATCTAGATTGTGCTTCCTCCCTTTCCACATGGCCACCAGCAATGGAAGCATTGCACGATTGGAGCCATTATCGGACTTTTTCTGGTAATGATATAACCCAGAATTGTGATGTCTGGGGGTGCATGGGCAGTGGGACCACGATGACATTGTGTGAAAGCACAACTCACAAATCACTGGCAACATGTCCCAATCCCAGAATAGCCAGAGAGAGAGAGGGATGTATACCCCCTCCAGATTCTTGGCAATCTTCCCCGTGACCCATCTTCCACAATGCCATTCTGGACAGGCAAGGGAAGAAGTCAACTAAGGATCTAGGAAGGCTGCACTTTCCAGATCTTTGACTCTATCCTTCCCCCAGTGTCACATAGCACAAGGAACAGTTGCCTTTCTGGCTTTGGCCCCCACTCTTTTGATATCACGTAGGAGAAGACCATGGATTTCCTCCTTCCCACTGGCAGAGGTTTTTCTCTGTGTGTGAGACCACTTTGTAAAGCACATAGTTTTGGAAGATGTCTGGCAACGGGGAGAAACTTGATTAAATTATTCATTCTTCATTGTGGGCATGAAAAATTTAATGGAGCACATTCAAACGAGAGTGGGAGAAAGAAGTTGGCTTCATCTTCCCTGAGACATCCGTTCAGCCCTTACTAGGCATACCATGGGGATTCCTTCCAAGTAGGTGCACAATAGATGAGTTTGTACAACTTGAATGGATTCATCTCCTGTCTAAAATTTTCAGACTTACCTGACACTTTTCAGTTCCCTGTATCCCTCAACTGTTCCATATTTGGCTTTTGATGTTGCTGTATTGTTTGTGTTCTGACATTGGCGTGCTGGTATTCCATATGGGTTTGGGTGGCCTTGTTAATGGCACCTGAAATAACCAGATTTGACAGCCTGAGTGATGTATTGGAAAATGTCACACTGAAAGAGTGTGTCAAGATTTTTTTTTTTTCTGGAAAAGGACCCAAACTCTGTCTCGATGTTAATACTACATGATACCCAGCCTTAGCAGCCTGCTTTTGCTGAATTCACAGCCAAAGAAACTACCCAAATATGCAGTAGGAATCTGACATCTTCCTCAGATAAGTATATTAGAACTGCTGACAGGCGGAGAACTGCAGTACATTGTTCTTCTAGCAAAGGGATGAAGAATAAGAAGCTTTCTAGACATTGACCGGAAACCTGTTTGTGGCTTAGACATGCATAAGTTCCCCTACAAAAATGGTTTAATGTTTTTTTGCTGCAGATGGGCTGCTGTTGCACATGTAGATGTGCATTCAGCTGGGCACTTGGTTGCACATTCCACTGTGTGTCCAGTTGTGCATTTGGCTACACATTTGAGTCTGCAGCATTGTCATTCAACACAACACCCTTAGTTTATTCAACAAGATCTCAACCATTGTTAAATTGTCTCATCTACCCTACCCAGCATACTTAGTAGTGAACGATGACGGAAACTGTAGTTCAACAATATATGGGGGGGCAGTCCATTTCCCAGCTCTGTTCTATAGGGTGTGGTTGCTTTCTTCACTTCCTTATTGGGCAGGTGCCAATTGTATCTATACGAGCATTTCCTCAGCTTCTGACTCAGTACTGAGATCCAAGTGGGAATGCAGGTCATCAATATCACACACAAAATTACCATGCAGGTCTTGCTTAGCAGCAACATTTCATTGTCATTCTGACAGAGATATCCCCTTCTGAGCATGGATACTCTGATCTGGTCATGGAAACTCCCTCCAGCTGTCCTCGTTAATTTATTTGCTTGTGACGCGTGTCTACCCCTACTTGAGAGGTGGTGGAAATGTGGCTTAGGGAAATTTTGCAATTTTTGGTGCCTCCTGGCAGTTTCCTAAAACTGTCCATCCTACCCACCTGCCCGGTAAAATAATTTACCAAAAATTGGGAGGAGATTTTTGCACAACTTTCCTCCAGAGAATGCCTTCAAATACTGCCCCCTCACCCAAAAGCCACATATATGGGAGTTTAGCTTTGCCAGCCCCGAGAACTCCAGTCAAAAATATGAGGAGAATAGACATAGAATCATAGAATCATAGAAATGTAGAGTTGGAAGAGACCACACGGGCCATCCAGTCCAACTCCCTGTCATGCAGGAACACCCTCAAAGCACTCCCGACAGATGGCCATCAAGCCTCTGCTTAAAAACCTCCAAGGTAGGAGACTCCACTACTCTCCGAGGCAGCAGATTCCACTGCCGGACAGCCCTGACTGTCAGGAAGTTCTTCCTGAGGTTCAGGTGGAATCTCCTTTCCTGCAGCTTGAATCCATTGCTCCTTGTCCTGGTTTCTGGAGCAGCAGAAAACAAGCCCCCTCCTTCCTCTACGTGGCATCCCTTCAAATATTTAAACATGGCTATCATGTCCCCTCTTAACCTCCTTTTCTGCAGACTAAACATACCCAGCTCTCTCAGTCTATCCTCATAGGGCATGTTTTCCAGGCCTCTCACCATTTTGGTCACCCTCCTCTGGACTTGCTCCAGCTTGTCAATATCCTTCTTGAATTGGGGTGCCCAGAACTGGACACAGTATTCAAGATGGGGTCTAACCAAAGCAGAGTAGAGTGGTACCAGTACCTCCCTCGATCTAGACACCATACTCCTGTTGATGCAGCCGAGAATTGCATTGGCTTTCTTGGCTGCCGCATCACACTGCTGACTCATGTTCAGCTTGTGGTCTATGAAGACTCCTAGATCCCTTTCACACGTACTGCTATCCAGCCACGTGTCCCCCATCCTATATTTCTGTATTCCATTATTTCTGCCTAAGTGTAGGACCTTACATTTCTCTCTGTTGAATTTCATTTTGTTCGCCCTGGCCCAGCTCTCCAATCTATCCAGGTCATTTTGAATTTTGATCCTGTCCTCTGGCATATTAGCAACCCCTCCCAATTTGGTGTCATCTGCAAATTTGATGAGCATGCCCTCTATTCCTTCATCCAAGTCATTGATAAAAATATTGAACAGCACTGGGCCCAGGACAGAACCTTGTGGCACCCCACTAGTCACTTCTCTCCAGGATGAAAAGCAGCCATCCGTGATCACCCGTTGGGTTCGGTCGGTCAACCAATTACATATCCAATTAACAGTAGCCCTGTCTAGCCCACATTTTACTAGCTTCGATGCAAGAATGTCATGGGGAACTTTGTCAAAGGCCTTACTGAAATCGAGATATGCTACATCCACAGCATTCCCTTCATCTATCAAGCTAGTAACTCTATCATAAAAAGAGATCAGATTAGTCTGGCATGACTTATTTTTGAGAAATCCATGTTGACTTCTCGTGATTATTGCGTTGTTTTCTAAATGATTAGAAACTGAACGCTTAATGATCTGCTCCAGGATCTTTCCGGGTACCGATGTCAGGCTGACTGGGCGATAATTATTTGGGTCCTCTTTTTTTCCCTTCTTGAAGATGGGGATAACATTTGCTCTCTTCCAATCTGCTGGAACTTCTCCTGTCCTCCAAGATTTCTCAAAAATTATAGCAAGCGGTTCCGAAATGACCTCTGCCAGCTCTTTTAATATCCTAGGATGCAATTCATCTGGCCCTGGAGACTTGAATTCATCCAATGCGGCCAGGTATTCCTGTACCACCTCTCTACTTATTAAGTGCCTCATTTCCTCTGCTTCCTCCCCTGCTCCCCTACCGCCAGGTTGAGTGCTTGTATCCTTCTGGGAAAATACGGAGGCAAAGAAGGTGTTAAGTAGCTCTGCCTTTTCTCTCCCCCCTGTGAGTAATTCGCCATCTTCTCTGCGTAGCGACCCTACTGTCTCCTTCTTTTTCCTTTTGCTGCGGACATATTTAAAAAAACCCTTTTTATTGTTTTTAATGTCTCTGGCCAGCCTAAGACACTTTGGGATGTGTCACTGTGGTTCGTGGGGAGGGGATGCAGAAACAGATCCCCCCCAGACACACACACAGAGCAATGGGTTCAAACTTCGGGAAAAGAGATTCCATCTAAACATTAGGAAGAACTTCCTGATGGTCAAGGCTCTCCAGCAGTGGAATCTGCTGCCTCAGAGTGTGGTGGAGTCTCTTTCTTTGGAGGTTTTTAAACATAGGCTGGATGGCCATCTGTTAGGAATGCTTTGATAAGGTATCCCTGCATGGCAGAATCGGACTGGACTTGATGGCCCCTGTGGTCTCTTCCAACTCTAGGATTTTATAATTTTATGATAGAATCATAGAAATGTAGAGTTGGAAGAGACCACACGGGCCATCCAGTCCAACCCCCTGCCATGCAGGAACACACTCAAAGCACTCCCAACAAATGGCCATCAAGCCTCTGCTTAAAAACCTCCAAAGAAGGAGGAGACTCCACCACACTCCACTGAGGCAGCAGATTCCACTGCTGGAGAGCCCTGACCATCAGGAAGTTCTTCCTGAGGTTCAGGTGGAATCTCCTTTCCTGCAGCTTGAATCCATTACTCCTTGTCCTGGTCTCTGCAGCAGCAGAAAACAAGCCCTCTCCCTCCTCCACATGACATCCCTTCAAATATTTAAACATGGCTGTCATGTCCCCTCTCAACCTTCTCTTCTGCAGACTAAACATACCCAGCTCTCTAAGTCTATCCTCATAGGGCATGGCTTCCCAAAAGGACATAACTAGGGGAAACTTACCTGTGTAATAGTCCACTAATAGGATGCCACTCCATTGGCATAGAGAGAGCAAACAGATACACTGTGTTTCCCTCCCCACATAATGCAAGAATGGTGTTCATTCATTGAAGCTGAATAGTGGAAGATTAAGGAAAGCACATAGTCACTCGGCCTGTGAAGTATGCTATGGCAAGATACAGCAATTGCCACCAGTTTGGGCAAGGCAATTCAATACGTTCATGGGAGATCCAGCTCTCCATGGCTAGTGCTAAGTCATGATGGGTGTCTGTCACCTCCAGAAACGATCGGCTCCTTCTCATATGAATCAGTCATGCTTCAGCATGCAATCATTTCCCAGTGCAACAGAATCCTCTAAAATGCAGCAATCTTCATCTGGTAGGAGCATCAATGTTCCTAATGATATTTCTTTTAATGCTCATGTGACTTTTTCTGTTTCTTTACAGCAATTTGGTAAAATCTTAGATGTTGAAATTATTTTTAATGAGCGAGGCTCAAAGGTAAGCGATCCAATACACCTGTGGCAATGTTGAATGTGTCTGAAGAATTTAATGCAAGCCAGAAGAAGCAACTGCACTCCTGTAATAAAATGCTTCTTAAGTATTCACCTTAACAGAAACACTAATTGGGCTTCCCACCCCCCAAGACCCCCACCACCAATATACACATTTTTAAGTCAATTTCCCAAACAGCGTGAAATTCATTGCCCTAATTGTGAAACCTTTAAAAGAGGATTCTTTAAAAAAAAAAACTGTGATAAACTGTCACTGGTTAAACAGGAATATTGCTTTTTTTTTTTTTTTTTGCTTTTAAATATAATCAAGTGTTGTCGACAGATTCTCTCTCCCCTACCTGATAATTGCCTTACTCATTTTCTGAAAATTAGTTCAAGCTTGCAGGGGAGGAAGAAAAGGTAGTTAGAAGAGGCATATATTTTGCTCTTGAAATGGAAGCAAGTCATATAAGCTAATATCCTCTGGAGTAATCACTGGATGAACTATAAGGGTTCCTGGTTATGAAAATGCAGATGTTTAACTGGTTGGTTAGTTAAAACTTCCAAGATGCTCTTAGCTTTTCTAAAACAGAATGAGAGATTGAGGCCATCAAATCATACCCACTTAGGTACAATTGTTCAGATTGAGTTTAACCTCTCATATACACTCCCTATACCTCCTTAGAGCTGGTAAAAATTAATAATAATAATAATAATAATAATAATAATAATAATAATAATAATAATTCTGATTACATTTTTTTTTTATGAAAATGGTGTGAAAATGTTTCTGTGAGGCTCGTTGCCAAGACAAGAATGGCCAATTCTGACCAACACGGTTTGATTTTCGTTTGAAAGAACAGAAAAGAAAAGAAAATGAACAATTTTCTTGTGCAAACTTGAATCAGGAAGTCTTTAGCAGCCAGTTCATGCATTCATTCAGACAAATTCTCCAGATGATGAGGAGCAGAAGTCAGTCTGGAGTTCACATTTCCTAGGTGACACTTCCCTAATGAGAAGTGTGTCCCGTGCATCGGGACTAGAGATTTAAATCTTTGTAAAAGGCAAGAATAAATAATTTTACCATTCTTCCTCCTCACTGCAAATAATAATAATAATAATAATAATAATAATAATAATAATAATAATAATAATAATAATAATACAATGACTACAACATCTGTGCAGTTATTCTTGTAAAGACTTGTTTTGTGCAAAATTAAAATGCACTTTTTTGCTCAGAAAACAACATTTTCTGTGCAGAAATGTTTCCTGCACAGAAAATGGCTCTTCCTGTATAGGAAGCCTGTTTCCTACACAGAAATTTTACCATTTGCACAGAAAATAACATTTTTGCACACAAAAAAGAAGCCTTTTTTTGTACAAAATAAGTCCCAAATCTGTGAAGAGTCTCATTCACCCAGAATTCTCTTTGCCATGATTGCCTGACATGCAACACACCCATTTTTCAAATCTTTTAAAATATTATTTCCATCCCTCGTTGGGATCCTAATGCTATCTGTCCATGGGACTTATATGGTTCACATTACAAGTTATGAGTGCAATCATGAAATCTCACTCCTGAAACCTGCCTCAGAGCTAGTCAATGTGTCCAGACCCAGTGGTAGTTGATGGCCTCCTTATCAGTTGAAACAGTGACTTTACTTCAGGTCTTAGTAACACCTTTAAAAGGAATATCCAAAATGCTGAGCCTATTTTGGATACATGGGCAGGAACCTTGGACAGTTCCTTTGAAGTTTAAGCCAAACCATGGAATGGATTCTCCTGGAAGTGGCTTTCATGTTCAATATGGTGCACCATCTCTTTAGGGTTATAGTTTGAACTTTAAAAGATCTATCCAAGGTGCTGAACTTATTTAGGAGACAGAGGTCCACAGCTCAGATAGAGCCCATAAAATTTAGATTGAAATCTAGAGTGGATTCAATACTGCACTGTTATTGTAACTGTCCAAGACCACAGCTTGTCTTTCATATGTAGGAGAGGGAAAAAAGATAATCATGCTTAAGTGATTGCTTAAGAAAATGATCATATGGGTACCTTGAGGTTTTCTCCCTTTTTGTTGTCCATCCCAGAGTTTGTCCTAGTCTTTGACTACCCAAGACATTGACCCGTCCTTCCCTAGCGGTGGTCTAGTGCCCATTCCAAAACCTCAGAAGAATTCTGTTACTTAATTACTTTAATTGATTCATATACCAGCATTACAGAAATGCAATGGCTTCTCTTTTAATGGTACAGTCCTAGCAGAGGAAGATAGCTCCTTTTAAACACAATGAATCAATATTGTCCCTTTCTTCTACGAATGTCATTAGATTTGGGGTGGGGGAGAGTTAAAACAGATTCCTAATGTCCTATGTTTAGAGCTGTTGGACTGTATCTATGTAGATGCTGTGAATATGTTCTGTTTGTCTTTTTGTGTCCCTGTAATAGTGGAAACATCAAGTTTTTCAGTCAGTCATTACCTAGAAGTTCAGAATGCAAGTTCAGATCTGTTGGAGCATATCATTTTAAAGTGGTAGTCAGGCTAGATAGCATGAATCGCTCAAAGCAGTGGGGTAATGAAAAAGTAGTGTGAAGAGCTATGGGATGAATAATATGATATTGTTATTGCATAGGGTGGATTCAGTCCTCCCTAATTAGAAACTCCATGTGCACTTTGGCATTTGGGTGTGGAAGCACATAAAGTCCTTGCAGTCATGACTGCACCATTCATTTCACTTCAGGCAGCAGACCTGAGAGCTTGTTCCACCATGGCTTTGCTAAGTGACAAGTTCTAGAGGGACACTGCAAGTCCTACAGTATTTCTTCTGAGATGGCTGGAAAACAGGGTTCTCCTCAAAGGGATCATCCAGATCAAAGTTTATGTTGTGATAGCCTCTGACATTTTGCAGATGAAAACAGGGACACATGTGGCCAAACAACAGCAGCATATGGTCACAATGGCTAAAGTTCTCAATGAGGAAGACCAGACAAGTTTGGAGAGGCTTCAGCAATTAGCTTTGCTGGACCCTGAAGGAAAGCTAAGATCCTGTTCCTACCTCTCTTTTCCTTCCTGCTCAGTTAATGGAGAGTAAACTACTTTTGCACTTTTGAACCCAGCTTGTAGCAATGAAAGTAGAAGAGTGGTGGGAGAAGGGAAGCGAAACTTGGACATCTTAGAAGGTGGAATAACAGATGAGGATTAACTTGGAAAATTCCTGGTAAATTGGAACCATTGAAGGGTATGTGTAGGGTCAGAACCATGTTGTTCTTCTTTCTTCCAAAGGAAGAGAGGTGGAAGTGAAGATGAAGCTGGTTTCTCTGGCAAGGAACAAAAGCTGAGACAGTAGTTGAGTGACAGAGCCAATACTTTGTATGCAAAAGAAAGCAAGTTCATCCTCTATCATCTCTAGGGAAAGAGAACCTAGGCAGCCTTTGCCAATCAGCAGTATGGGCAGCCATGACAGTATCATGGCCAGCTTAGATCTCTTTCAATTCCCTAGTAGTCCCTTTCTGTGGTCAAAGCTGATGTCAGAAGATTGGACTTTGCACCTCCTTTTTTTTTTTTTTTAGCTATCCCCCAGAATTCAATTCATTTCTTAATGTGTGCTCAGAGGTGTGGGTCACTGAGGTGTGAAACACCAATTCTTCTAATATAAAGGTTGGTGTGAGTAAGGAATGCGGTGAGGTAGGCTCTGGAATGTCCACACAGGGGGTGGCTGAGGCTTCAGGAAGCAGGGCAGGGCAGACTGAAGCTAGGGCCATCTAAGTCAGGTGTACATAACTGCAGTGTGTTTGGGGGCTAATATTATGTATACTCCAGCACTGTTTTTTTTTTTTGGGGGGGACTACATGGAGTCCCAAAATTTACACAGTAGACTCAAGGCAAAACAAAATTGGAAGTGGATGGGAGCCTGTTTGAAGTTTTGAAAGAAACTGGAATAGAAAGAAAATGGAAAGAATCTGGAATACTTTGATACCTAGCCAGATGCAGACCAAGGATGTCTTCCTTTGGGATGCACTGAGATCCTCTGGAAGTCTTTGTAGATGATGTCCCTGATCAGCATCTTAGCCAGGGGCTTGTCTGATCCCCTGCACTCTTCACCCACAGCAGAATAGACATTGGTAGGAAGAGGTATTGTACCACAACAATGAATCCAGTGGATGAGCTTTGGACATTGTGGAGGGAAGAGGATAAAACTAACCTCTGCAATGGCTCTCTCTCTATATATATATATCGAAAAATGTAACAAGTATGAAAGAATCTCCGAACCTTGTTATAAGACTTTTTCTGAAGGAAAAAAAAATAACATCCTGTTTTAGGCTTCTGGTCATGAAGCTCTGTGGTTCTAGTTCTGGTCATCTTTCCAGAGAACCTCTTCCACTTAGCTTTTCCTCTTCTGAGAAAGTTTGTGATTTCCCCAGGCACCGGCAAATAAGTTCTTGCCCTTGACCACACAATAATGCCACACAGCTCTGCTGCCTCTTTTGAAATAAATGGGGATATTTCTTGATAGGTTTTGGTGTCCAATTGAGATCTTGCTCCTGAAGGTAAATTGGAATAAATCATGTGTCCTTCCTGTCATCCAACAGTTGGTTCTTGCAATAACCACATGGAACATATCAACTCCAAGTCACTTGCCCCAAAAGTACAATAATTGATGGAACCTGACAGCTTCCTTTTATTGGCATCCTCCAAGCTTCATGTTTGTCCAAGGATAAGGTGCTGCAGAATTCATCATGGACTGGATCTCTGGGTCCATAGACTTTTGGCTTCTGTCCTGTTCCTTGGTGACTGCAAGAGCCAGTGCTTGAATGAAACAAAGGGCAGGGGATGTGTCTGTATCCACCCAGGATGTAGCACTTTGAACGAATTGTGTTGAAGATGTTGTGGTGACAATAGACTTGTTCACACACAGCCTTGCCTATGCATCAAGTATGCACTGAAGTGTGGGAGAAAGGCTTGGACTTCCACATCCAATGCCTACCAACCTTACAGAAGATGCTTTGTGTAACCTAGAGCTCATGCACACCACACACTTCCTTCTTTGTGGTGGAGAGCTGACACTGCTGGCATCTGGTGGCTTCCATGTCAGCAGGGCACTGAGTCCTCATCAGCTTTTAGTCCAGACTCTAAAGGAACTACCCAAGGTGCTAAATCTATTTTGAGGATGGGCTTTAGCATCTTGGATAGTTCCTTTCAAGTTCAGCATAAAACCTAGGATGTATTCACTGCTCCATTGACACAGAAGCCTCTGGGTGTCGCTGGTAGACACCCATAAAAAAATCCAATCATGTTAAGTGTGAATTAAACCAAGCATCCTTCATGCAGGGAGCAGGAGTTGAAATAGACTGAGGTTTTTTCCACCACTCTACTGCATGTCCAACATGCATGGCAAGGCTGTGTCGAAACCGAGTCAGGAGTGGCAGAACTGTGCACAGTTTTCTAGTTAAATAAGAGGAATGGAAAACAATGTCTAATTGAATGTTGATCCAATCGTATGCATTTCTGCATTCTCTTCTACCTTTTGTTCAAATCATATAATTGCATTTGATATAAGAGTCAGGAAGTTTATGGTTTACTTCTATTCCCAGTTTTTGTTCTGTTGGCAGTTCTTTTGGTTTGTTTGGTTTGTTTTTCTTTTGTTTTTCTGTTTCTTTTTCTCCTCCTCCTCCAATTTTCTTTTTTTCTTTAAGGTCAAAAGAATGAAACGTTGTAGATTTCACCCCAAAATTACCAACGACCCTAGTGTTGCATGCGGAAAAAAATAAAAAAAGAAATGTTTCTTTGCTCCACAATGGCATGTACCACCAACCAATGTTCTAGAACAGGTTTGCATTTCGTGTTGAAATTTGTGCATACGTTTTCCGTTTGTATTTCTTATGATTTCGTTGAGCCAAATCTGCATGTCATTACAATAGTGGTTCACTTTCTTTTCTCATCATCTCTCTTTTCTTTTTCTTTTTTAACTCCCCACCCCGAACCCAACATAATGACATGATTCCATTGATCTGGATTTCTTTTCTTTCTTTTCTTTTTTTTCCCCTTTGTTAGATTTCTTTTCCTCTATAGCGCTCATTTAGAGAAACAAACAAACTACAAAAATTGTATTTGGTGTTCATTCTTTGGTATTTTTTCAGGAGACATTCTCTAACTGACGAAAGAGAGCGAGCAAAGTTGTTCACCATCGGTCTCTGTTAATTGCACATCTCAGGACGATGATAATATTATATAATTTTTTTTTTTTTATAATTTGCATGTTGCAGAAATGAAGAAAGAACGAGAAACCTATTAAATTAAAGAGGGAGAAAAGAAAGAGAGGGGAGAAACAGAGAGAGAGAGAGATTGACAAAGAACATAAGCAAAGAAGTGGTCATTGTCTGGAATAACGATACGCATGTTAATTCTCCCCCTTCTCCCACCTGCATGTAGGGATTTGGTTTCGTTACTTTCGAAAATAGTGCTGATGCGGAAAGGGCGAGGGAGAAATTACACGGCACCGTGGTAGAGGGCCGTAAAATCGAGGTGCATGTTCAAAATATTTTCCTTTCCATCTTTTTTCTAAATGTCTGCCTCACTCTCATTCGTTGTTTCAAAGGCATCATCCGTGTCTCTCGTGTGCTTCCCCTTTTCCCTCCCATTATTTAATTTCCTATATATATATATAGATTTATATATGTATACATATATGATTATTTATATATGTGTATATTTATTTATATGCATGTATATATGCACGCGCGTATGCGTGCGTATATATATATATGCATATAAATAAAGAGAATCTGACCCTCCTAGAGTTTTTCTTTCCTTTTAGACTTTTTTTTTAAAAAAAATTCTGTTTCTTTTTGTTATTTTTCTCATCCTAACTTTTGTTGAAATTTGAATGACAGATGTGTGGCGAGCTTGACTATTTTGCTGTGATCTGAAAGGTTTTGGAATTCAATGGGTGCAATAGAAATTTTTTTTTTTAACAAAAATAAATTTGGACCTTGAAACATGAAAAAAATACCAAGAGGAAGTGATGAAGCGAAAACAATGAGGTCTTTTTTTTATTTATTTATTTTCTTATTCTTTCTGGTTTTGTTTAAATATATTTTATTTTATTCTGTTTTGTTTTCTTTTCTTCTTCTTTTTTCCACTACAGGGTTGATGCGGGACCGACAGTGGCTTTGGACAATTAGTCCAATTTGGAAAAATGGAAGAAACCCTCCGTGAAAATGCTTTTTTTTTAAAAAAAAAAAAAAAAAGTAAATTTTAAAAATTTAAATATTTTTTTAAAAAAAATTAATGATTTTTTAAAAAAGTAATTTAAAAGAATTCCTTTTAAAAATTAATCTGAAGAATTACCTACTTAAAGAATTACTTTAAAAAAGCAATTTAAAGACTTAAATTAAAATTGTTAAAAAAAATCATTTTTTTTTTAAATGATTTGTTTCCGATCTGGACAAGCGGTGTCATTCGGAGGAGGCCGAATGCCGCTAAATTTTATCCCCCCCCACTACAAAAAAAAATGCAATATTATTTGCATTGCGCCACTGGATCCCCGTCAACACTGCCTGCAGAATATTTGTTAGAATTTCAAAAGTTGCAGGGAGAAAGAGAGAGAGAGAAAAGAGAGAGAGAGAGAAAGAGAAAAAAAAATTACCAATTGAAAATGCTGTCGTCTCTTGAGTAAGATGTTGCATGTTTTGCCTTTTCGTTTTCCCCCCCTTCGACGGTAGCCCTTAGGGCTCGCACCAAACTCTCAATAACCTTGGTAACTGTATACATACCCCATGCTGGCGATGGTGCTGAATGGTAAGTGGAGAAGTCCATCTGCCGTTTCACGTATCTTTTTTAAACGCTGATATATATATCTCTCTATATACCACGTGGACTTTTTTTGACTTGTCGTATTAAGTTTTCTCGATGCTCTTCTCTCTATATATCTATATATCTATATATTATCATTTATTTTTTTCTATCTCGGTGAACGCCTGTTAAATTTGAGTGTCCGTTTTAAAAAGCAAGCCTTGGAGACACTGACTGGATTGAGGATATGACTTTCGTGCACATCTTACTCAGATTGTTAATTCCATATTGTGTTTAGATAATGCACCCTCTTTTTTATCCTTTTGTTAGCTGTGATTTTGAAAGCTTGAATGATTTCGTTAGTTTTCTTGCAATGAATCAACAAGGCTCATGTTCCCCAGTGTTGAATGCTACATGTTGCTTTTCCAATGGTACTTCTCTGAAAGGGTTATGTTGCACACTGCTAAGATTCGTTTGTCCTTTTGATTTCTTTTTTCCTTTTCTTAAATTTCTTTTGGACCTTTGGTTTCTTCCCTTGTACCTTGTCTCTTCCCCCTTTCTACTCCACTGCATGCTCCTTCATACGGATCTTTTCGTTTTTTCAAAAAAAAAATTGTTTTTAAATATTGTATCGTTTCAGTGTTATCATGGAATAAAAAAACGCATGCTTTTAAATCTTCAATTATGCAAAGTCTTCTTTTGATTTGCTTTAAATGTCTCTTTATTAAAGTTTAAAGGAGATGATGTTACTTTGTCGAAATGATTTGTAAAGTTTTATAAAATGGTGATGAGAGTAAACGTAATTATAAATAGTATGATTTTGGTTATGCACCTCCTGCCTTTTTTAATCTTAATTTTTAATTTCATTTAATTTCCTGGGCATAAATTTAATTGCATTTACACATGACTAATGCCAATCGTAATGCATGCTTTTCATTAGTATCATGGATGCTTGCATTTTACAGAAATGGTAGTGATTTGCTTTTCTATGTGCTTAGGTAAATAACGCAACGGCTCGTGTCATGACAAATAAGAAGACTGTCAACCCTTATACAAATGGTAAGCTTCAGAAATGTACCTCCACTTTTGTCCTTTTCCATTTTACATGCACAAAGAACTTCTTGACCTACAACAGTGACTCTTATCTTGTTCATAAGAATTAAAAAAGGGGGGGGGATTGGCATCTTGCTGGTGACATGCGTAGCTGTTAAATCCAACTGTCGTCTGTTTCTGTCCTTTTATAATCATGCTGAAGATGTAGGAATATTTGGTATTTAAATCAAGCAAAGTGCGGCATAACCAGTGCAGTACAATTTTGTGGTAGAGAACAGAAGAAAATACTCAGGATACTCTTTCAAGGCTAAAAAAAGAAGAAAAGCTACGTTTATTGTTTCAGGAAATCCATCTTGGGATAGTAGAGGAGATAGACAAAAGAAAATTACCCAAACTTCAGTAGAAGAGCCCCTAAAAACTGGCTGTCATGTGTCAATGTAAGCCAACCTGAGTCAAGAGTGCCATGGATGCTCCCTTCCCAGAGAAAGAGAGGCAAAGGACTAAGAAAATTTTGGAAGAATGGAGAGGTGACCTCTAAAGGCAAGAAGAAAGCAAAAAGGCTCGAGGACATAGATCAAAGAAAGAAACAAGGAAATGAAACAAATGGGCAGCCATGCTCTTTAGAGCTCCCTCTCACTAATCCCTTTACACAAGCATCGATGCATTTTTGCTTCCAGCACCCTTTCTCAATGAGGCTTGCTTAAGTCCACAAGATTCATCTTCTCTCACAGGAACTGGAAGAGGTTTCTAGGAAGTGGCTTGGTGAAACTATCTGCAGTCATCTCTTTTCATGAACAATACTTCATCTCAATAAGGTGCTTTTTGTCACAGATGTCCCAACAGGTGATGCTTCACATCAATGCATTTGGTGTGTGAATTGAGCTTCCCATGCTGTGAGAATTGTATGCAGCTTTTGTAGTTGTCTATGACCTCTGTAGGCTTTGGTTCAACTATTCAACATTCTTCTAGCAATGGGCATAGCCATAAAAAGTGTCCTTCATGCTGAAGTATCTGATGCGTATTCTGTTTTAGTAGCAGAGTGCTACAGCATCTTGTTTATTGCTTGTCCAGCTTACTGCCTCACCTCCATAAAAGAACAGGTTCTCACAGTAAATTTGTGATCTGGGGGGTCACTGGCCCAATCTGCATCTGTCAAAGCTACTGCTCTTGGACTTCTGATGGCTTCTAGCTTCAACTTTAAGTGAGCAGTGCCCTTTAAGTATCTGCCCACACTTTCCACTGCATTCCAGTCCCTTTTACTTAGCAAACTGTTTTTTCTACAAAGAATTCCAATTGCCGGGACAATATCTGGTGTTGTGGTAGTGGCTAGGAATAGCAGCTTTCCTGTCACACTTCTGTATTGACCATTATTTAGTAGAAGCTCACTGTGGTCCTCTGTCTTTAGGTAGTCTGTTTCCATAGGTATGACCGCTGAGTTGACCTCCTTGACTTCTAGGTGTTCTGAGAGCTTACAAATATTTTGCTCTCAATGGAGAAGATAGCTTCCATCTTGTACCCTTTCGAATGTGTATTCCCCGGTAATGTCTTGTCTCCTAGCTTTTTTTATTTCAATTTATTTAGATGGCTTGTGATTTCTTCACAATTAGCTTCATCTTGATAAGCCGAAATCAAATCATCGCCATAATTCAATGTGTAAGTCCATTTATCATTTTAGTAACGTGTGTAGAGACAGGGATCAGATTTGCCTTGAGTAAAGCCTTCTTTAATTAGCATCTTGTTTAGTTTCTCATTCCAAGCTCTTGCAGCTTCTTTTAGACCATAATTACTTCCCTGAAGTTTGCAAAAAGCACCTTCTTTCCTGCTTTTTCAAATCTGGGAGGTTGTTCCGTGTAAATAGCTTCCTTCATTTCCCCATGTAAAAAGACCATTTTGACTTCTAAGGCCATCTCCACACTTACAATGTTATAGTGCTGTTACTCCACTTTCAACATCCTGTGGGGATACAAAGATGTGCAACTGATGTGCTGTTTTATTGCAGTGTAATATGTGCTCAATGTGTGCTTTCATTGTTTTGGATTAATGTTTGAATTGGACTGATTGTGTAAAGCTTTTAAAACTTTTGTGCCGTGTGTTTTTTTGGCTATTTTGTTTTAACTTATATTGTAAGCCGCTGGGGGTCCCAGACTGAGAAAAAGGTGGAATACAAACCAAATGATAAGCAAATAATGATGCATTATTAATAAAGGTCAAGATCCTAGGTCAGCTGGTTAGCTAAGTATACTCAACTGAGTAGCATCCCCCGGGCTGAGTCCATTCTTTCTACCTTAACAGCCACAAGCTGCCATTAATGATGGAGGACTCAATCAGGGCACAGTAGAATGATGTTTCCATCCCCTTCTCACCAGTGACCGCTGGTGCAACAATCAGAAGCAGGATCCCTATTGCAATTCCTCCTTGCCCTGGAGATCACTGGCAGTGTGACGTACAGGATAGCTTTGTGTCCCAGTAATTAGACTTAGATGTCTCAAAAGCTTTATTTAGGAACACCAAAGAAAATAGCAGCACACCGTGGCCAGGACTAATGACCTTATAAGCTGAATCATTTCAAATGAATGCATGCTAGCATCCTAGCATTCTAATATTCTCTTTGACAGCTGCTTCTTCAGTTGTTTCCATCTCCCTCCCCAATTCCTATATAGCTTGCCAACAATTTTACCTGACAGTTGGGTCTGCCTGCCTGCACCTGTCCCCTTATCACAATTTGTTAAAATAACACACCCTCATTCCCAGTCGATCCTATCATCCCTTCACAGCACAGTAAAGGCCAGTTAAACATCAAGGCAAAGCAGTTACCTAAAAGCATGGCAGGGAAGACAAAGCCAACCTGATGGGAAGGAAGGGGGTAGAAATGTCAGTCTACTTCACCCTGATAGGAAGACAGACCTTCATCTTCAAGGTAGGATGGGGAGACTTTTTACGATCATGGCCATAGGACCATGATCATGAATATGTAGTTTCATGAATATAAATCATTTATGGATGCCAGCATGGTGTAGCAGTGTGAGCATTGAACTATCGCCCTAGAGACTGGAGTTCGATTCCATGCTTGGCCATGGAAACCCACTTGGTGACTTTGGGCGTGTCACACACTCTCAGCCCCAGAAAACCCCATGATAGGTTTGCCTTAGGGTCTCCATAAGTCAGAAACAATTTGAGGGCACACAACAACTCTAGATTATGAATCCATAACTGTGATAATAATAATAGGGGCATGCATGTGTGTGTGTGTGCATGTGTGTGTGTGCACAGTACAACTGTACCATAATAATATGTGCACTTATTTGCTTTTTCCTGACCTCCAGACTTGAGGTGCAGCAACAACTTAGGTCCTTTTCGCACGAGCCTTTTCTTGCGCGACAGCCCTGTGAGCCTCGCGGGAGTGGGAGTGTCGCTCCGCACGACGCACTCCCACTTCTGCCAGGCTCACGGGGCTGAAGCGGCGCGAGCGCGGGTTTTTTGATTTGCGCTTCGAAGCGAAAATCACCCGCGCTCGCGCAACACTCCCGGCGCCCGTGCGCACTTACCTCTTGTGCGGAGCATCGGGGAGCTGGCCGGGTCGCGCTTCCTTCCCTCCGCCCCTGCGGAAGGAAGGGACGTGGCGGGGTGCTAGCGCGATGGACGCGACACGTCCTGCTTTGCACGCGCGCGTGGAGGGGGCAGATGCGACAAGTGCCTTTCTTGCGCGCGCGGGGGAGGATGGATGGGACAAGCGCCTTTCTCGCATGCGCGGGGGGGATGGACGGACGCGCGAGCTGCCGCCACCTCCGGGAGGCTGCCGCTTCCCCGCTCGTTCCTTCGCCTGCGGAAGGAAGGAGGGGGAAAGCGGAAGCCTCCCGGAGAACGCTGGCGCTGCGAAAAGGGCCTTTGCTTTTCCTCCATTTCCCTTTTGCACAACTCCCTTGAAAGCTTTGGAACTGGTCATATCAAAACTTTCCATTTGGCCTGTTTCCATAACCCTGTAGCATTCTGAGCAAAGATCTTATTTCCTTGAATCTCCTCCAAGGGAAAAAAAAAAAAAAGACAAAAAGGAAACTTTACACAGCTGATCAATAAAGGCAGCTTTCTGCACCCAACAGAAGCAAGCATCAGCTATGAAATAAAATGGACCTTATTTTTTCCCCCTTGCATTCAAGAGCTCATTAGCGAGACGGTTTCCGCCATTGAAAGTGGGGCAAAGAGAAGTAGGCGGCTTTATTTTTTAATGATTCTGTCAGATTTATCTCTCCGTGTCTTGCAAAATGAAAAATAAAATAAGAGTTTCAGGTTTGACATGCAATTATTGACATACAATTATTAATTGTTACAGTAAATCAGGGAGGGGGAGAAAGCTTTGAAATGCTTCCTGCTTTTCTTGTGGGGCTGGGGAGAAAAGCATTTATTTCAGACCTTCTCTTCAGCGTGTTGATTGGAATATGTTTAGTCCAAGCAGTGCAAATGAACCATAGCTCCTTCATACCTGAATATTTCCTGAGCATGTCATCTCTCTGAAAATCAAAACAGAGAAAGGCAAGGTCAGTCCATGATATGTGCTTTGGTTTTAGGTAGATATATTTGTGTGCGTGTGTTTGTGTGTTTGTGTGTGTGTTGAGTGGTAGTTATCTCATTATCCTCACTGATCTTGTGATTGTTGTTGAATAAAGGAAGATTCTTAACAGTTATCATTGTCTAGGATAGGTGTGGACAAAGGTATGGAGCTATGAACCTCCTCCATGATCCTCCCATGAGCCTCATTATGGTGTTTGGGCACATGAGACGTCACGTCCCCATTACTTCTGGCCCCCATTTTGACCTTTCCTCTTGGTCTTGTTAAAAAGTTTTATGAATTTTGGGGTCGAGAGTTCATGGGCAGGGACCTCAACAACCACCCTCATGGCTGCCTTGGTGGTTTTTATATTTCTTCAGGTGAAAAAAAATCTTAAAAATCAGCAATTTTTTTTAAAAAAAATAGGGAGTGGGAGGTTTTGGTGGACATCAGGGGGCTTGGGACTGCAATGAATCTATGGAACATTTGTTCTCCAGGGTCTTGGATCTCAATTCACGGGACTACAACCCATCCATAGGAGAGAAACTATGGTAGCAAGATGGCAAAAAGTAAATGCTATGGCCACTAGGGAACATTGGTGGTGCTTGACTTTCTATAGAACTGTGCATAACAACAAGAAATATGGATCAGACTGGAACTTCCTGGGAGTATAATACCATTGCTATCATGATGTGGTCATGGTTCTTTACTAGAGAATCCTTCTCATGGGAAGATAGAAGTGCATTTGCAGCATTTTTTGAAAGTTAAATAAATTCCGATCAAGGAAGACTCCCTTATGGTTCACCAAGAGCTCACAGGAGAAGGGCACAAGATGAAAGAAGAGTCAAAAGTCTAGGGAAAGTTGGTCCCCTCTGGAGTTCTAGGTTTTGTCTAGGAGAGTTAATCTGAAAAGACACCAAGACCAGGCAAACAGACTGTCCCATATTGGTTGTCCAGAGGTGGCAGGAGAAGACATTCAAACAATATGGTTGTGGCAGAAGCATCAATGCCATCAGTAGCCTGAGATGGCAAGAGATACCTCTTGTCTTTTCATAATCCAGATGTAATCTAAATCATTCCTTAGAATGATGCCAGTGAAGCAGATCATGTTCTGAAAAGCACTCTCTTAAGACCCCTTGAAGTTGACAAAAACTTTCTGAGGTTCCACATGGTTATGAGTTGTGCCCTGACACCCCACTCCTGGGGCAGCCAGTGTATCTGGGACAGCTAATCTATGCTTGGTCTTGCAGCCAGTACTCCTGCCAGTGCTGCAGGTTGCGTTGGAGCTATTCTTGCTGCAAACTATTGCCAGCAATATAAGTATCCACCTGTTTTGTTGAAAAGTAGACCCACTGAAGGAATTCTCAAATGGTAATTCAGTGCCTAGGAACACAAGATGAGTCAGTGGTTCTTCTCTAGATGGGACTAAAAATGAGATTTAAATCAAGGTGCAGTTTATCTCAAAATATGAATTTTAATAGATAATGAGGATGAAGAATTAGCTGAGAACAGCTTCAGGAAGCTTAGGAAAAATCTGGAGGTCACGGCACTGAGAGAACCCTTACAAACACAGCTCCCTGCATTTTGAGCAACCCCTTGCACATGGATGCCCACCCATATAGTTCCTGATGCACAAATTTCACATATGGACCTAACTAGGGCCTTTCTTCCACCCTTCCTCCTATTGCCAATGGTTGGTTGATCACTGGCTTAGAACCAATCAAAGAAATGATTCCATCAAGACCTGAGAGAGAAAGAAAATGTGGAATGCTGCCTTAAGCAAGTCACACCATTGGTCCATTGAACCT
The DNA here is from genome assembly GCA_948474755.1 of Ctenosaura bakeri. Lineage (NCBI taxonomy): Eukaryota > Metazoa > Chordata > Lepidosauria > Squamata > Iguanidae > Ctenosaura > Ctenosaura bakeri. Next base: position 355,431 of record CAOLHI010000282.1, read on the forward strand.
ATATGTAGGCATCCAGATATTTTGGGCTACCCTACTTATACTGGCTTGATGGGAGTTGTGGGGCTATATAGTATAATTGCAGATTTCCTGTCCTCCATGAGAAAATGTATCTCCAGACAAAACTTGAGAACCACCACAATATTTTTTTAAACTTCCCTGTGCAAAACTGGAAAGATTAATAATTTTTTGTCACAATTTTCACAAGATACACGTGTACACAATTAACCTCTGCACCAAAAGCACAGAAGAGAAATGCAGTGATCACAGAAACAGAAACAGATGCAGAAATAGATGCAAATGATCTAACCTTGTTACACAAACCCATGCAACAGGAATAGTAATTTGATACAAAAGAGAGGGGGGGACCTAAATCATATTGCTAGTCTCAACAAGAATAGGTCCATTGAATCAAAAGGCATTGCCCACAAATGGACTCCAAATTCAACAGATGATTACATGAGTGTACTTTTTGGGACTAACCAGATGTGTTTCGATCCTTAGTTGGTATGAAAACAAATTCACACAATATACCGAAAAGGGAAATCTCATAAATGTGAAAAACTCTTCCCAAAAATTCATCTCATCAGCATTCATTCATCCATTCTGGTGCATGAGAACAGAAGAAACAATCATTTTCATCTGTAGGAAGCTGTAGTCAAAATATCTCAAGGAAACCCAGTTGCCTGTCCTGAATATTCCAGTTGATAACTCCTTTACCGACAGGGTCTCTTCCATAGGATTTTCTTTTGTCTGTTGTCCACCACACCCTTTGTACCCTCCAGATCCAGTCGCTAAGACCTGAACCATTCGGCATGCTCAACATGTTCTCTGCTACTGAGCTATAGACTCACTTCCATCAGTTGCTCTTTGTATATGTCTTCACACGGGATATTTTTTTCCCCTTCCTCCAAAAAGTTTCAACCTGAAGAGATGAGTATTGTGACAGCAAGACAAATTTGCAGAATTACACCCACAGTGGCAAATTTACCTCCTCTAACCGCTAACACAGGGCTCCTTGGCAGTTCCTCACTCGTATATGTCAAGCTTCTCCTCACACTTGATTAAGCCACACAGTTATGGGCCAGCACATATCTCATTGACAAGACAAAGTAAAGTTTAATTGCTGTTATTTTCATGATGAATGAAGTCTTTGCTGTGTGAGCTTCGCCAAGTTAGATGATACAGCCATCAAATCAGGAGGGGGAAGGAAATGAAATATGAGAGCAACGTTCAGCTGCAATCATCGATCTGCATCTCTCAGAGTACCATTCCCGTATCCTCACCACCACACTCTTTTCTTGGACAAATTGAGGCACCATTAGTATAACTTAAAATCAGAAGGTATATTTCAACCTTTTGACAGAAAGGGCTGACGGATGTGAAAAATCAACTCATGCCACTCATATGTTGGACTACAGAGATAGGAAGTAAGATAATCAAGGCGTTACATAGAATTAGACTTCCTGCAATTGAATACTGTAATGAATTAACACACTGAGCTCCTATCAGCTTTTGAAGGTGGTTGGAGGGTGGAAATAAACTTTTCCACAAGTGCAGATTGCCTATTGGTATGATGGTTTCTTTCCTTTTGTTTGTTTGCTTTCCTTCCCAACTGCCTTTGGCTTTTCCTGCACTGGTCACATCTTGCCCCTCCCGAAACTGCAAACCCCACGATTCCACAGGATGTTGCAAGTGGAATCATAGCACTATAACAGTCTAGTGTGGAAATGGCTTAAGTGTAATCACAAAGAAAAGTGGGAGGGGGGGAGAAAGTGGGAAAAAATGAAAGAAAGAAAGAAAGAAAGAAAGAAAGAAAGAAAGAAAAGAAAGAAAGAGAAAAGGGGGTACATAGCTATGAATGTATTAACATAAGCTGACCACATTCTAAAAACATATTTCTTTTTTAAAAAAAAACACATTGATCCACAGTGAAAACAGTTATGGTCTAACCATTTAATGATTGACAGTGAATATTTATCTTTCCTGCCCTGGAATAAATAGAAGCAAGAGTAAGACTACACAGAGATGTAATCTAAGGGAACGTGGCCATCTACGAATGACCAATATTTTTCTACAACACAATATGTCCTAACACATCTACTCAGAAGGGAGTTAAACCACAGCGAATGGTGCAAAGAAGAATTTTTTCTTGTCCTGGATGAGAAAAAGTGTCTTGGCACACTGAGAGATCCTGTCAAGAATATATTCAACTGCTAAAAGCTATTTCATATTTCAGGACTTCTTTGGAAAAAGAGTCATTTGCTCAATATACTTCTTTTGTGTGCAGAATGCTCAGCTTTGGACAAAAACAAACAAACAAACAAATATTGCACAAAAAGACAGTGTTTTACTTGCAATAATTTTCCCCCCAAACTTTTTTTTTGTTTGCAATGAAAAAATTGTTAAGTATAAAAAATCGTTGAAAAAATGCTCCAAAATTCTTGTAATCACACCTAGTGGGGAGGAAGGTTTTGAATTTTTTTTCCCTTATGTGTACAAATGAAATAAGTGATTTCATTTGCATCCACAATATCAGACTTTTAACTGTGTATGGAATTCTGGTATCACTTTAACTAACAATATACGAACAATGTGCTATGCTTATGACCCTTGCTCAATTTTAGTTTTATGTGTTTCCTGTAGGTTGGAAATTAAATCCAGTCGTGGGTGCCGTCTACAGTCCAGAATTCTATGCAGGTAAGGATGTATTGTGTATTTGTTTGTCCGTTAGAACAGTATGGAATAGGCTTCCTCCGAACTGTATTTTTTTTTTTTGCTTTTCATCAATCATTAATTTTTTTCTGAAGCCACCATTGCTAAATACTCTACCGATCTCAAGTAACAGGCAAATGCAAACTAAGCATCATTCTAGCAATTCCAATAACCCATAGTTTGCTTTTGCTCAAGTCACTGGCTGCCTGTTCACAACGTTACATGTAGAGCTATGCATTACCGAAGACAAAGGGCTGCTAAAAATACATGCAGGTATCACACACTGTCTCACAATTTCAGGTATAAGGAGCCCCTAACATGTAGCATATGGTCAATGTTTTGAGATTTTATGATTAATCTCTGCCCCAAATGAACTGTGGCGTGGAACGTCAGGAGAGGTGGTACCACCCTGGTTATGGAATCCACCCCTTAACTCTCCCATATGTTCTTTTGGGCACCAGTTATTTTAATCTGAGAAAGGTCACAGACCACTGTGTGTGGTAGCTGCTGCCTCCTTTCATGATTTACCTTGTAATTTTACTGCATATTTTTGTGTTTCATAGTTTCTCATCCACCACCTCAGAAACTATTGGAGGAAGCAGCTGTGTAGGAACAGAGGGACGGGGAGGTGCTTTGCCCTGGGCGGCAATGTTTTTGGGGCATCCCAGCTCTTAGTCATACACCCCACATGCCCAAGTCATGCCCCCATGCACCGGAGCACTGACTCCCTCCACGCACTCCAAGCTCCACCACTAGGAGGAAAGGAGGAATAATAATAAATGTTTAAAATAGAGAAAATGATACTATGGAGAGAATCCTGTATAGAAGTTACATCTCTGTAAGTGGACTTGAGTATGTGGGAGTTGCAGTTGTAATGTTTGCATCCAGCAGAGGGCTGTTGTTAAATTACGATGCAACAGAAGTCACCAAAGTGGCTGTTGTACAATGAGACAAATGAGAAACAAGACCAATGTGCATTAGGACTGATGCACATAAATACCAAAGCAATCTTCTTGTTGTCCCAATACACATCTTCACAAATCACTTGCACGGCACCTCTGCCGCTCATCTAAGCATACATAAAATTATGTTAAGATGATAAAGGATTCTGAAATATACCCTTGTGTAGAAAAGGCAAGGATGGGAAGATTTGAGTAACGATACATTGATCTAAATCATATTCTTAGTCTTGACTACAGTTAGGTCTACTGAATCAATGAGAGTTACCTACACATCCCTTTGCCATTCAACAAATTATGCAATGGATGCACTCTAGGTGGGATTAACCAATAAGATTCAGGCCACAGTTATGGAGAAAGGAGACAAGAAGACATTGTTCTCCTTCTGTCCTAATGTTAGAAGCCGAGCCATCAAGTAATCTGAATGACTCATTTAAAAAACAAACAAACAAACAAACAAAACACTTCTTCACACAGTGGCCATTTCTGCACTACATTCTTATAGTGCTCTTATTCCACTTTCAACATCCTGTGGAATTCTGGGGTTTGGAGTTTCCTGAGGCCAAAGAGCTCTCTGGCTGAGAATTCTAAATGTCCCTCCCTAAACTGCAAATCCCAGGATTCCATAGGATGTTGAAAATGGAAGCCCTAGAAGTGCAATGGCTGTACTTCTTGCTCCAGTGCAGACTGGGAAAGTAGCCCGCTGTGCTGCAGAAGGAAGAGGCAGGGCCATCACACTCCTTTCCATAGGAAGCCCACTGGTGCAGAGGGGAGTATTCCTGTCGTGCTCCCCTCCCAGCAGAGCCAGTACTGGGATCCCCGTCAGATGAGTTTGCAAAAAAAAGTAGGGTGCAGAAAGGGCCATAGATATACTCTCAGATTAGAATTCATTCTAAAGCTTGGAGTGAGACTTCACTCCATTGTTGAAGAATTATTTAGGAATATAATAATTAGAAGTGAGAAATGCCTCATTAGGTCCAACCCAACCCACAATACCAGAAGGTGCAATTCCCCCATCAACAAGGAATTAAGCAACCCACTTGAGTGTTTAATTTGTTGTGGTGAATGATTTCATTTCTCAAACTTGTTCCTCATCTTCTCTATCATAGGCAGTGGGGGTAAAAGAACAACATCTCTTGTGTCTTCAGTCTAGCTAGCAGCCAGCCAGCCAGCTAGCTATCTAAAAAGGGTTGCCAACAGTCCATCAGTCACTTGTGGGTGGGCAACCTATGATGATCAAGCCATGTGGGGCCCTCATTCTAATTGGAAATGATCAGTTCAGACCTTTTCAAAGAGGGTTGCCCCTTCCTCTGGTAGTTCATCAGATGAAGAGGAAAGGGCAAAGGAGAGGAGAGAATAATAAGGAGGAAAAAAAAAATTGCCCCTCTCTTTTGTGTCTGGACTCCTCTACCTCTGCTTTGGCCCCAACTACTACTTCTATGTTGCCTCTCCACCAGTTATCCCTCGGGATAATTTACCACTTTTCCTATATTGATTCTTGAGGTTGCAGGATGTTTAGCTTCCACTCTTTATTCTTTACTCTATGGAATATTAGAATCATAATACATACAATTACAGAGTTGGATAGAATTGCAAGGACATGCAGGAACCCATGGCAGAAATGCGCCCGACCACTGTTTAAAAACCTCCAGTGATGAAAGATCCAGTATCTTTTTGCATAGTCTTATGATTAGGAAGTTCTTCTTAGTATTTAATTGGACTCCTTTTTCTTGTAATTCATTTGGCTCATATCCTGTTCTCAGGAGCAGGAAGAATCAAGCTTGCTCCATCTGCTACATGACAGATCTTCAGATTTTCAGATGGCTATTATGCCACCTCTCTATATATAAACAGATGCCATCCATGGCAAAACCAGTCCTCTAGCCCTGACAGTACACGGTCCTGGAGTCAATAACTGGAACACTGTGGTGTATGTGTCTACATGTGCAGTTAGAATGTAGAATCTGTGCCAGGGGTGTAGCAATGATGGGGGCAAAATGAAGACATTGCTGCCCATATAATTCTGACCCTGTGGTTGAAATTGTCCTTCAGTCCCCAAATTGCATGGCAGAGAGTAGACACTGACGCTCATTCACACCTAAAATTCTTCTATTTGCTGTATTCACATTCTCTGGGTCACTTTGCCTGAGTCTTTTCTTTAGATGCTTAGATTTCCAAAGCTCAACTGAAGTTTTAAGTTACTGTAATGCTAGAAATGGTGAGATGGGGGGAGGATCCATTTGGGGGACCCAATTCTTATTTGAGGGGCAATGCTCCCAACCTCCCTCCCCAACAGCTGCAGACTTGATCTTGGCAGATAGAAGCAAGCTGTTCCATCCTCTTATTTCAGTAGGCCCCATGGCCCCATGAAAATGCTTCACAGAAAACCAGAGAATCCTGTACGTGAATGTGTTGTGTGCGTAGAGGTGAGGAGGAGCTCCGAAATTTGGATGAAAGCAGTCTTCCATGATCAGAAGTCTTTGGCCAATGGAGGGAGTTAGATCCTAGATCCACATCATTCTCTTTCTGCAGGGGGCACAACCCTGGTGCCTTCCAAGGAGTCCTTCCAGATCATAAGCATGCTCAGTTGGCTAGTAAATAAGTGATTAAAATTTTTAGTAGTCATTGTCATCATCATCATCATCATCATCATCATCACCATCATCATCATCATCCTTGTAGTCATGATCCTTACATTAATGATAATAGGGGTATTATTTCCCAAGTTACCACTGGGAATTTTAAAATAGCTGAGGTCTGGTTGATGCACAGCTGTACTATCCAGATGTTACATATGTCAGGGTAGAGAGATAGTTTTCAAGCTTGTGCAGTCACCCCAGTGCATTGGATGTCCTGTGTAAACCAAACTTTTGTGTGCATATATAAATATAAACTGATGTTACAAATGAGAGCCGTTCCTTCACACATAGGAATAACTAGAGAAGGACTTTTCAGTAAGAATGTGGATCTTGTCTAGAGATAGGATTTTTAGTCTTGACTCTATACCCAATGGAAGAAGGATTTAAAGGCCTGAATCCTTCTATTTAATACCCCCACATACACAAATCACAGTTATTTTTGTACAACTATCATGTCCTAAATGCGCCTGATATCTCATTTCCAAAGCTAAGCACAGTTGGGTTGGATTAGTGTTTGGATGGGAGACTACCAAGAACAAGGAAGTCCAGTTTGGGCTAGCAAAGAAAAAGCAATCAAGCCTGACAATAGTAGGCTAGATGGGCCTGATAGTGAGCTAGATTAGAGGTCAGGATCAGATAGCTCTCCAGACATTGTTGGAACATAATTTGGTGGAATTAGTTTGCAATGAAAATGCTGTGTGATCTGTCAAGAATTCCAGCTTCTGCAATGACCAGAAAAGTTTTATGCAGGTATATGATGGACTTACACTTTCATATGTCCCTACCTGGATGCCAGCCCCAATGTATACATTTCCTCTCCAAATATCTATGGAAATGCATATTCTGGTATATTCAAATTGTCTTGATCTGTGTCTCTGCTGCTAGTGAGGTAGAAAATCCGAAGGTTAGTGGTGATCCCCTCCACATGTTAATCAAAGAAGTGTAGATCAAACCATTCCATAAAGGGAATAAGAACCTGTAGCCTGGATGGACAAATCTGACAAGTTCATTTCCTTCCACATTTGAAGCTGAAACAAAAGTCTTATCCACTTCTGTGGGATGGGCAAATTTGTCAGCTTTTCTTTTTCCCACATTGGAATTTGGATTTAAAAAAAATGGGGGAGCTCAATTTAAACAAGATTGAAGAGAGAAGCTAAGAAATAGAATATTAAAAAATGAGCTGAGATCCTACGTCATAGGCTACAAAGTGCAACTTAATGATGACGGAGCTACAGTGTTGATATGATATGTAACACACTAGTGAACTGTGATGATGCACAATGGGGCACCACACAAGATTTTCTGTTGCATAGGGAGGGTTCCCATTGCACAATGGGATGCATTATGCTTCAAGACATGTTGTGTCTTGGGACCACTGCACATCAGAGCACTTGATGCATCAGAGCTGCTGTGCACAGTCACACTACTGGCTCAGCTTACTCAGTGGCATAGCTATGTCTCCTCTCCCTTCCTGAGAACATGAAAATTGCACAATAGCACAATTCAACTTTACAAAGTCATAAACTTCCCAACAGGAATGTGGCCATGGTTGGTAAAAGTGGGTGTAAAAACTGAAATGGAATATCTCCGAACATGAACTCATTAGGTTGCCATAATGGCTAACCACCATGGCTACACCTTTCCACCATGTCTAACCCTTCCATGGCTAAAAAAGACTTGAAGCGATGTTTCCCTTTATCTTCAGCTTTAATTACATTTCTTCTGAAATAGTGGTCGCAAGTTTACTAAGTAACCATCCAGGGAGACTTCTTGAATGGATAAATCAGAGATATTGACTGCTCAATACAAATGACTTGGAGTTAATGACAGATATCATAATATGCCCATAGTATTATCATTGATTTCTTTCTAGAATTAACTACCCAGCTTCTAATTGCACTCACAGAGTAGGCCACGAGGACTTCACACATTTTGTACATTAAAATCAATATTTTCAATCTCCCTGGAAGGTGATTTTCTTAATTTACTGAACTTTTCTTTAACATTTATTTTCTTTCTTAATTATGAAATGGCAGGCTATTGATTTTGCCATGTAACCTTCCAGAGATCCCACCATAATTTTATAGCCAACTCTAGGATGAGATATTTGGCCTTCTTAAGGCAAATCTTTACTTACCATTAGGATGCTATTAATTTTGTGGTGTGAGTTAGAACACCTTACCTAACCAACAAAAGACACATAGCTTCCTAATCATAGAGCTCTAATTACTGGTATTTATCTAACATTAAGACAAGAGTTGGATCTGAGATCAACCTATGTGCCTAGTTTTGTCTCTGTCGATACAGGTGTTTCAGAGCATATCTCATTTTCAGAGATTTGTAAAGCTCATTGGAACAACCTTTGTATTATTTTGATTCTTCTTGCCATCAGTTTCCTTCTTCTTAGCATTTAGTGTTTTTTCATCTCAGTTTTCCACACTTGATGCATAATCTGGCTATGACAACCTGTGATAATGGGGCTTCCCATTATCTTGACTTAGCTAAAGGGGGAAACTTCCCTCTTCAGGTAAACCAAGGGTTAATGAGGTGTTGGGATTAGATTACATCATAGGTCATGTGGGTCAGCATCATAGGTCATGTGGGTCAGCATCATAGGTCACAGGGTGAGACTTGACCAATCAAAAAGGAAAGAGGTGAGCATCTTCAGGATGCTTCCAGATGCTTCCAAGGAGAAGTTATAAAACTTCTTGCGAGGCCATGTGGCTGAGAGAGAACAAAGGGATAACAAAGAGACAACAACCCAGGAACCTCCTGGAGGGGGGTTCTGAGCCAGTAGCAGGCTGTAGGCCTCGCCTCGCCTCGCCTCGCCTCCTGGCCCGTCCTCTTAGAACATCTAAGCCTGTGAACCAATGTGAGTAATTAGAAATAGTTATCTAGTCGCGTCATGGACTTTTCTGTTATTTTGGAGCTGGCTGATCTAAAGAATGTATCTGTGCTTTTCTATCTGTTCTTTTTGTAACTACTTGTAACTAACCGTGCCTGGGAGGGGGGAGCCCTCTCATGTGTGTTATTGCCTTGTTCATTTGCATGCCTTGAATAAATACTTTCTGTAAAAGACCCTGTTTCTCTCCTTCCCACGCCAACGCTAGATAGAACTCCCCATCCAAGGAGGGGGGGGAAGGGACAGCGTCCCACTGTACTGTCCTGTAATTCATAATTCAGTGGGTGGTGGCAGCAAAGATTAATATTAATCACGTACGGGAATGTACATTCCAGTTTCACATACTGGAATTCTACATTTCAGTATCACACAACCCACAAGATGTTATCACATCAGATATAATACCTTCATCTAATATATAAAAGCCAATGTTTGTGAGTTTGTCGGTCTCAGTCAGGTGAAGACCTCATATGATTGGCTGTGTCAGGTGAGAAGACCTCATATGATTGGCTGTGTCAGGTGAGAAGACCTCATATGATTGGCTGCCTGTGAAGATTCTATGGAATCCTGGGGCTGACGGTTTAGGGAGGGTCCTTTAGAATTCTCAGCCACAGAGCTCGTGGGCGTGGCTGGTTGCTATGGAGACAAGGCCTAGCAGCAGGAAGGAGAAGGACAATGTGTTCCTTCAGAAACCGAACCTCAGTATGTTAACAACTCTGAATACAAATTGGGTTGGGGAATATGGGGGAAAGTTACAGGTACTGGACAAGACAGTTTGGGGAATTAGGGACACTGGATCTCAAATCTATGTATTTCAACTGCATCTAACTCCTAAAGTAAGGCAAGGTAATTCCTAAGGTTTTCTAACAAGTATTACCTATGAGAAAATAAAATCCGGGTAAATACCACTAGTCTCATTAAAAAAATTACATGAGCCACCAAAGTCCATTTGACTAAAGAGTACTGGAGGAAAGTGAGGGCATGTTCCGTGAAGGCACAGCTCATACATAGTGTGGAGATTAAGCAGTTTCCAGTAAATAGAGGGATGTTCCACACTAAGGATAAAAAACAAAAATCTGATACTTACTTTTTCTTCTCCTGCACTTTGAATTGAAAGACCTCAAGAGTTTGTCTCCTGAATATAAAGATATGTCTGAATTTTTGGAAATTCTTCAAAAAAATAACTAAAAAATATTCTCCCCTATCTGCAGCACCCAAGTTCAATAGATAAAACTATTGCCCAGCATGACAAGGGTCAGTGTGTACTTATCTGCCATCGAGGTGTTAATGACTGAGCACAAATTGACTGACTGCATACTTTTAAGACCATTTCCACACTACACTGTTATAGTGCTATTATTCCGCTTTCAACATCCTATGGAATCCTGGGGTTTGCAGTTTAGGGAGGGGCATTTAGGATTCTCAGCCAGGGAGCTCTTTGGCCTCAGGAAACTAAACCCCAGAATTCCACAGGAGCTTGAAAGTGGAATAAAAGCACTATAACAGTGACTTACTTATTTCAGTTTTTGTCAACATACCTCTTAAAAAAACAAGAGCAGCAACAGCAATAGCTTCTTTGCATACAAAAAATGAATGCATTTATGAAATTTGGTATAATCTAAATTAGAAGTGAACAGCAATGAAATTCCCACCATTCCATATCCAAGACACCCAAACAATGCAAGTGTTTTGTTGAGGAAATGCTATGGCCAGCGATTATTTTTAGTTGCATCAAGTAGGTCAGTTGTGCAAACATTAAGCTGAAGACCCACATTCCGTTTTCGTTTCACAACTTTTAAACGACAACTTTGATTGCATGGAAATGCTCCTTTGTTGCAAAGGGATGCAAAAAGAGCTCTGTGTGATTCTCTCCTCAGAATGTTTTTGCCTGGGGCTAAATTTTCTATTATTTAGATTGGGGATGGGGAAACTGCCACCGGTGAGTGATTTGTGGCCCCTGGTCACCACTTTGTGGTTCTTAAGACCCCCAGCCAGTCCCTCAAAGCTCAGCATTTTGTAATTGTCACAAGTCTTAGGCAAAAAATGCCCAAAAATCTTTCTCAAACAGCCTCTCAAATGTGGTAAACATTCAAAAATCCGTTCCCCAAACAGTTTCAAACTCCCTCAAAACCTCTCTTTGAAATATCTTATTTTCCCTTATTTTCTTCATCAGAATGGTGACAACCATTGGCACAACATCTTTACTATCCAAGACATGTTAAATTCCGTGTGTGTGTGTGTGTGTGTGTGTGTGTGTGTGTGTTTGGTGATATGTGCTCTAGGTTTTGCCCCCTAAGTTGCTATATTATTTCCTAAGTTGCTATATGATTCCTAAATTTATTCTTGTTCAATTGAGAGCTGCTCTGGGAATTCAGATGAATTCAAATTTAGTTGCAGAGTCAAACGACAAAAACACATACCAGCTCTGGAAAATGGAAGTCAATACCTTTTGTTGGGGTGGTGGTGGTAATAAGTTTTTATTTTATTTTATTCTATTTATTTTCTGAAAGGATAAGAGCATGAATTAAGTGTGTGGGAATTATACCCATTTTACATACTCTGAACTGCCAGTGGAGCAGCAGACCTTGATCCCTATGGCCGTGGAAAGGCTCCATAATGAGGAATGTAACAAAATTCTGCTTAATTGCTTGTTCCCAGCAAGACAGGCTGTGTTGAAATGCATTGCAGAGACAGCTTGCCAGAAAGTTGTTGACCCCAGCAAGGTTTCTTCTCTCCAGCTCTCCAGCAAGACGAGAAGGAGTTTTTCTTGTCAGTGAGGTTTCTGTGCTTTGCACAAAACGTCTCTCTTCAAAACGAGCACCTTTTCCTTTTATGAAAGAAAGCCCATACTGTTGGACAAAGCAGGTCACAGTCCACAGAAGAACTGGTTGATGGTTGAAAGAAGATGCCAACAACGTCTCAAATTCTTCTCATTTTTGTAGGCCCCCAAAATAAGGCAATTGGGTGAAATTTGTGCAATTGATGTCAGCAGAAAATATCTGGCTAAAAACATGCATTTTCACTCCTAGTTATAAATGTAGCAGATTAGCACATATGTGACTTGGAATGATAATAAGACATGATGTCTATGTAAGGCCAAGGAGAAGACAGTACATGGAAGGCAACAGCAAGGCAAGCTAAACTAAAAGCTTCCAGAGATCTGTGTTCAAATCCCCACTCAGCAGCTGTGTGGAAGATGGAATGGGAGGTTTGTCCATTTTTTCCCCAAAACCTTAGATTGGCATTGCTGATTTCTATACCGATGATGCCCTAGCTCCTGAGAATGAATTGTCTTCTTTAACAACTTCTACTGTTACTACAACTGAACAAAAGGACACCCATGTCAGCACTGAAGCTCTGTTTTTGGAAGGTGTGATCACTCTTTGTTTCAGGGGAATCTGGGAAGTCTCATAAGGCAGTGGCTCTCAAACTCAGTTGTGCTCTAGGATACAGCCCTCAGCCACTTATGGTGACCTGGATGGGTTGTCCTAGGAAAGTGGTTTTCCAATATTGGTCCTCCAGATGTTTTGGACTTCAAGCTTGACCAATGTTTGGAATTTGAAAACCTGAAGTCCAAATCTGGAGGACTACTGACTGGGAATTATTGTCATACAGCTAAGAATATAATTATTTGCTAATTTAATTTTCAAAGGAAGCAAAGTGTGTGATGTTAGCAGTTTTCTTCCTGGGGTCAGAAAGGCTGTGAAAAACCCCAGATTTTGACAATTATTCACAGTTTGGAATTTATTCTGCACAAAATTCACATGTGGGTTTCTTGCGCAGAAGACAGCATTCCTTTTATACGGAACAGTATTTTTACACACAAAAAGCTATTTCCTCTGCAGAAAATGCTGTTTTCTGCAGAAAGTAAGCTCTTGAAAATTTGTTGAAGAATAAGTCCTGAACTGCAAAGATTCTTGTCAGTTCATGTTTCTCTCCATCCGAGTTTTAAGGCACCTAAGAAAAATGTTGTTGTTGTTGTTTGAAGGGACATATTTAAAATATTTTTAAGTATTCTTTCCATCACTACCTACCTAGGGCACCCACCCAGACCTTTCTATGGTGTCATGTATTTTTCTGTGTGAATTATTGTATCCTAAAACACAACCCACACTCCCCCACAACTGCCAATTAGAGGGAGACTCTGCCAGTGATGGGAAAGCTATTTTAAGACCTACAGTTGTCCTTGAGAATCCTGTGATGAGTGCCTTGATGGAGAGAGCTGGAGCTCCTGAAAGCTTGCCCATATTTGTGTGCCCCCTCTAAAGACTGGGTCTTCATGAAACACCATCCTCCAATTTTGGAAATGTGGAAGGAATATCACAAAGAGACCTAATCTAATCATATGGATTTGGTGAACTTTGACTTTATATTGATGATTGATGATAGGTCTAGAGGGGACAATGGATGAACAAATTCCCATGTGGCCCAAGGTAGCATAGTAATTCTACATTCTATGGACAAAATTATGTTTCACCAACTTAGGACCTACAGTAGAGTTCCTGCAACCCCGTCCCTATAACCATTCTGTGCCTGGTGAGAATGTTGAGAACATGTGAAAGGGATCTAAGAGTTGAACATGAGTCAGTAGTGTGATGTGGCAGCCAGGAAAGCCAACACGATTCTGGGTAACGTCAATAGGAGTATGGTGTCTACATCAAGGGAGGTAATGGTACCACTCTATTCTGCTTTGGTTAGACCTCATCTGGAATACTGTGTCCAGTTCTGGGCACCTCATTTCAAGAACTATATGGACAAGCTGGGGTGTGTCCAGAGGAGGGCGACCAAAATGGTGAAGGGTCTGGAAGCCATGAAGCCCTATGAGGAGTAGCTTAGGGAGTTGGGGATATTTAGTCTGCAGAAGAGAAGGTTAAGAGGGGACATGATAGCCATGTTTAAGTATTTGAAGGGATGTCATGTTGAGGAGGGAGAGGGCTTTTTTTCTGCTGCTTGAGAGACTAGGAGAAGGAGAAATGGATTCAAACTGCAGGAAAAGAGATTCCACTTAAACTTCAGGAAGAACTTCCTGATGGTCAGAGCTGTCTGGCAGTGGAATATGCTGCCTGGGAGTGTGGTGGAGTCTCTTGAGGTTTTTAAGCAGAGGCTGGATGGCCATCTGTTGGGAATGCTTTGATGGTGTATCCCTGCATGGCAGGGGGTTGGACTGGATGGCCCCTGGAGTCTCTTCCAACTCTGTGATTCTATGATTCTATGACTCTATGGTTGAGGATCAGATGAGCATCTGGCTGTGTCCCCGTTGCCAGATGCAAGATGATTACATCCTGCAGTGAGGTCCACTGGGGTCCTCTGGCAGGCTCAGGATATGATGCAATCATATCTTGTCTGGCTGCGAGTACATAGCCGGATGCTTCAACTCCTCATTGCCCCGGGCACAGAATTGCTTTTAGGCAGAAGAATTTGTAGTGATTCTATAGTATATCTAAGGAGTCTATGGTCGCTGTGGAGGGAAGAAGGGAATATCAACCTCTGCATCAACCAAACAGGGATGGAGACAGGTATAAGGTTGAGTTACATTTGTGCATGCCAGTAAAAGGACTCCAGCAAAGATTGCCAACAGCAGAGTACATAATGACAGCGTGATGAATGAAAAAGAGAAAGAAGACCTGACGGTTTTATCTTATACTCCATGTATTTTAGACTGCTGTGTTATTGTTTGATTTTTCTAAAAAAAAAATGCTACATGGAAAAGTCAAACAACTTCATCGTTAGGGTGAGAGGATTTTCTTCGGAGCTAGTAAATGATGAAAAATTTGGCCACTTTGGAAATAAAGATGATATATCTGCAGAGAAACTGTTGATTTAAAATATCTTTAATCTTGATAAATAAGTTTTTTAAAAAGCGAGAGAGAGGGAGAGAGGAGAAGGTTATACAAAGCTGTCAGGATGGCACTGATGGATGGCAAATTCACCCATTTCTCAATTGGCGGTGAAGACACACACCACAAGGCTTAACCGCGTTGTACATCATATCTGCCAACTCATTTCTTTGATTAAATATTCCATCAGTGCAGGCTATAAGGCGGTAAACCTTAACAAGATTCATAAGATGTGCCTCTTGAATACACATAACTCACTTCCTTGGATGGAGAGCACCCCTGCTTGTGGAAGAAAATTAGAATGGAGTTAAATTACTCTGTAGGACAAGATCAATAGATGAAGGGGAGGGGGGGAGATCCCCTAATGCAATGCAAATTTAAGATATAGTTATTTCTTGACAACTCCAAGCAGACAATTAAAGTCAAAAGTAGAGCCATGTAATGTAAATCAACTCTAAAACCTTGAACATAATAGCAAATGGTCAGGGCCACTTGGCAAGCCTTGTTATAGCTGAAATTCCACTCCCCTACAAAGGAATTTGCATAATGCCAATATTTAAAAAAAACAACAAAATACCAGTAGGGAAGAATATAAGGTAGAGTTAAAGGTAACAATGATTTCAATATTCCCAGCTCAAGAGAGCCCATGAATCAGCTGTGCATGGTATTAAATATCAAACATTTGATACTTGGCAAAGTTCTAAAGTTCTGTATTTACCATGGACTGCCAAAGAGACAAATAAGTGGGTCCAATAGCAAATCAAGCCTTAATGCTTTCTAGAAACCAAGATAGGGACTTAATTCTTCATTAAGTTCTTCTAAAAAATAGGAATGAGTGATTTCAGTAATTTTCTTCCCATTGCAAGAAAGTCTTCAAAAACAACACTGTTTTTGAAGACCATTTGCAATCAAGGACTCATTCTATGCAAAATTTGCACATGATTGTTTTGCATCAAAAACAGCATTTACTGCACAGGAAGGAGAAGTTTCTGGGGAAAAAATAGCATTTCAATGCAGAACTATTAATATTTTTTTTGCAGAAAATTCTCTTTTCTATGCATGCTTCCCCATGTGCCAATCAGATGCAGAGTAAACCCCCAATTATAGCACATCCTATGCAGAAAACAACATCTTGCACAAGAGTTAATATTTTTGCATGGAAGTATGATTATACATACAGAAAATGCTGTTTTGTGTTCAGAAAATGCTGGTTTCTGTGTAAAAACAACCATGTGGAAATTTTGTGCAGAAAAAGTCCCGAACTGTGAAGACTTTTGTCAGTCCAGGATTCTTCTCTAATGAGAGTTTCTCAACACTCAAAAAAAAAAGTTTGTTCATTTGTTTTTCACCATTTCCCAAATATTTTCAAATATTCTTTCCATCCCTAAACCAAGATGAGTAAACTGAGACTGTCATACTTTGGGCCTATCAAGACAGGAATCTTTGGAAATGATAATAATGTTTAGGGCCTTTCTGTACTACATCGTTATAGCACCATTATTCCACTTTTAACATCCTGTGGAATTCTGGGGTTTGTAGTTTACTAAGGCAAAAGAGCTCTCATGCTGAGAATTGCAAATGCTCCTCCCTAAACTGCAAACCCCAGGATTCCACAGGATGTTAAAAGTAGAATAATAGCACTATAACAGGGTGATGCGGAAAGGCCCCTTGGAAGCTTAGTGTAATGCAAGCCATTATGGTGTAGTGTTTTGAGCATGTGACTCTGGAAACCAAGGTTCAAATCTCTGCTAGGCCTTTGGATACCTACTGAGTGACCTTGGGCAAGTCACACTCTCTCTGCCTCAGAGGGAGACAAAGACAAACCCCTGCTGAACAAATCTTGCCAAGAAACCCCTCTCAGAGATTCTTCTTGGGGTCACCAGATGTCAGAAATGACTTGAAGGCACCGAACAGCAACAAAGGTAGAAGGCAGTAGAAAAAAGTGGAAGACTGCATTATAGGTAGATAGGCTCAGTCAAGGAGGTCATGGTCCTGAGTCTGTCCTGCCTAAGCAAGGTGGTTGATAACAGGGTGACTTGAAGGTTTCATGTTCATACGATTGCCATAAATCAAAGTCAGCTTTGTCAACAGTTTATAACAACAACCAAGTTCTGTTAAAGGGTTTATTCATTGACAGGCAATGACTCCCTTATCAATGGGGTAGTGAATCCATTCTGGGTTTTAGTGAACCCTGGTGGCACAGTGGTTAAATGCCAGTACTGCAGCCACAAGGTTGTGAGTTCAATCCTGCTGGACTCCAGGTTGACTCAGTGTTCCATCCTTCTGCAGCTCGGTAAAACGAGTACCCAGCTTGTTGGGGGCAATTAGCTAGCATATTGCTTAGAGAGCACTTAGCTGATAAGCGGTCTAGAAATGCACATGCTATTGCTATTGCTAGTTAAAATTGTAAAGGAGCTATCCGTTGTGCTAGACCTCTTTTGGGAACTGAAACCAAAATTAACACTTGGAGTGGATTGACTTCCTCAATGAAAGAAGAATTACCGTTCACCACTGTGTCCAACCTAACACAAGACAGCCGGAAATAAGTTAGGAAGTTGGGGTCTGATGTTCACCAGTGCTTTCTTGTACACCACCCCAAGCCTTCAGCTCTTGAGCAGAGGTGGAAGGAGCCACCTACAGTTAACAGTTGAGATCCTACATCAGAGGCCAGTATACTGGATGGCCCAGCTTCTAATGTTAGGACAGAAGGAGAACATTTCTGCACTACACTGTTATAATGCTATTATTTCACTCTCAACATTCCATGGAATCCTGGAGTTTGCAGTTTAGGGAGGGGCCTTTAGAATTCTCAGCCAGAGAGCTCTTGGGCCTCAGGAAACTACAAACCCCAGAATTCCACAAGATGTTGAAAGTGGAATAATAGCACTATAACGGTGTAGTGCAGAAATGACCTGTGTGTGTGTGTGTGTGTGTGTACTGGCAGCTACAATATGGGGTCCTCAGACAAAAAGAGCCCTGGAGATCCCCCGATAATACAACTTTTTCTGTGAGATCTTTGAGCATGAGCCTACGGTCTATACCACTATGATTCAATGAACATCAATCCGAGTGCATAGTACTGCTACTTTTTGTTGCTCAAGAAAACCTATGTATAATTTCCATGTTGTTTATTGGAAACACAATAGGCTAGTAAACAAACGTTGCTGAAGTTAAAGCCTTGCTCTAGCTATTTTGTTATATAGCAAAACACAATAATACATCAGCATCTCTTCCTGACATTCATTGATGATTCTTCCAGGTTTACACGCCCCCTTCCTATAATTGCCAAATGGATTATCTTTGGTTAAAGCAACTCCTGTCTACAGTCACTTTGATATTTAGAAATTCTTCCTTGCTCTTTGATATTTTAATTCTAACTTCCACCATAGTATCCTCCAGCCTAATCCTCGTAAATCACCCTTTGAGTGCTTTCATCTAAGCACAAAACCAAATGTTATTGACCTAATCTGGACAATTGCTATTTATTGCCCCAGCCAATAAACAATATTGACCATTTGATCTCGAAGACACCAGCCTACTCTAATTCTCAATTATGTCCCCACTGTTCCTGTTACACTCAGCATTTCTACACAACCACACATGTTCCCCACTCCCGCATTTCACAGATCTCTACATGTCTAGGAGAAATAACGAAATAAGACATATGCTTTCAATACATTGAACAAGAATGATGTGCTTACCAAGGAAATTTAAGGATTTCTACTTCAACTTTGGCCCATCCAAGTTCTCCAGATCTTGGCAGCATAGCCACCCTTATTATTTCTCCTTTCCCTCCCAGAGAGATGCTCTTGAGTCTGTAGAGGAATTGCTGCTAGGATGATTAATGCATGTACAGCATTGTTGTACAGTTGTGCAACATCCCATATTCCCTTAGCAGATTAATACCTTAACACCAATTTCTCGAGAGTTCCACAGGGACAATATTTAGCTGAGGCACCTTGCTACTTGATCCCAATTCCCAATTCAATCATGGGAGCAGTAGCACCAAGGTCTAACAGCAGCAGTTAAGCCACAATAGGTAGCTTGCAATATTCTTCCACAGTTCTTAAAACATTCCTTCGTCAAGTGGTAGTTGGACATGCTTCTATATAAAGATGTTCATTTTGTTGGCTTGAATCCCATTGATTCTTCCATACTGGAGTAGACCTATGAAGTCAATAGTTGAATGGTGAGTCAACACTTCAGCAAATCCAATTGATGCAATACACTCATTCATCACTAACAATGGAATTTAGGGCATCATTATTTGCTTAAAAATATATATTCAGCCCAAAAGCTGAAAGAAAATTACTTTAAGATGCTCTATAGATGGTACTTAGACCCAGCAAAATTAAGAAAAATGTACAAGATTTCCAGTAAATGTTGGAAATGTAAGACAGAAGAAGGAACATTTTTTCATATGTGGTGGTCATGCCCTGAAGCTAACAGATATTGGAAAAGCATTCAAAAGAAAATATTAGAAATACTACAAATTAATATTCCTTTGCACCCTGAAATATTTCTTTTAAATATGTTACATCAAATAGAAAAAGAGCATATTAGATATTGGAGAATAATACTCTATATGGTATCAAATGCAAGGATTACTTATGCAAAGTACTGGAAGTGTGAACATATACCTGATATCGAGGGATGTTAAACTATCAGAAATGGTAATGATCGATGATTTGACAATGGCACTTAAGGGTGAAACAAGAGGGAAAAATAGGGAAGAATTAAAACGAATTAAAGAAGACATACAACGGAAATGGGCGATTCAGAAAGAAACATGAAAAAGATATAGAGCTATCTATTTATGTACATTAAGATAGAAGATCGATAGAAGAAGAAGAAATAATAGTAATAATAATAATAATTGCTGCTGGGATGATTAATGCATGTACAGCATTATTATTATTATTATTATTATTATTATTATTATTATTATTATTATTTATTTATTTGTATCCCGCCTCTCCTCACGGATTGAGGTGGCGAACAACATGAAATACATTATACGTTACAAATAGCATGTATGGTTTTACAATGTGTTTTAGCTAATTGCCCCCAACAAGCTGGGTACTCATTTTACCGACTTACGGAAGGATGGAAGGCTGAGCCAACCTGGAGCCCAGCAGGATCGAACTCACAACCTTGTGGCTGCAGTACTGCATTTAATCCCTGTGCCACCAGGGCAGAAATAAAAATAGAAATAGAATTAGATGTTGGATAGGTATATAAATGTATAGGTATATAGGTATATAAATGTGATTGTATATATTTCTTTGCTTTCTGTTTCTTAAATATTTATAAAAAGAAACAATGATTATTTGTAAATATTATTTCTAATAAATATATATATATATTCTCCCTTCCTGTAACACAATGGTGCTTATTTATGGAAGGTTTGGTAGGTGCAGTGAAGGTGGATCTCATTTTGTTCCTTTAATCGTGGTAGTGCTGGGAAGAGTTAAATGAATCTCTCAGACAACACAGTTCTCAAGACACAGGTCCTTTCCGCACTGCACTGTTATAGTGTTATTATTCCACTTTCAACATCCTGTGGAATTCTGGGGTTTGTAGTTTACTGAAGCCAAAGAGTTCTCTGGCTGAGGATTCTAAAGGTCCCCTCCTGTGTAAATCCAGAACTATCCAGGCTGAGATGACTATATGTCCCGAGAAGAGAAATCCTACTCTATAGTAATATATATACTGTTTCCTTTACAAAACACACAGACGAGCAGCATGATAAATAGCATTCGATTAACCCTGCGTGAGATTTAAATGTATAACCAATTAACTAATTTTAATCTCTCTCTCTCAAAAAAAAAATAACAGCTGTTGGCATTTTTCTTTGAATAATCCTTGTTTAGTTTCCATAATAGTGTACATTTTAATGAAAAACTCATTAGAATGTAACATAGGGCATAATTAATTCTGGGTGATTCTTTCTATGTAAATAGCTGGTACAGATGCTGAATTCTATTTTCTTCTGGCTTTATTAATTTTTCATACACCAATATTTCAGCCATAATGGGTTGTAACAGCCTCTCAGAAGTTTTAGAAATGCATTAACTGTCATCGGAGTTGTTAATCTCGCTGGGATTTTTACCATTTGTATGGTAATATTTTAACATTACATTTTTTAAAACAATGGCTGCAGCTTCAGCCCCCCTCCCCTTTTCTAAATGTTTTGAAACAAACATCTATGTATAATTAACATAAGTAATATTAAACAACTTTGAGTAAATGTGTCTATATTTAGAACGCAACTTAATCCCTTTCGCTGAAGGCGTCCTAGAAAATATATACGATATATAAAGAAAGGAGGGGATAAAAATAAAAGGGAGCTTGAGCAACCGGTGACTTGACATTTTAACTCCGAAGACCTCAGCATCTCTGATTTGTTTGTGTTGGGAACGGAGGTGCCTTTTCTTTCAAGCATCCGGGATGGAAGGGAGATGAAGCATCTCTGGATCTGCAGACTTAAGACCTTAACACCCCATGAGCTCAACCCAAAGGATAACACTTAACACCATCATCCACTTAGGAAGGTTGGAAGGAGAATGCGCTAAATCACCCCCTTGAATACATCTCTGTTGAAAACACACACAGAGAAATGCATTCATTCTTTGGATAAAAATATAGATGTCACCAAGACATCCATGATCATGATGTTTGCTGTTGTTATTCATAATGTTTTGAAAAAAAAATTATTAAGCCATAATAGAAGCATAGATCAAACCACGGAGAACAAGAAGGGGAAAAAATAAACAAAAATAATAATAGCAATAATAATAATAGCAATAATAATAATAATATAGCAATAATAATAGCAATAATAATAGCAATAATAATAATAATAATAATAATAATAATAATAATAATAATAATAAAAAGCAGCAATAACAGAAAACCACAGCAAAGGAAAAACAAAACCTTATTACAACTAACAGGTCATCATTGCAATTATAATTCCCTTATGAGTTAATCTGATCTTTATCTTATATATTTCCTTTAGTTCCATAACAACTGAATTATGGGCCTTTCCGCACTACGCTATTATAGTGCTATTATACCACTTTCAACATCCTGTTGAATCCTGGGGTTTGCAGTTTAGGGAGGGATGTTTAGAATTTTCAGCCAGAGAGCTCTTGGCCTCAATAAACTACAAATCCCAGAATTCCATGGGATGTTGAAAGTGGAATAATAGCACTATAGCAGTGTAGTGCGGAAAGGCACTATATTAACTTATTTAAATACCGATTTAAATCTCTTTGAGATATATCTTTTTCAACTTAGCTGACAATTCATATCTAGACTTACTTTATAAAACTAGCTACTGCTAAGTTTCCCCATCTGACTCTTAGATAAAGGATTCAAAGGTCCCAACTTTTTATACAAGAATCCATCGGTGTTCCTTTTATTAAAGCAATCAATTTGTCCATTGAAGCCATGTCCAAAAGTTTGATTAACTAATCTTCATCATTAGGGATATCAGAGATGTTTATAAGATGTATTTAAGATGATATCTATCTCCTGATAAATTGGCAAAAATGTATAAAGCATTTTATTACAATTGTTGAAATGTAAGGAGGAAAGGGGAACATTCTACCGTATGTGGTGGAATTGTCCCAAAGCTAAAAGATGTTGGAAAATAATTTTATTTATTTATTTATTTATTTATTTATTTATTTATTTATTTTGTATCCCCCCTCTCCATATGGATCGAGGCGGCGAACAACTTACAAATAGCATGTATTTTGAAACATTTCTGTACATGCCCCCAACAAGCTGGGTACTCATTTTACCAACCTGCGAAAGGATGGAAGGCTGAGTCAACCTTGGAGCCCGGCAGGATCGAACTCACAACCTTGTGGCTTGCAGTACTGGCATTTAACCACTGCATCACCACGGCTCCATTCATCTGCTGATAGAAAAAATTGGGGGGTTATAGATGATGATTTTGTAGCACCACAGCTGGGATCATCAAATTCCAATTTCCTGAATCCAGGTTGCCCATGCAAATTCAGGCTATTAGGCAAAATTGCATTTTTTTTTCTCATTAAGAACAAATAATTTTATAATAAATGTTAAAAATACATGGAGCTGTGGGATCCAGGCCAAATTGTGGCATACAGGCACTGCCATGCCTAGAACCCAGGTCATACCTGGCTATAAGAGCAATATGGCAACCCTAACCATGCAATTAATTTGCAGAATAAAGAAGTGGTTTTAGAGTGTGAAGTGATTCATGTCGATACACTTGTATATCAATTTCCCAACTCAAGGATAGGGAAAATATCAAGCAGGAGCCTCCTTTGGAGTGGAAACTAGCTTCCAGCTTCCAGGGCAGTTGACACAAAAGTGAGGAGCAGATCCTCTGGCAACCCAGCAGTGCAGGAAGGAGTTTCACTATAGAGACTCTCATCTTAGTCCATACCTCTGCACAGACGTATTCCACAGGATGTTGAAACTGGAATAACAGCACTATAATAGTCATGTGCAGAAATGGCCATAGAAGATCCCTGAACCAAACCAACCCTCCAGTTTAGGGAGGGACTTTTAGACTTCTCAGCCGGAGAGCTCTTTGGCCTCAGTAAACTACAAACCTCAGAATTCCACAGGATGTTGAAAGTGGAATAATAGCACTATCACGGTGTAGAGTGGAAATGGCCAAAGAAAGCTTACCCAGACATCTGTACCTTGCCTCCTCCCCTGCAATATTGTCACAGTGGCTGGGATCCTGCATTGGCAAATGTAGCTGCAATGACAGAGCTCCGTCATCGTAGGCACTTCTGTGGTTGCTATTGCAAAACCATCCTGTTAAGCCAGGAAGCCTCCCTCAAAACCAAAGGGTTTCCAAGGTGGTCTTGAGGGGGCATCGGGCAGTGATGAATCCAGTGTCCTCCCACTCACAGGGTGCATTGAAACTGACAGCTGGAGAGGTTCATCACTGCTTCTTTCGACACACCCCGTGCCTGAGACAATGCTATAGTCATCACGTCCCAGCATCCTCATTTGCAGTGCCTCAGAAAACCTTTGCTTGTCTGGCTTAAGTGGTAGGTTTCAGGAGAGTTACCTTCAGTCCTTAATTTATATATCTGTATCTTTATCTTTATCTATATCTATCTACATCGATGGCCCTTTTCGCACGTTACCTGCTCGCGGAGGTGGGGGGTGCCATTCGCGCAAGCAGCCTCTTGCATGAGGCACTTGCTTCGCTTCTCTGTTCTCCCACAGCTGGCTTCCTGGTGGCGCGACTGTCGCGCAAACGTCCCACCCCTTCCTTCCGCAGCGCAGTCTGGCAACTCTAGGCTGCGCTGGGGGAGGAAGTGCGACTGGCCCGGCTCATTCGACGCACTGCACATAGTTAAGTGCGTGAGGGCCCCGTGAGCATTGCGCAACCACACAGTATTTTCGGCTCGCAGCCGAAAATAAAAAATGTGCGCACAGCCCGCTTTAGGCTGGTGAACATCGCGTAAATGGGAGTGTGTCGTACGGACCGATGCTCCCATTTACGCGACGCTCAAGGGGCCCTCGCGCAAAAGAAACTGCATGCAAAAAGGGCCCTTATCTATATCTTTTAACAACAGTTAAAACTTTTTCAATAAGGTTACCGTAGTGTTACAATATTATTACGAACTAATATCAGTTGTCTAATTTAGTTATAATTCTTCAAATATTTCCCTCTTCTTTATCATATATATATATATAAAATCCCGTCCCTCCCACCCCTGAGAATGATCTAATTATTTATTATTTTTCTCAGTTACCTTTCATGTGGAATATCACCGTGTCTTACTTACATCCTCATACAGGGGTATCTGTTATGTTCTCAATCAATATTCTCCAGTTTCTGAACCAAGACTCCACCTTCAGTTGCCCCATATAGATCCCTCTTTTTGCAAATAAATAATCAAACATCCCCTATTCTGAACCTCCAGCCCTTCATGACCGTAAACGTGAATCCCAAAAGTTGTGACATAATCAGCCTGGGACCAGGATTCCAGCTGATGTGTTTTCTTAGTTAACATTTATAGTCATGTTTTATAGATATAATTATTCGACAGGGGGGTAAAGAATATTTGCAAAAAAAAAATTGTCCTTGGGGAAAAAAAGAGACTTCCCCTTTTTAACTACTGTCAAAAGAAAAAAAATACTTTGCTAAGAGGACATTTGCCCCTGCACAAGAATGGAAAAAACAGCTCTTTGGATCAGCACCAACACGAAAAGAACGTTATATTTGGAGGGGAGAAACAGAACCACAAGGATCTGTTGATTCTGCTGCAAGAAAGACAGCTGTTTACTGTCTCAGAATTATTACCTCTTTTTGCTAGTAGGTTTCTAAGCACTGTGTGGGAGATATTAGCCATGGGAGAAGTTGACCTTAATAGAGGTGTGTATTTGTTAAAATGGAAGGGGATGTAGAGATGCAGTCAGTGTGGGTGTGCCAAGGTATTTTTTTTAAAAAAAATGAAGAACTGAGACTTATAATTATTTTCTTTCTTTTTTCTTTTTTACTTTATCAAGAGTTGGAGAATGCTAAGATGGAAAAAACAAAATAATTCCAGTTATATGAACACAAATAGCTTCTTCATGGTAGAGGGTGGGAGGAAGGAATGGTTGGTTAGTTCTATCTTTCCAAGTCCTTTTCCACAACTGAAACGTCCTTGAGTAGGCAGGGGTTGCACTTATGTTTCTTTTGAATAAGTAGAACCAGAAGAAGCAATGTGAGGGGATCTCCCAGCCTCAATCCCAAATGAAAGCTCCAGGGAATAGGGACAAGAACAGATTAGGGTTAGGGCTGTGGTCTATATAAGGGTCATAGTTTATATAGAAGGTTTCAGGCTCAATCCCGGGTCCTACATGAGGTCTGTGTAGTGTAATTTCCACATGCCGAGTTATAAATTGGCTGGTATCTTCTTGGTCAGTCCATTGTTGAACCGAACTGTGACTCAACACCCAGGTAAATCCCACTGACTCAAAGGGAATCCTCTAGTCAGGACTAAGAACATTTCCGCACAACACTCTTATAGTGTGATAATTCCACTTTCAACCTCCTATGGAATCCTGGGGTTTGCAGTTCCGGGAGGGGCCAGCCGGCAAACCCCAGGATTCCATAGAAGGTTGAAAGTGGAATCATTGCGCTATAAGAGTGTCATGTGGAAATGGCCTAACAAAGAACCCAGGCCAGTGATTGTGGTACACAACCTTTGTGTTGAATGGCAACATTCTGCAACTTAATGCACGTCTGACCACAACCAAATGTGTCCTTGCCTCCTCATGTGCACCAATGCACCAATTCGCACAATGACACCACAAGTACAAGTCCCCTTCTGCAACCTTGAACAGAATACAAATGTGCTGCATCAGACCAACATGTCCAGCTGTTTCTGTAGGGCAACACACCCATGCATGTTCATACCCATACTGAGACAAGGCCTAGGTCTTCAGGTAAGAGGCATGAGAAAGCCTTGTGCTGACTTTAGGGTGCGCATACAAATTTCATTGCACTGCTTCCCCTTGCCCCAAAAACATGGATTTACCCAGTATGCTCCTCTTGGAACAAATGCAGAAGCAAAAGCCATTTATTATTGGAAATGTATGGAGGGAGGGGGGAAATAGTTGACAGCATGTGCAGTTTTGGCAGAATTCACAGAAACACCTTTCTGAACAGACTCTAGCCTGGGGGGACAGCTGCCGATGCCGCCACTCCGTTCACCAAAGTATCCAAGCACTCCGGTTATTTAAAAATGGCATTTAAACCAATTTTTGCCTGAAAATGTGAAAATCCTTCAAACACCAAAAACGCTGAAAACACTCTGCACTTCTGCAGAGTAGTGTCCTCCAGTACTCCCAAATACTTTCATTTTTCTCTGTAGTCCCTCCCAAAATGGCAACAGAATGGAACACTGTGGCCATTTCCGCACTACAGTGTTAAACTGCTGCTATTCCACTTTCAACGCCCTGTGGAATTCTGGGGTTTGTAGTTTACTGAGACCAAAGCGCTCTTTGGATGAGAATTCGAAGTGCCCTTCCCTAAACTACAAACCCCAGAATTCCATAGGAGGTTGATAGTGGAATAGCAGCACTTTAAAACTGTAGTGTGGAAATGATCTGTGTCACTTCCAGATGTCCTTTTGGAAGGGAGGGACAACAGAGGTAAGTGACAGTATCTGGGCTTGTTAAATGTGTGGGTGGTATGATTGAGTATTAGAGTTAAAAATGGCCCCAGCCCTTCAGAGTTGTTCATCCTTGCTTTAGCCAACGGGGACATGCACCAATTAATGCATCCATTTTTTGGGGGAAAAACCTGCTCAAAATTAGGAACAGACTTGTGTGCATGAAAAAGGAATGAGGAATAGGGTCTGGAAAATGGGGAAAAGAAGAATTCCTTGGAATTAAACTATGAAAACCTACAAATCCTTATCTCAGAAAACAATAATAAACATCCGTAATAAACAGTCCTAAGTAGCTTTTCTTCATTCTTTATGTGAAATGTTGAGTGGTGGCTGGTGGTTTTCCAGGTCAGTGGGCCAACGAATCCACTCAGACTTTGGCCATTTCCACACTAGACTGTTGTAGTGCTATTATTCCACTTTAAACATCCTATGGGATCTTGGGGTTTGCAGTTTAGGGAGGGGCTGGCCGGCTCCTCCCTAAACTGCAAACTCTAGGATTCCATAGGATGTTGAAAGTGGAATAATAGCACTATAACAGTCTAGTGTGGAAATGGCCTTTAAGAGCTACCAGAGGCAGTGAACTCTAGCCAAAGAACTGCTTCAGCACTTTAGACACCTCCTTTAAAGTCTGTGGTCATTTCCGCACTAGGCTGTTATAGCACTATGATTCCACTTGCAACATCCTATGGAATCCTGGGGTTTGCAGTTTCGGGAGGGGCCGAAGCCCAGGATTCCATAGGAAGTTGAAAGTGGAATAACAGCGCTATAACAGTCTAGTGCGGAAATGGCCTGTGTTAAAATAGGGAGCGAATTCCCCATTCCACTACTATGGGCACCATTGACACTGTTCTATTCTTCCACTACTGTGAATCCCTTCAATATGAAATATTTGTTTTTTAGGCTTTTTTTTAATATAAATAAAACCACTCAAAATAAAATTACATTGTGTTACTTTCCATTGCTAAGAGATTCAAGAACGGATAATATACATAGAAAGAGCAAGTACTAGTTACATTTATGTATGAATGTATGTATTTGTAGGCAGCCTTTCTCCTGGAATCGGGACCCAAAGCAGCTTCCAACAATAAAATCCTTAAGTTATCTGTATTTTTGTTCTTTTGTTCCCATATCTTTTGATTAATTTATATCCTTTGAACTTCCTGCCGTCCCTTAGCCAGAAAGTCAAATATAGAGTTATTTAAACTTTTTAAAAACATGTCTTGAAAATTAAAACTTCTTAAAATTTTTATATTTAAGAGCTTTCCTATCTTTTACTGTGCAACAAGTTGTCTTGGCATATATTTGTTTCCCGTCCGACCTTTTGTTTGCCCTTATGCTTAAATAAGCTCCCTTTCAAAACACCAACACACACACGCGTGCATGCATTTATTTTCCATCAGATTTCAGAAATCTCACATTTTTAAAATCTCTAATCTGTCAGACCATGGGTATTATGTCTTTATGTTTTTCCCTATATGATTTTTTTTTTTTTTTAAGAAAACCATTTTGGAGAGGTGGATTCAGTATGCCTACACACATACTCTCTCACACACCTACACCCACACTCACACACAAACACACCAACCTTGCTAAATGCACCATTTCTAAAAATGATTAATTTGGGGTTACTTGCAGGCTAAAAACCACGGCATTGCCCGTAAGTCCGTGGCTTCATCATGTTGAAATTTTGCTTTTTTTTTCTATATCTATATGTATATCTCATCAGATTCGATTTGCATATTCCCGGTCTCAGAACGTACTCTCTTCCTCTGTCTCTCTCTTTCTCTCTTCCGTAGGCAGGGTGCTGCTGTGCCAAGCAAACCAAGAAGGATCTCCCGTGTACAGTGCCCCCAGTTCACTAGTATACACATCCACAAGTAAGCCAGTGTTAACGGCACTCTTCTCTGTCTGTCTGTCTGTCTGTCTTCCTTTCTTTTTTCCTGCAAAAATGTCTTATCACACTGCATATCTCTTGTTCAGCTTAATGTGACCTATAAGAGAGATGTTATTTAAATGCTTGGGAGGTTGTTGTCCTGCTGTCGTTGTTGTTATATGCCTTCAAGGCAACTCCAACCTATGGCATGTTTGTTCCAAAGAGATTTGCCTTCCTCTCAGGCTGAGAGAGTGTGAGTTGCCCAAGGTCACCCAGTTGGTTTCCATAGCTGAGTAGGGATTTGGATCTTGGTCTTCCAGACTCCCAATCCAATCCTCAAACCACTACACTACTTTGTTTTGTTACAATGAAAAACATCCTTTCTAAACTGGTACCTTCCAGAATGTGTTGGACTACGATCGCCATCATTCCACCCATCGTGGCCATAGTGGGGAATGGTGGGAATTGCAGTCCAACATATCTAGAAGGTACCACCTTAAACAACGAGCTGGGATAGGCTTTGGAATTGTTGAGTTTCTAAATTGTTGAATTGTTTCATTCCACCCATCACGGCCATAGTGGGGAATGGTGGGAATTGCAGTCCAACATATCTAGAAGGTACCAGCTTAAACAACGAGCTGGGATAAGCTTTGGAATTGTTGAGTTTCTAAATTGTTGAATTGTTTCATTCCACCCATCACGGCCATAGTGGGGAATGGTGGGAATTGCAGTCCAACATATCTAGAAGGTACCAGCTTAAACAACGAGCTGGGATAGGCTTTGGAATTGTTGAGTTTCTAAATTGTTGAATTGTTTCATTCCACCCATCATGGCCATAGTGGGGAATGGTGGGAATTGCAGTCCAACATATCTAGAAGGTACCAGCTTAAACAACGAGCTGGGATAGGCTTTGGAATTGTTGAGTTTCTAAATTGTTGAATTGTTTCATTCCACCCATCATGGCCATAGTAGGGAATGGTGGGAATTGCAGTCCAACATATCTAGAAGGTACCAGCTTAAACAACGAGCTGGGATAGGTTTTGGAATTGTTGAGTTTCTAAATTGTTGAATTGTTTCATTCCACCCATCATGGCCATAGTGGGGAATGGTGGGAATTGCAGTCCAACATATCTAGAAGGTACCAGCTTAAACAATGAGCTGGGATAGGCTTTGGAATTGTTGAGTTTCTAAATTGTTGAATTGTTGAATTTTCTAGCAATGAGAAGTAGAATCATAGGCCATTTCCGTATTGGACTGTTATAGCGCTATTATTCCACTTGCAACATCCTATGGAATCCTGGGGTTTGCAGTTTTGGGAGGGGCCGGCTTGCCCAATAACAGAATGAGGAGAAGAGGGTGAAATGGTCCCTGGAAGAGCTACAGAGCACTGGCAATGCAGAATGGAGGGCAATGGAGAGTCATGGGTGCTCTGCACCTGGCTGGAAAAATGCCCCCACTTTTTGCAGTGCCCTGTTGTGTAATGAGAGCCCCTGCTGCTCAATGGAACATCTTGCACATTGCCCTATTGTGTGCTAGGAGCCCCGATGCATGATTGGCTTTGAGTTCAAAGAACAAGCTTAGTGGTTTCAAATGCTTTATTCAGAACAGCGAAGACACCAGCACATCGTGGCAAACCCTCTAAGCTTGTTCTCTGAACTCGAAGCTAGCCAGAACATGACCTGGTGTCCTATTGCATATTGTCACAATTCCCGAATGTGGTTGCAATAAAGAAGCTCTGTCATCATCAAGGTAGCCCATGATGTAGGATCTTGGTCAACTTTGGAATTTTTCCCTAATATGGATCCTAGACTCACTGTGCTCAAAATGCTACCTAGTTCATCCAATGCTAGCTAGTTGATGCAACCACCAAATCAACAATTGTAGAAAGAACCCACACACACACACACACACTGAAAAACAACAAATCTCATTGCCTTGAGATAAGGAGAAATATTTCCTACTTTTCTCACAAGCCACCTGAGGTTGAATCTAATCAGGATTTATATCCCAGTGCCTCATGCCAACTTTGTTTTCTTCTTGAAACCAGATGAAGACCTTTTTTTTTTTTTTATGTGCTCAAGCTCTCTAACATTTCTAATTTTTTCACTGATGTTTTCCCCTGGCTTTCTTTTTTTCTACTCTTCCATTTTGGCTGTTTATTGCATTCTTACTATTGATTGCTATTTTTAACCATTGTTATGGAAACCGCTAGAAGATACTTCAGGGCTCCACGAAAAGGCAGGGAATGTCTATGCCATGAATGTGGGTTTTTTTCCCTAAATAACTAAAAGTACCAACAAGAAAATAGTGCAGGTCCTGTCCGAGTTGTTCATGACTACGTCACCATGAAAGTTTGCCTTTCTCTCTGTCTGCGAAGTCTAATGTGGAAACTGGGTTCAGATTGGGCTGGATTCTGCTTGGCTGGGACTGCTGGGAAAACCTGGGCCTTTCCGCACTAGCCTGTTATAGCGCAATGATTCCACTTTCAACATCCTCTGGAATCCTGAGGTTTGCAGTTTCGGGAGGGGCTGACTGGCCCCTCCCAAAACTGCAAACCCCAGGATTCCAGAGGATGTTGAAAGTGGAATCATCGCGCTATAACAGGTGAGTGCGGAAATGGCCCTGGTGTGGATTGGTAAGCATTAGAACTGCTCTTAAGATTTTAATTTAGAAAGAGTTGTTTTTTTGGTTGCTTGTCTACCTTGCTTTGTCACTGTATGGATGGGTGCTTAGGGTAATTTGCTGTAGGTTACACTGTCAAAGCATAAAACAAAATAATAAACCCAACAAAAATGTAGCAGAGATAGAACAGACTGAAACTAGCAATGGAGAAAAATTAATAAGTTTTCTGCAAAGGGGTGCAGTTAGATGTTCTGCAGAGAGAGTTTCACAATTAGATGTTCTGCAGAGATTGTTTCAGTAATGCGTGAGGTGTTCTAACACATGCATGTATGTATGTATTAGCAAAACATTTCAACTTCGGCAGTTCCTCAGAATATCTTTTGAGCAAGAGAAGAAGGGAGAAGCCAAAACATTTTGCTAATACTTTTAAATCGTTCTGTTTGTTAATTCGTGCTAATAAATATCAATTAACTGCTTCCTTCTGGAATTTCAGAACAAACTTACTGGAATTGTTTCATCTTAAGCCACACTTTCAAATCACCCTACATATTACCTATTGATTAATCAATCAATAGATCAATCAACACTCCCCTGTAATAATCTTGGGGATGCTGACATCTCATTGTGGAATAACCATTGGGACACCTGCGGCAGCTACCAAATAAACCATACATGGGTTCTTTAATATCACTAAAAAGGGAGCCTTTGATAACTCATTATAGTTTAAATGCAAACCAGTGTAGTTTCATATAGGTAAAGACCCTCAAACATCTCTGTGTTGTAAACCATCAACAGGTCCAATGCTACGTATATGAACGAATCACAGCACCTAAAGAGCAGGTAATTCGAAACATAAAGCAGGATAAATATCAAACAAACAAAAAGTGCCACATGGGTTGTATTTAATATATACTATGAGATGTATATTTTTTATGAGATAATTAATATAAGAGGAGTAAGAAGGTTCTGGTACAACTTGTTCTGGAGCACCTTAGATAGAAGCATGCCAAAACATTCTAGGTGTTTTCCAATGATGGTTCATAGCATGGTAGCTCATAGCAGATGAGAAGGAGTTTCTTTTCCTTCTTTTTCTTTAGAGAAGCAAACTGTGTCTCATAGGTATATTTTTGTTTTTTTCTGGAGAAATTCTGACTTTTTTTCCATTGTGCAGAGGGCTGGTGGTTCTGCATTCCAGATCTGAGTTGTTTTTTCTCTCTGTCTCTCTCTTGTTTGCTGTAGAGGATGCTGGCGAGGTGGTTAAGTAGTTTTCTGGAGAGGATGTGGCACAACTTGTCGCTGCAATTTGTGTGATGTGTTGTCTGTAGCGGATTTTCCACCCTTAGTCCCTTAGGAATGATATCCTGCTGGTGGTGTTTAGAAAAATGGTGACCAAGGCAAGTCTCTTGAAGAGACTGATGGATGTCCACTCCATCTGGCTAAATCTGGTGCTGTTAGTTTTCAAAGAAGTAACCATGCTAGTCTCTTCCAACATAAAAAGGAGGAAGGGAGGGGAAAGCGGAAAGAAATATGGCAGCACCTCTAAGACTTAGGACCTTTCTGCATTACACTGTTGTAGTGCTATTATTCCACTCTCAACCTCCTCTGAAATTCTGGGGTTTGTAGCCAAAGAGTTGTCTAGCTGAGAATTCTAAATGCGCTTCCCTAACCTGTAAACTTCAGGATTCCATGGGATGTTGAAAGTGGAATAATAGCACTACAACAGTGTAGTGTGGAAAGACCCTAAATGTATTCTCCTCCCCCTCCCCCTCCTCCTCCTCCTCCTCCTCCTCCTCCTCCTCTTCCTCCTCCTCATTATTATTATTATTTTCACATGAGCTTTCATGGATATAAATGGCCTTCTTCAAATGCAGTATAGCATGAAAATAAATGCTCAGGTATAAAAATGCCGGTACTGCAGCCACAAGGTTGTGAGTTCGATCTCGCCGGGCTCCAGGTTGACTCAGCCTTCCGTCCTTCCGCAGGTCAGTAAAATGAGTACCCAGCTTATTGGGGGCAATTAGCTAAAACACATTGTAAACTGCTTAGAGAGCACTTAGCTGATAAGCGGTATAAAAATACATGCTATTTGTAATGTATAATGTATTTCATGTTGTTCGCCGCCTCGATCCGTGTGGAGAGGCGGGATACAAATAAATAATAGTAACAACAACAACAACAACAGCAGCAGCATTCAAAAAGATGCAAACCATGAGCCTTGTCTTAAAATTTCAAAGGTCTACTTAAAGTAATACAGGGCTTTCAGATCATCACAGTGGTCAGTTGGTGTTGATGTGTGAAAGCAACAAATCTGCTTACCACAAGTCAACTTCCAAGGATCCTCTCTGACCATTTTCAGGTTGTACTGCTCTTTGTGATGGAATGCTATTGGTTGAACTGAAACAGAATCGACTCGCTGAAACAATTGTTGAATGGATCAAACCTTCCCATTGAATGGATTTATTCTAGTTGGTACCAACAGTAGGATTTGGGTCCAGATCGTGCTTCATTTCCCTATGGCATAAACTATATTTGGCACACACACAAAGAAAAAACACAAACAAAAAAGTGGGGAAAAAACCGCGGTGATGCCAAAGCTTCTAAATCTATTCCATACTGCTCTAGTTCTTTACATAATTGTCTGAGAAAACTTCCATCAGTTTCTGTAATTAAACTAATGGTCTAAATGAATTTCCAGATCACTAGCTATTCATTCTGATATGTCATTACACCGAGTTCAATTAATAGGAAGAAAGTTTCCAGCCCATTGTGCTAAAATGCTATTCTATTTCAGCTGTTTTAATTAGCAATATTCACTCCGCAATCACCAACTCCAACCCACCCATTCAAGCCTCACACACTAACTTGATGGGCCCTGTTATTGGACT
Organism: Ctenosaura bakeri; assembly: GCA_948474755.1. Classification (NCBI taxonomy): domain Eukaryota; kingdom Metazoa; phylum Chordata; class Lepidosauria; order Squamata; family Iguanidae; genus Ctenosaura; species Ctenosaura bakeri. The sequence goes on from CAOLHI010000282.1 coordinate 390,045, forward strand.
GTCTTCTGAAACTGTCTGCTGAAACACTGGACAATTAAAACTGATATAGGGATCTCCATCCCGAGAATGAACCGAGATTTATACGTCAATTGGCAACAGATTTCGTCCAAGTTGGAATCTGATTCTGAATTAAAAGGCTTCATCTGCCCCCGGCTAAGGCCATTTCCGCACTAGCCTGTTATAGCGCGATGATTCCACTTTCAACATCCTCTGGAATCCTGGGGTTTGCAGTTTCGGGAAGGGCCAGATGGCCCCTCCCAAAACTGCAAGCCCCAGGATTCCAGAGGATGTTGAAAGTGGAATCATCGCGCTATAACAGGCTAGTGTGGAAATGAGTCACGTGCCCTGTGTGTCAGCAATAAATGTTGACATGTGGAGATGTCATTCTTCACCAATGTTCTTCTAGAAGGATGCAACAAGTCATTTTATCAATTTTCTTGCTGCAAGAGAGAGGGGCCATTTCTGCACTTGACTGTTATAGTGCTATTATTCCACTTTCAACATCCCATGGAATCCTGGGGTTTGCACTTTAGAGATGGGCATTTTTGGCCTCAATAAACTATAAATCCCAGGATTCCACAGGATGTTGAAAGTAGAATAATAGCTCTATAACAGTGTAGCGAGGAAATGGCCAGAGTCTGTGATAGTGCTATTATCCGACATTCAACGTCCTGTGAAATTCTAGTTTACTGAGGCCAAAGAGCTCTCTGGCTGAGAATTCCAAAGGCTCTCCCTTGAATTACAAACCCCAGGACACCAGAAGATATTGAAAGTGGAATAATAGCACTATATCAGTGTAGTGTGGAAATGACCTAACTGTTGCCACCATTTGGGCCTCCAAGGGGAGAACGTTCCACAATTGGGGTGCCACACCTTTGAAGACCCTTTTTCATGTCCCCACAAAGTGTACTGACCATCCCACTGGTGTGACACAGATGAGATTCTCCCCCCACTCCCCCAAAGTAGATCTCTCTGCACCACACTGTTATAGTGCTATTATTCCACTTTTAACATCCTATGGAATTCTAGGGTTTGTAGCTTATTTGAGACCAAAGAGTTCTCTGGATGAGAACTCTTAAAGTTCTGGATGAGAACTCTTAAGTGCCCCTCCTTAAACTACAAACCCCAGGATTCCACAGGAGGTTGAAAGTGGAATAATAGCACCATAACAGCGTAGTGCGGAAATGGCCTCCGTCCTCGGCCGAGCCCATGCAGAGTTGTAAGGGAAGTCCAAAGTAGTGGAATGCTTAATTTCTAATGCAATTTTCATCCAAATGAGGCAACTGCACCTTTTGTTGGAACTGAAGGCGAATCATAATAGAACCGAAAATAGTTTTGATAAACCTAGCGACAACTCTTGGGCATATGCTAGATTTCCCTAGACAGTTTATACGAAGGGCGTCTATTTGGATTCCGCCTTTTCTTTCCTCCGCTATCGCTTTCCCCTTTTGGCCTGAACTGTTCCTTTTAGAAAGCAAAACCCAGCTACCGCCCAACTAACAGCCTCCTGGAAGGCCTCCAAACAGCATGGTTGTCATGATATTTCTTTCACAAAAGTACATATGACAGATAAGTAGCCACCGTGGGATATACTTTTGCCTTGTGTCAGAGAGATATTAAAACAATAAACTACATTGCCTTGGGATTTTGGCGTACAAGCAGGCTGGAAACAACACAGGGAAGATGAGATTGTTTTGAAAGGTGGAAAGCCAGTTGCTTCAAAGAAAAACTCCCCAGAAATTTACAGTGGCACTGACAGAAAATGTTCTGAATGCAACATCTTCTTAAGTAGACTGGGAAATAGTCTGGGTGTACTTTAAATCCTACCATTCTGTGGGAGTGGGGGACATTCAAAGTTATTCATCATGTTGCAAGGCACAGAAATCTGAAAATAATAAATCAGTCTACACGGCATTAGTTGCATTTTTTTTTAAGAAAGAGTTTTTGTGCACAATACATTTGTCAAGCTTATGGATGTTGCAACCCTTTAGATATTCAACTGGGAATAGTTATTGATGGATTTACTCCATTTATATCTCAGACACCGGTCATAACAACACCCACACTTCCTCCCCTGTTGCAGTTTTGTCTCACAACGGCCCTGCCAGGTACATTAGGTGGAGAGAATAGAAGTATCTCACTTTTCCCCCAGTCTGAGATGCACAATCAGTTGCGTAGGGACATGGGGGTGATTCGCCCGGGGCAGCAATGTAGCCATGCCCCCACGTGCCCTGACCATGCCCACACACACTGCAACCATGCCCACACACCCCCTGGCCATGCCCTCCTCCCGTCCCCTCCACACACTCCAAACTCCACTATGCAAAATATCCCTTAAGCACTGCAAATCTGTGAATTCTCAAAGAAAAGTATAAGAAGAGAATGATTAATCTATTGATCTCACCCTCCACCCTATCCCGAGGAACCTAGGCCATTTCCACACTGTGCTGTTATAATGCTATTATTCCAATTTCAACCTCTTGGGGAGTTCTGGCGTTTGTAGTTTACCAAGGCCAAAGAGCTCTCTGGCTGGGAATTCTAAATGCTCCTGCATTTAGAATTCCCAAAACTGCAAATCCCAGGATTCCATAGGAGGTTGAAAGTAGAATAATAGCACTATAACAATGTAGTGCAGAAATGCCCTTAGTTTCAAGATCCTTCAAAGCTGAAAAAAACGCTATATATTTGCATCCATATTCACTTTTTATTATAATGATAAAACAAAGATAACCAACTATGGAAAAGCTCGAGAAATTCCTCCATGATGATCAAAAGTGAAACAAATGAACAAACACAAAATTAATTACCAATACTCATTAAATAGATACCTTTGAGAGCTGATGACCTAGGATAACCCTGACCTGGTTAGCCTCTCCCTACTTAATGATCCAAGTATGTTGTCAACATCTGATCATTAGTGTGGGATATGGCCTTCAGATTTCAGGGCCAAAACTTGAAACCTATGGATGACTCTTTATGAGGTCACAGAGGGGTGAATCCTAATAAAGTTACATAGGTGAAGTTGCAAGGAACAATCCTGCTGATGTCATTAAACATGATATATTAAACTTCAGTCATATTTCAGTTCAAATCAAAAACACCAAGTAAGACCCTTTCTGCAGCACTCTCCCATTCTACCATGCGAACAGGAGAAGGATGGAACCACGGCAATGCTTCTTCATGGTATTGGCCCTTTCCGCACCTTACCTTCTTCTGGCACTGGGGTGTGGGAATCACACGAGCAGCCTCTGGTGAGAGGCTCTTGCATCTCTGCTGCTTCAGCTCCACACAAGCTGCCTGCTCGTGCGAGAGCCCCGCCTCTTCTTTCTGCAGCACAGCCTGGGAGTTTCCCAGGCTGCACTGGGGCAGGAAGCATAACCGGTGCGGCTCCAGAGGCTCCACACACCAGGTAAGTGCCTGCAGGGCCCGGGAGCAATGCGTGATTGTACACCATTTTCGCCTTTCAGCCAAAAATGAAAAGGTGTGCGATCAGCAACTGCTGGCCCCTGGAGCGTCGCACGATTGTGAGTGCATTGTGCAGATTGTTTCTCACAGTCGTGCGATGCTCCAGGCGCCCTTTCGCATGGAAAATGCTGTGCAGAAAGGGCCATTGTTGCAGTACCATCTTTCTCCTATCACCAGGTGATGCAGTGATGCGTTAAATCATTAATGGGTTTTCCCTGTCAATGACATGTGATAGCACCACCATCCTGCACTAACCTGTCCTGCAGAAGAGCAGGAAGTACGATGACAGCTCTTCCTGCCCTAGCGCAGTGTGGGAAGATACCCAGGTGCACTGTGGAAGGAAGTGGAGTGTCTATTGGACTCACTTCTGTAGGGAGCTGGTCCCATGCAGAGCAGAGCACTACCGTCAGGCTCTCTTCCCAGCAGAGCCACTGCCAGGATTGCCACCAGATGCCACTGCAAGAAGGTAAGCTGCAGAAAGGGCCTAAGAAATGAGGAAAATACATATACACACACTATTCAGGGCAGCACTCTCTCCCTGAGATTCCTCTTCCTTGTCCTGAGGACTGAGAGAAGAAAGAGATCAGGCCCTGCGACCTGGGAACCTGAGCATGGCACCTGGTAGCTAGCTGACTCACCAATAACCTGCTCCTCTGAGAGGTCATTGACCACACCATAACCCATGACTATATCATTGAAATCCTTTGGCCTGTAGATCATAATCTAGGAATGTGTATTTTGGTATTAACAAATAATTACAAGAGGGTGGAGGCAGAATTGCACAGAAAAGAGATGTACTCTTTTTAGTTCAAAATAGATTTGTTCTTCCTTTGAACAAAGAAACAATGGGCAATCTCACATAGTTTCCATCCTCCTCTTTTTGTCATTTCCCCGTATTTAAAAAATGCTGGAGATTTCACACTTGATTACCTAATATTCATGCAGTGCCAGAATGGGACGGACTGTTTTTTTTTCTGTTCTCTTGTTTTTCAGTGTACAGATGAGTCCAATGTACTTTTCTCCAGCCTTCATATTCTGTGACATAATAATGTTCACTCCTGAGAATTTACTCCTAGGCAAAATTTGCAGTTTCAGGGGCCAAGGTAGACATTGTGATAAACACACGGTTGTTGCAGGGAAAAAAGTGGGGGATGTAGCAAGACTACCTTGCCCTTCCTCCTCTTCCATTGTGTAAAATTTTATCCTCACCTCCTGGGTTACTGCAGAGATTGTAACTTATGCTTCATTTCTATAACCATTTGCTTGAAAGTATGGATAGGGGATAGGTTGGTTCACTTCAAACTTACCGAATTCATAGTTTTCAGTTCAATACACAGCCTGAAACACAGTTTAGCTTTTGTATTTGCACTGCCCTGAATTTTACAACGAAGTTCTCATGAAAAAAACAGCATACAATAATGAACATATTAGGGAAGGATGCACAAAGAAATGTGTTTATTAGTTATTATTGTCATGGATTTTGCTGTCCACCAGGTATTATCAATTAGAGATTTGCTCTCCCAGGGCCTTTCCACACTATACTGTTATAGTGCTATTATTCAACTTTCAACATCCTATGGAATTCTGGACTTTGCAGTTTAGAGAGGAGCATTTAGATTTCCCAGCCAAAGAGCTCTTTGGCCTCAATAAACTACGAACTACGAACCCCAGAATTCCACAGGATGCTGAAAGTGGAATAATAACAGTGTGGTGTGGAAAGGCCCCAAGAATCTAGTTGAAATCAGTGAAGTTTCATTGGATAATTTGGCATGTACCAAGCAGGGTCACTTTTTGTTGTTGCGTTATTGTGTGCCCGTCTATGGGGATTGCATTCAGAATTGGGCCCGAGCCCTTTCCCTTGGAACCACAGTTGTTTCCCAGAGGGACAGCATCTTAAGGTTTTAGATTTTGGCCCTGAAATCTGAAGGACTAGAATAGTCCTCATTTGGCAAAGCATATCCCACATGGATAACCCAGATGTTGACATCATACTCAGCTCATCATGTGAGAATAGGGTCACCACATCAGGACTACTCTCAGCCATTTCCCCAGAAGCACAACATCTTGGTACTCCTCAAAGAGTTGCTGTCCAGTTCAGGGCTGTTGCATGAGCAGCAGTGGTAAACTCAAGAGTAGATTTGTCACCTCCACGGTGATGGACCCACTGGCTGCCCCCACGTGCTCGTCAAATGAGGTGTACCCCTTCTTGAACCACCCAAAGAAGAAAGATAGCTGATCTCAGGTGGGACTAGCCAGACAGAGGTCACCAAACTTCCATGCACTGCATTTATACCTTGAAATAAACCTTCCTCTGAAAATGTTTCCAAAACCTGAGGTCTAAAACCTCAGAAGACGTGAGGTCTAAATCATAGCTTTGGCTTTCAGTCCCCCTGCCCATAACTCATGCTACTATTCAATTAGTTTTGTGCATTTTTCTAACTAACTCTCTCCCCACTTTTTTTTAAAAAGGGGGAAAAAGTTAATTAATCAGAGCTGTGTCAATTTCCCCGTGCCCTGTCAATTTGTGGCGAGGTAATTAATCACTAATCATCACCCAGTTGGCAGCAAGCAAAGGGACAATCCGTGAGCCATTTATCGTCTCTTTGAAAAAATAAATGGCGCACACAGACACACAGAAAATACATCTTGTCTTTCATAATATTTTATCGACACTTTTGCATGTTGTAATAGACTGCAGCAAGAAGCAGCTGTAGTTCAATGCAATATGAATATTAAAGGAACAAATGGGAACAGATTTATAGGCTATTGCTTCTCTGTTATGTCAGTTCAGAGATTACACCAAGCAAATGAACAGTGAAAAATTACTCTTCCATGTGGGGAATGGTGATTAAACTTGTACATTAATTAGAGATTGTGTGTGTATGCGTGTGAGCACATTTCCCCCCCTTTTCAATGAATTTCCAAGAAGAATGGCCTGCAAGACGCTGTTTGTTCAAAATACGCTAAACCTCATGGTTAGATATCGATGTGGAACTGAACACAATGGCAAATTAACAATTGCTTCTGTAAGCCTGAATAAACGTTGCTGTAAATCAAGGAAAAAGTGTGGATTGAGGAAAATAGGACAAAGAAATGCTGTAAGACAATGGGAAATGTTTGCTAATCTCAAAATACACAGGAGTTGACCAAACTAGAGTTCGGTTCTTCCATGTACGTATGGAAGTGCTGAATCTTTGTTGCAGAATTGCATTTTTCTACATTGCAACAGATAAATGCTCTCCTGCAACTATTCGTCTGTTTTCAAACAGATTTTTGTTTGCATTTTTGAGAAGGGTTTTTTTTCCCACTTGCCTCTAAGATGCAGAAAAATGCAAAATACAACAACTGTTTCCATGTAGCTTTCACTATCAAAATGTAGTACAGTTATCTTTGTACCTATCAGACTGTCCTTCTATGCTACCTCTCCATGCATGTTTGCGTTTGTTTCCTTAGGCCGTTTCCACACTAGCCTGTTATAGCGCGATGATTCCACTTTCAACCTCCTCTGGAATCCTGGGGTTTGCAGTTTCGGGAGGGGCTGGCCGGCCCCTCCCGAAACTGCAAACCCCAGGATTCCAGAGGAGGTTGAAAGTGGAATCATCGCGCTATAACAGGCTAGTGCAGAAATGGCCTTAGTTTCATAAAAGCAAAAGACACAAGTTTCGAGGACAAACACATTGCAAAAAGTGTGAAGGAAACATGATTAAAAAAACCCCTCAAGCAATGCACATGGTATTTTTTTGTTGCACTCTTGAGAGGGCAAAAATCAGGACCTCCCACATAGGAATGTCATCCTTCACTAAATTAAATCTTGAAGGAAGCAATGTGTAATTTTAGCAATTTTATTCCTCCTATGAGAAAGTCTTCAAAAACTGCACAGTTCGCAAAGACTACTCAGAGTTCAGCAATTATTCTGCACAAAATTTGAACATGGATTTGATAATTTTTTACTTATTTTTTTGTACAGTAAACAGCATTTTATGAACAGGAAACAGCTGCACCAAATGCTGTTTCCTGCATACAAAACTCTGGGTTGTGCACACACACACACACAAACGCATACAATTTTTTGCTGAGTTAGTCCCAAACTATGACGTATCTTGTCAGTCCAGAGTTGTTCTCCTCGGAGTTTTCTGAGGCTCAAGAAATACATTTTTCATTTTTTCCTTAATTGTTTCAAATATTATTTCCATTCCCAGGGCTTTTCTCCCCTAAACTGTTCTAGTGCTATTTTTCCACTTTCAACCTCCTGTGGACTTCTGGGGTTTGTAGTTTCCTGAGGCCAAAGAACAATCTGACTGAGAAGTCTAAAGGCCCTTCCCTAAACTGCAAACCCCAGGATTCCATAGGAGGTTGAAAGTGGAATAATAGTGCTATAGCAATGTAGTGCGGAAAGACGCAAGGAATGCGAACACGGGAAATTGAAGAATTCTTGGTGTGACCAATTTTCAGTGTTTTATTCAATGCAATGCAAGACATTTGGAGACTGGTGGGAAATTTCAGTGGGGGCAGAATTCATATTTGACCGGACAGTGCTTTCATTTTTAGCCCTTCTGTGGCCAAACCCTCAAAAAAAAAAAAAAAGGGGACAAGTCTCCCTGCTCAAGTCTCCTAAGGAATGTGGTGATCCCAATAAACCCAGGCTGGTACTAAGCAAGTTTTCCTTTGCTCACTCCTAAGGATGCCATAAAAGGAGGTCTGTGCCTTTGCTAATTTAGGACCCCTTGAGCGATATGATGCTATTTCTCTGCCTGCTGTTGCTGCATAGTGTTATTCTGTGCATGGCTGTTAATCACTTTTTGGGCTGGGTAACAGAGCTGTACAGACTTTTAATATCCAGCACGTATAGACTTACGTTCCTGCACTCTTCCTAAGGAGGCAGACCAGGCCTGTGAAAAGAGGCTGCCGCTGTGGTTGGTGCAGAGAGAGGAGCAGAATATCGAGAAGAAAGATCCGCTCACCCATTTTGATGGCACACCTTTTGCCCGGCATATGGCACGCTTATGAAAATCCAAATTATTGCTAGAAAGCAAAGAATAATTGGCCATTAAAGGGACTGTAGGCTTTTATGGCTTTGATGGGGGATCTGCCCCCCTGTTGGGTTTTGCATCTGCTCTTTTGTCTTCTCTCCCTGAGTTTCCAAACTTGAATGCACCGTCTATAATGTTCACCTCGTCTGGGGAAACGCTGATGTTGAGCAATGTATATGATCAATTCTACATATTAATTTGTGGGTCCCCCCCCCACAGCATATATCTTAAAATTTACTGCCTGCTATTCCTCCTCATAGTTCAATACCTCATTTAGTGTGAAAATCATGCCAGAAAATATAATAACAATACTGAAAATGACAACAGCATGAACAAGAGCCAGTGTTGTGTAATGATCTGAACATTGGATTACAACTCTGGAGACTAGGGCCCTTTTCGCAGTGCCGGCGTTTGCGCGACGGAGGAGGGTGGCTCGCGCAACAACTGTCTCCCAAAACTCTGCCGCTTCCCCCTACCTCCTTATCGCACGTGGAGTCTTCTTGCGCGACAGGCGCTCCTCAGCCACACTCCCAGCTTCCGCAGCGCTCCCTGGGAGCTGTAGGCGGCGCTGGGGGCGGAAGCAGGGAGGAAGCACGACAGGTTCGCCTGTGACGGCGCTCCGCACTCCGGTAAGTGCAAGGCGCCGCCAGGAGCCTTGCACGAGCGCTGTTTATTTTCGGTTCAAGCCGAAAATAAAAAAATACGCGCTCGCGCAGCTTCAGCCCCGTGAGCGCCGCGGAAGTGGGAGTGCGTTGTGCAGAGCAATACTCCCACTCCTGCGAGGCTCAGGGGGCTCTCGCGCGACAGAAAGCCCGTGCGGAAAGGGTCTAGGATTCAAATCCCCATTTAAGCATGAAACCCACTGGGTGATTTTGGGGACGTCACACTCTCTCAGCCTCAGAGGAAGGCAAAGGCAAACCCTCTCTGAGCAATCTTGCCCAGAAAACTTTGTGATTGGTCTGTTGTATGGCCTCCATAAATCAGAAAGGACTTGAAGGTACACAACAGCTCTATTGAGGGATTTAAGTCTGAATGACTTTAATGACCTGGGATTTAACTCTGAATGAAAAATAGTAATTGTTATTGTTATTTAATATTATTGTAATAATGTAAACTGAGATCCTGCATCAGAGGCTATGGTGCATAACTTTGCAATGCAGAGCTACACCACTGACGTGATACACAACTAATGTTAGTGCATCTGATGAAGTAGTCTATTTCTGCACGTCACATGTTATAGTGCTATTATTCCAGTTTCAACCTCCTCTGGAATTCTGGGGTTTGTAGTTTCCTGAGGTCAAAGAGCTCTCTTGACTGAGATTTCTAAAGGCCCCTTCCTAAACTGCAAACCTCAGGATTCTCTAGGATGTTGAAATTGGAATAATAGCACTATAACAGTCTAGTGTAGAAATGGCTGCAGACTTCAGTCTATGAAAGCTTATGCAAAGAACTTTTTTTCAGTTAAAACGGGCCAAGGTCATCCTGGCACGGAGGTCGTCACACCATAGATCAGACTAGGTGCGGACTATTTAACTTAGTTCCACACCTTAGTCTGATCCAGAAAAATCCAGTCTTTACATTTTCTGGAATGCACCATTGCGTTCCTACTTACCTGTGCAGATGCGCAGAAGGCTATAACAGCCGGCCCCTCCCTAAACTGCAAACCCCAGGATTCCATAGGAGGTTGAAAGTGGAATCATCGCGCTATAACAGCCTAGTGCGGAAAGATTCACAGACATGCAAATAAACATGCGTTCATGGGCTCACAGTTATAGCCTTCTGCCTTCTGAAATGCTGATTTCACTGTTCTGCGCATGAAGCTCAGTTCCCTCATCCTTTTTCAATGGTTCATCACCCAGATGCATTGATGGAATTAATTTTAAGGTTGATTAGACTACAGTCATTTCAAGGGACATGGTATAAATCATTATGGATTAAGGACTGAATTCAATTTTCTTTGCAATTATATCACCAGATTTTTTTTATATATCTGTCACATTAAATTGGAAGGGTCTAGAGGTTAGTGGAAGAAAATGTGGGCTGTGCACAGAAGGTCCTGTATGGGTTATCAGTACCTCTAGTTTACAAAAATCCAGGGCTGAGAAGGACGTGGAATGAAAATCTGGACATATAAAATTAAGTTATACAAAGGCATTTTTTTATATATATTGTGGAGATATCCTCTTGCTGCTGTTGGCTGATGTATTCGTTGCTGTTGTTGTCATTTAAAAAATAATAAAAATAAACAAATGACATTTCCATTTTCCCAGATGATTCAGTGGCAATTCCCAGCCCCAGCAGCAACTCTTTGGGGGAAAAGGCAAACTTTTAGAGTATTATGGTTCTATACCTATTGGCAAAGCTTCCACAACTGAGCAAGGCAAACTTATAAAGTTCTTTTACTCCCTTCACAAACCCTTCTGACAGGAAGAACTGCTCTTGCCATCAGAAAGTTATTCCCAGTGTTTAGATGGAATCTCTTTTTCTGTAGTTGGAAGCCATTGCTCCATGTCCTGGTCTCTAGAGCAGCATAAAACAAGCTCTACCCGCTTTCCATATGTCTGGGTAAGAATTTTGCTAGGGAGCTGTGCTAGCATAAGAAAGGTGGGACAAACAATGGCACCTTCTCAGAAGATGTATAAATATGGCCCTTAGTGTACTTTGTGGTTCTGTAAGAACACAAATATTGGAACACGCTCAGTCCTGCTCAGTTTGATTTTGCTGTTGGGGGACTAACAGACTTTGGTGAAATAGGTAAAATTAAAGCTGTGGTGTGTGTTGAAGACTCAGTTGTACAACTGTGGAATTCAGTGTATGACCGTTGGAGTATATTTTTGCTATCCTTATAGCATCTTGGAGTAGGGGCTTTGTAGCTTTTTATGCTATATTTGTGGGTATCTGTGTCTGTTGATATATATATATGTGTATGTGTATTCATGCAGAGAGAAACTGAGAAAGAGAAGGAGGATAAAATACTTGCAGATGCGGACTGCTGCATCTGCACATTGCGAACGTGTGTCTTTATTTTTCATTTTAATGTTGCTTTGAAAATGTGATGCGGAAACCAATGAACAGCCAGAGCTGGCTTTGGCAATGTGTTCATGTTCTAGCTTTAAATTAAGCTTTCTATGTATCATTACCTCTATTCACTTGCTTTCATTGGGGTTGACTCAGTCATATTTGTTTTCCTTGCTCGCTTGATTAAAAAGACGGGCTTGAAAAATCTCCCCTCCCACAAAGGTCTTGTCATTCATTTAGACAACATGTGTATGGGCTCCCTGTTGACTTTCTTGCTCTCAGAGAGGCTCATTTGTGTTTTTTTGACATCTCCCCTAAGGTATATAGCAGCCAGCATCCTGTTAGTGACAGGGGCCATTTCCGCACTAGCCTGTTATAGCGCAATGATTCCACTTTCAACATCCTCTGGTATCCTGGGGTTTGCAGTTTCGGGAGGGGCCGGCTGAACCCCAGGATTCCAGAGGATGTTGAAAGTGGAATCATCGCGCTGTAACAGGCTAGTGTAGAAATGGCCATGCACAGGCCGTTTCTGCACTACAGTGTTATACTGCTATTATTTCGCTTTCAACATCCTATGGAATCCTGGGGTTTGCAGTTTAGTGGGGACCTTTAGAATTCTCAGCCAGAGAGCTGGTGGGCCTCAGAAAACTACAAAGCCCAGAATTCCACAGGATGCTGAAAGTGGAAAAATAGCACTATAACAGAGTAAGGCGGAAATGGCCTTGGTGGTCCATGGCAACAAAAGATATTTAAAGGGGGTTCATGGTAAGGAAATGGTTAAGAACCACTACACTATAATAGTGTGGTGCAGAAATGGCCTAAGTCGCGCTATGCAGGCAGAATGATTTTTTAGGATAATGTGCAACAGTCATACCCAGCTGCCAGCAATATACGAAGATTTACACACATGGGACCATTGTGCATAGGGTAGTAAGGTAAAGTACATTGAGTAGCGCATGAATGTGCATTGCTTCTATATGTTGCCTTTGTGTTTTCCAGATTACAGTTACACAGTGAGTTGTCAGCCATGCACATAAAATATTAGTCCACATAAGTTGCACTGCCTTGGTATTCAGTATAGGAGTTCTTGAGCCAGCATGGTTTAGTGCTTTAAATGTTGAGCTGTGATTCTGGAGACCAGGGTTTGATTCCCTGCTCAGCCACAGAAACCCACTGGACATGTCACACACTCTCAATTCAGGAAAAACCCAGTGATAGGTTTGCCTTTGGGTCACCATAAGCTGGAAACAGCTAAACCAGTCTTGCTAAATGTTAAGACCAAATGGTAAAAATAATGTGACTTCTTTCCCACCTCCACTTCTCTTCCAAAATATGATTGTCTTCGGTTGTACATATGAAAAGGTAAAACTTTGCTCATGGACAGCTCTAACATGCATTCTGGGACACAAATCTCACCAGCACTGTCCAATCCGTGTATTTTGTGGGAGGGACTATATGAAATCATTAAAGTTATGTAATAAAAGCAACAACCTTTTTATTTATTTCTTACTTTCTTTTCCCTAAGGGTCAAGGTGGAGTAATTTAAGAATTCAAGGCAAGACAAGATACAGTCCAAAAATTTAGTTCCTGTTTCAGAATATAAAGAACAATTTTTTTAAAAAAAAAATTGCTTCATTTCTGGAGCCTCCAAATACAATGAAGGGTCAAGGGGGTATTGTTTAATACATGTAATACATGTAAATTAAAGAATGCATAAACAAATCGGCTCCTTTTTTCCCCAGTATAGAATATATGACATATATTCAAAAGAAAATTATTAGGGGAAATAAACAATAAATAAGAAGGTATGTGATGTACTCAACCAGGTGCTGAACATTCAAGATGTACTGATGTACATAGTGGCTGCAAACTTTGTAATATTCCCAATATTACTAAAGAAACACTATGCAAATATGCATATGTACAATCTTAAAATGTCCATAGTTGCCCACATGTGAAGAAAACCTAATTTGTTGGGTGATTTGTTTTTTCAATAGTGATGAACAATTTTTGTTCAATCATGACTCCACACCATTGTGGGAAATTGCAAACTGCAGATGGAAGGATATGGGAGATGTATTCGAGAATACTGAGCTACATAATGGCATAAGATGTGGCATAAGAAGAGCTGGTATGTGCTAAGTAAGGCCTGACAGATAGTTTATGCCCTAGTCTGGCAACTGAAGGGTATAGACTGGCTGGGGAAAGACCAGTGGAGAAAATTTTCTGCTAACAAGTTGCTTATGCTGGTTGCAGGGTTATTAGGATATGGAGATGATTCTTACCTGTTCATGTTCCTTTGTTTGGTTCTGCCATATATTTTCAGGAAACCATTTCCTAGGCACCTTGGCATGGGGGTTGAGGTGTGTACTGCAGCCCAGGGGACCTGATATCCAGCTATGGGGATCTGCAGTAGTAGTCCTTAGTGATCTGAGTAAAATCAATTGTGTAGGCACCTAATTCGACCACCTGCTGTCAGGGGAACTGTGATGCTTTCCTCTTCAATAGACCACCCATTGCACTGACTGACCACCAGCAAAGGTTATTGGGTAGCAGTGATGCATGGGAGGTTTGGGTACCAATTGAAATCTTGGAGATGCTTGGAACTGCAGACCAGTTCCAGCTCAGAACAAATTCCTGCATAAAATATGTCTAATCCCTTAGAAACAAGGCTGAGCAAGGGACATAGCTGTGGGAAGGGAAAGGAAAATTGAACACATTGCTCCCCAAGTATGAGTTTTGCCCCCAGATGGAATTTTCCTTCCGTCCTCAAATTTCTAGCCCTGCAGAGAGTGAGACCCTGAAAACCATTCAAACTGTGTTTGCAATACAGGCATCCCCTGCTTATCTGACAGCTTAGGTACCAGAGCACTGTCAGAAGGCAGAATTGGTTGAAAAATCAGAGCCGAGTCTTTCATCAGTTCTTCTCCTCTTGCCTTCTTCCTGTAGGAAGATTTGCCAGCCTCCGTATTTACGTCATGTTCCCTACAGGATGAAGGCAAGAGCTGACAAAAGAGCCAACCCTTTGGCCAAAGGAGAATAGTCGTCTGTAATTTACAATGCCTGAAAGAGCAGAACATCAAAAAACAAGTTGTTGAAAAGTGGGAGATTCTTGTGCACTTGGTCGCTTGGCCTGCCCCTTGTCTTTGGGTGTCTTAATTCCATTTCTTGATGCTCAATTGAAATTTTAATGCTAGAAATTTAGGGGGTGTGTGAAGGGAAATTTCATTGTAAAGTTGAAGGCTTTCACAGCCAGAATCCATGGGTTGTTGTGGGTTTTTCGGGCTATGAGGCCATGTTCTAGTTGTATTTGCTCCCGACATTTCACCTGCATCTATGGCTGGCATTTTCAGAGGATCTGAATAGTTTCGCCTACATCTGTGGCTGAAGATGCCAGCCACAGATGCAGGCGAAACGTCAGGAGCAAATACTACTAGAACACGGTCTCATAGCCCAAAAAACCCACAACAGCCCACAGAAATTTCATTGATGGTGGGAAGAATTCTTCTTGGAGGAGGTCAGTACCCTAACTTTGTCTCCTTCTCCCTGTAATGACACCCCTAACAGCCAAGCTGAAAATAAGTGGAGCAGTTGTTGCTGAGAACATTGAACGTATTTCTTTCTTTTAGGACTGGATGAGGAAGCAATATTTCTTTTCATGAACTTGAAGCAAAGGAATCAGATGGGGTAACTTATCGTTTTTTGGGTTTTTATAAAAAATAATAATTGGTCTTTCCTTTTTAAATTTCCAGTGCCTGGTTTCCCTTACCCCGCCGCAACCGCAGCTGCTGCGTACAGAGGGGCTCACGTCCGAGGCAGGGGCCGCACCGTCTACAACACGTTTCGTGCCGCAGCTCCTCCTCCTCCAATCCCGGCTTACGGCGGGTGAGTAGCTGCGGGCTCCTTTCGGCCTCCCGTTTGGAGTGTCCCATCTTCTCTTCGGCTCCCTCCCCCTTCCCCCTTCGAAAACCAAGCATTTGCGAGTGCCATGCGTGATGATCTTGTCTCGCCACGCCAACCCCACGCAGCATGCAACCAATCTCGCTTGCCTGAAGTAGAGCACCTTGCGTACAGGGTTGACAAATGATAGTAATTTGCACTGTCATGGTTGGTGGCTTTAAAGCATTTTGTGTGTCCCATGTTGTTATGTAAATTCCCCTTGAGAAGGAACGCTGGAGAGAATGGGGCTGGGGGGTGCACAGAAAGAGAGAAAAAATGAAACCTTGCAGAGGCAGAGATATCTTTGTGGATGATTGCAAACATCTGGTTCTTGTGGAAGTTGGATAGCGTTTGATACCATAAAAACAAAACACAGAAAATCAGCCAGGTGAAAGTACAACCTGTAACTGGCTTTAGCTTATTAGGACTGTGAATAATATTGCCAGCAAACTGATGACTGAGGTGCCAGTGGATAGGAGTTATGAAATTCAAGGATCAGAGTACAACCCTGCAGGCAGACATGAAGGGGATCTCCTTTGGGTAGGAATCCAATTACTGAAGACTGTGCCGCCTATTCTTAGAGATGGTGGTAGGAGGGTAGATTTTGCATTGATCATGCCTTTTTTGCCCCCCCACCCATATTAGTGAATAGCTTCAGTTGACAACAATGCAGAGGGGTGATTTTTATTATACACACATAGATAGATAGATAGATAGATAGATAGATAGATAGATAGATACCCAGTGCTCTAGGATGGGGACTATATTTTTTTCCTCGGAGCTTGGCAGTAAGGAGTTACCAATAGAATCAATGATTCTATGTTCTATGTGATTCTGTGTTGGGGTTGTGTAGCATAAATCCGTATGCAGAGTTACACATTCAGTGTGGTATACAACCCTTGTGTTGAATGGCCACACTGCACAACTGAGGCCCTCCCATCCCACCATGGGGACAGGAGAAGGACAGGACTGCAACAATACTTCCGCATGACATTGTCGTGATCTCTGACAAATTAGGGATTGCTCTTCAAGAAATGAGTGTGCCACAACATTTGATTGTCCTGGTAGGTAACTGGTACCAGAGGCTACCATTAGGACAGAATATGGAGAAATCAAATGGTTTCCAGTTAGCAAAGGGGTCAGGGAAGAGTGCATTTTATCAGCCGATCTGATTAACTTGTATGCTGAATGTATCACCTGTAAAACAGGTTTAGAGTTGGAGAAAGAAGGCACGAAAACTGGAGGAAGGAACATCAACAATTTAAGATATGGAGATGACATCATACTGCTAGCAGGAAATAGCAAAGGCTTGGAACAATTACTAAAAAAGTCAAGGAAGAAAGTGCAAAGGCAGGTTTACAGTTGAACATTAAGAAAAATACATAGATAAATACATTTTTCTATACCTTGGACCAGTTATTAATCAGAATGAGACTGCAGCCAAAAAAATCAGAAGAAGATGAGGTCATTTCCACCCAACCACTGTTATAGTGCTATTATTCCACTCTCAACATCCTATGGAATCCTGAGGTTTGCAATTTGGCGAAAGGCCTTTAGAATTCTCAGCCAGAGAGTATTTTGGCTTCAGTAACTTGCAAACCCCAGAATTCCACAGGATGTTGGAAGTGGACTCATAGCGCTACAATGGTATAGGGCAGAAAAGACTTAGGGCTTTTCTGCACTTTGGGGGGAAAACATGGCAGTCCGTTACTCACCAGACTGGCATGCTCCCCCCAACGATCCATGATGATCCGGAGCAGCGCATGCCCGTGCTACACACCCTCCGGGGACGAAAATGGAGGCTTCCAGTTGGTGGAGGCTCTCTACCAGTTGGTGGAGGCTCTCCACCAACCGGAGAAGCTTGCCAGCCGGAAGCCCGCCCCTGGCAGATCTGCAGCCTCGTGCTGGTGTGAGCCTGCAGATCTACACATTAGCGCAGCGACAGACTGGGGTGCGCCGGGCTATTGAAAGTCCTCTTTTAATCGGTCTTTCAATAGCACGGCAAACCACCAGTTCTGGGCGTTCCGGAGCGGGCTGAAGTCCGGACATACATTAAGTAGTCCGGACCCAGTTCACCCCCAAGTGCAAACATCCTCACTGGAGGATGCGCTGCCCCGTTTTAAAAATAAAATGCAGAAAAGGCATTAGAAGGACAGCTGTGAAGGAACTAGACAAGAACCTGAAGTATAAAGAAACATCACTGAAGACTAAAGTTAGGATGGTCCGTGCCATTGTACTTCTAGTTTCTATGTCTGTATGTGATGCTGGAGCAGTCTATGGTTTTAGAGGTACTCTGGACTGCTAAAAAGACAAATAAGTGGGTCTGAGAGCAAATCGAGCCTGACCTTTCCCTGGAAGCCAAGTTGACTAAACTGAGACTGTCATATTTTGGGTATTTCATGAACAGACATGTCTCACTAGAAAAGATAATAATGCCTGGCAAGGTAGGAGGCAGTAGGAAAAGACGAAGGCTGCATTGCAAACCGATAGAGTCACGAAGAAAGCCACAACTCTGAAAGTTCACTCAGTAGCAGTTAGTTACAACAATTGTGTTAAATCTCCCATAATTTAAAACAATGAGAAATAATTTAAAAGGAATAATAATAAAAATAAAAATGCACCAACCCCCAACTTGCATTGAAAGCCCTTTATCCATTGGGGTAAATAAAGAATGATAGAGAGAAGTGAACATTCTTGTGAGTGCCGGAATTTTTGCTCTGAAATTATCCCCTTTCCATTCCTGTGTATTTTACCAGCCCTTATCAGAGGCTGTCCATATATTTTCTGCTTGTCTTCCTAAGGACTAGTAATATGGAGTTATATTGACCTGGGGAATTAAACCTTCCTGGCTACCATTTCTTAAACCATCTTTTTTTGGAAAAAAAAATCATAATAGTCATCTTGAGATATGGGGAAGCCATTTTAACAAATGGAGAACAGATGCACAATTGCTATACAGAGAAAGCAGTTTTTGATAGAATGTTGGAAACAGTTGCAAAATATAATTACATAATATACAATATGTTGTTTTCAGAACGATCGCACTCCATCATTATTTTTCCCTCTTTTTTTTCTTTTCTTTTTTTGCTGCTGTTGCATTTCTTTTTCTTTTATACAGACATAAAATTGGAATCACAAGATGCTTACAGCCTTGGTTTGGAACAGTTTCTGTACAGGCTGGCATCAAGAATAGCTGTGCCAGCAGATTGGTACAGAAGTTGAGGCACAGAAAGGGAGGCCATGTGTGGACATTGTGCCAGGCTTCCACTCCAATGCCAATATTTAGATTTACAGCACCATGGGCACCACTTGCACAAGGATTAGGAATTCAGATTACGAACAATATCTTACGCCTTTGTGGAGGAGAGGATCTGCACCTGTTAGGGATAAGGGTTAGGGCCAGTGTCCTACGTCAGGTACTATTTGTTGTGTACCTTCAAGTCATTTCTGACTTAAGGTGACCCTAAATCAAACCTATCATGAGGTTTTCTTGGATGTGTTTAGAGGGAGGTTTGACTTGCCGCCTTCTGAGGCTGAGAGAAAGTGACTTGCTCAAGGTCCTCCAGTGGGTTTCCATGGCTGAGCAAGGATTCAAATTCTGGTCTCCTGGAGTTCTAGTCCAGTATGAAAACCACTATGAATAATGGAGTAGATTCCTGACACATTCATGGAGTAGATTCCTGACACATTCATCATTCATCCTTTGTACTTTGTTTTCTGCTCAAAGCACCTGTGTTTCAAAATGAACCACTTACACCACTGATGGATCAGCTTGCTACCTTGAATAATTTGTGGTGGTTGGTTGTTCAATTTGTTCTTATTTGAAAAATCTATGGTGGGGAATTGGTTGGTTTGTCCTGACTTTGGTCCACTGGTATCTAGTACCACTTTGGAAGGAGTCAGGGCAAAGCACACGATTTATACGTTGGAGGTTCCACTCCTTGATATGTCCAGTTGAAATTTCCAGTCCTTGATATTTCTAGTTGAAAAGAACAGGAAATAGTTGATAGGATGGGAAAGAACTTTTTTTTCTGAGAACCTAGAGGACCAATTGGAGTATATGATACTGGACTACAAGAGCAAATACTCTGATGTGGCATCAGTTTTGATCTGGTGGTTGGACAGCCAAAGAGACATACGACTAGACACCTCAGCAGGGTCTATAAACTAATACAGTGGCGGGAAACTATGGGAGAACATAATGCATTAGCCCTAGGAAGGCCTTGGCGGGGGTGCATTTCTTCCCATACCCTTTGAAAAGAAAAAAAAGCCCTTCAATGTCCCAAACTCCTTCCAGTGGGCATGGAGCCAGTTTATCTGTGTTTTAAGGTCCCTTGGGGACATTCCAGGCCCGGGAGAGGCCTTCTTATAACAACAGGAAGTGACCAGAAAGAAGTAAACAGTGACTGGGACTCACACTTCTTGTTTACTTCTCTTTAAAAAAGAGAGTCTCCTGGGGCCAGCATGACCGGGGGGGGGCAAAAAGTGACAAAATGTCCTCGTTTCCTAGAGAACATTTGAGGACTTGGGATATTTATTTATTTATCTATTATCCCTGGAGGAGCCTGGGAGCCGCTAAATGGCCCTGGAGATCACATGGAGGCCATGAGTCACACTTTGCCTACCTCTGACCTAATGACTCCACTATATACAAGGAAGCTGGCCCAAATGCCCTTTGATATGTCAGGTTCTACAAGAACAGTTTAGGAGAACCTCAAGCTGGGCCTCCAAATCGCTGCATGTTTCAATCTTACATGCAGGAAAGAATCGTTTCAAGATTTTTCCTCTCGCTTTCTGAGAGTACAAGAGTTTTTGCACTTTTTACAATTATTTTTCCACGTGCGTGTGAAACAATTCGTTTATGGGAAGACACATGTCTTGTGTGCAAAAACATTTTTGCACCAAAGCCAGAACATTTTATGTAAAGTGCACAGTTCTCCATTGTTTAAGCAAAATGCACAGCCAGGATCCTGGAGATATATCTCTGCCAGCACTACTCTGGTAAGCTGTCTTGAGAGGTTCTGCAATGGAACCAATTGCCTAGAGAGGTGGTGAGGTTTCCTTCTTTGGTCATCTTCAAAAAGAGACTGGGCAGCTCCCTGCTGGGGATGCTTTAGGTGGAGATCTTCTACTGGGCAGGAGGGTTAGACATGATTGCCCCATGGGACCCTTCTGACTCTATGATTCTATGGCCTTTACTGCACTCTGCTGTGATCCCATGTCATCCTGTCACAAACCCAGTAATGCCATTGCCAGGATTGGATCAGGACTTGAATGTTCCTCACTGTACCAGTTGACTGCTGGTGGGTGGGTAGAGTTCAGGACACACTTCTTTCTTCTGCAGTACATCCAGCCTCTTCCTGGGCTGTATTGCAGAAGGAAGCACTCGATAGCACTTCTGCCCTTCCCACACACCTGCAGCCAATGGAATCATTGTGCCAAGGGAGACCATTACTGGATTTTTTCCAGTAAAGTATACGGTGTTATTATGATGGCTGGGGACATGACAGCAGTGGGATCACAACGACGTTGTGCGATCACATGCATAGCAGACCGGCAGCAATGCGTCCCCATGATGAGATTTAATGTGTTTTTAGCCCTTAAATTATTCTCAGTGTTTTAAATTGTTCTAAAATGGTCAAATTCATTTTATTGTAAGCCACCCCAAGGTATATTTGGCAGGGCATAAATATTTTAATAATAAGTTTTTTTTTCCACCAAGCAACTCACCTTATATGGCTTATATCTACATTTTTCAAAGCTCCTACCTTAACAGAACTTTTGCCCCAAGGGCTTGAGAACTCAAGAAGCTCAATATATTGCAGAGAAGGGTGGTAAAGCATATTCTAGGGTGCATTCCTCTTTGGCATTGGCCCAGTCAGACCTATGGGGCTTAGTCATCGCTCATACTGTCAAGTCTATGTCTGTGTTTTCAGATTCTCCTTGATTGTGTCCAACATTACCCTGAAGATGAGAATCACACTGGAAGATCAAAAAAATGAAGAACGTCTCACTTTGGGGGGATGCTTGTCCATCACTATGAATCCTTCTCATCAGAGAACTGCCCTGATATATCGCTGACTAAATTCACACGTTCGAATCCTATACTGGCTACTGAGTTCATTTTTGCACTAGACTGCTATAGTGCTATTATTCCACTTTCAACATCCTATGGAATCCCGGGGTTTGCAGTTTAGGGAGGGACCTTGAGGGTGTTGAAAGTGGAATAATAATGCTATAACAGTCTAGTGTAGAAATGGCCTTAGTTAAGGAGATGTACTTGTGTAACATCTCCTTACCTGACCAACTTAAGAGCCAGTGCCTGATTGGGCAAAGAAGGTTCATTTAGGTTTCAGTTAAGGTGCAAGGCCCACTTCTCCATGCCAATGAGTGAGGTTGCAACAAGGAGTTGGGCAAGGGTCCTCCTTGTCATGTCGGCTGTGCTTCATGACATAATTGGTAATGTGACTCATTCACAACAATGAACGCCTGTCAATTATACTAGTGTGAAACATTGTTGTAGTGAGTTATCCTCTTGGAGTAACATAAGGCTTGGATGAACATTATGTGTTACAGGCCCCCATGTGTTATATGTTTATCATTAAATATTAAGATCAACATTAAAATCTCATTATATCTGGGTATGTGATGCGAGGCCTCACCCATTAGCTCCAAGACAGGATTGTTTGACTCTAATTTATAAGATCATATAAGACTCTTTGGGCAAGTTTCAAAGCTAGGTTGAGTGTATGAGATCCTCTCTCTTCCCATCATATAAGAAGAGCTGAATTGGGGGACTAAAGCCAAGAGGTCAAAGGGAGTGGTTTGTTCCTCTTCAACAAGATGGGGTTCCAACATATTTAAAAGGCTCAGTTGTAAGATTTTTGGTGAAAAAACTCTCCCTGAATCAAACTGTTCTGGATGGCTGACATCAGTCATCAGTCATCATTGGAAAGTACATCTTCATATGTACGTTTTGGCCATGGCAGAGGGAGGGGCTGGCACTTCCATTTGTTAAACTCCCTCCCAGAATCACATACCCGTTTTCTTGATGGGCATCCTTCCCCATGGCCATTCAGTGTCCAGGGAGGTTTGAGAGTGGGGGGAAGATAAGAGCCATGGAGATGATGATAATGATGATGAGAATATGTTGGGCCCTGGAGGATGAGGTTGTGTTCCTGAATCCAGCTGGAGGAATCCAGATGACAGCTATTTGAATGACTTAACCTTCACCCATCATCCCCTGGCCATGTGGGAGTTCCTGCTTCACAACAGTTAGGTAAAGTGCTGGAGCAGTTGGAGGACACATAACTCAGTTTGGCAGAGCTTTAAAAGCTGCTTGTGTGATCCAGGAGTTTGGTCAATAATTATTGGTCAGTTGCTCATATTGCATGTTTGAGCAGGATACTGGAATTGGAGAGTCAGCATTGTGTCGTGGTTTCAGCATGGACTATGACCCCGAAGACTAGGATTTGATTCCCTGCTTGGCCATGGAAATGCACTGGGTCACCTTGGGCACATCACATGCTCTCAGACCAACAAAACCCTGTGATAGGTTTAACTTAGGGTCACCATAAGTTGGAAATGACTTGAAGGCACACTACAACACAGCAACACTGGAATTTGTGGTGGCATCTGAGCTCTAGGGCTTCCAAGATGAGACAGATGATCTAGACTCTTCTCTGAATAGCTTTAGACCACAGTGCAGAATTGGCTGGGGTTGCCTGAGTAGCTGACCTATTCAGGATGCCGGAAAGGGAAATGTGCTGATATTGAGTGTACTGCACTATTTATCAGTGAATCTGCTGAGCCTTTGGTACCATCAACCACACCTGCAATCCTTAACCTCCCCGCCGCGCGCGCACACACACACATACTGCCCAGAGTACTGCTATGGTCATTACATGGCTCTAGAGGGAGAGGGGAAGGAAAGAGGTGACCAAGCAGGAGAAACAACCTCTCCACTGCAGTTCTCTAGACAGAAAGGAAAGAGGATTGCAGCCAACTACCTCCCTCTCCTTTCCCTTACCACAACCATTTAATGACCAATAGCCGTCTGGCATCTGCAAGGGGAAGGTTTTAGATAGAGCCTAAGGAGCTAGTTAATGGCCCCTTTTACCCCATCAGAAACAAGACATCCGTGTGTGCAACCCTGATATGTGCACATATATGCCACTAACAAGAATTCCAACCAGAGTTTAATTACACTGAAACAATAATCCTTTGTATCTTTTACCTTATCAGTAGCCCATCCATATTTGTTAGTGTTACGGGCATAGAACCCCTGTGAAAGTGGAAAAATCTCAGATAGCCCCCACTCCTGTGATTCCCCTCCAGAGCTCCCCCTCCTATTCCTTTGCCTCTGGCCCCAGCATTGCAGAGGGACAGAGGAGGAAAAAGACACAGTAAAGAGTTTATGGATGCTTTCCTATTAAACAGTACAATTTTCCCCATCTCATTACTTCTGGTGGCCATCTTGAAAAGGAAAGGGGAGAAGCGAAAAGAGAACCCGACCAATCAACAGCCATTAAATAGCAGAAAGTATAGACACTTGGGAGAGAGGCCACCCCTTCAGCAGTGGGAGAGTGGCTTTGCTCTCCCAAAAAGAAAGAAAAAAACATTCATTTTGAAGAGAAGCCTGGCAAGCCTGGAGTGAGGAATGGAAGGGAATGGGAGGAGGAACATGTGGGGAGGCAAGCATGTGCCTTGCAGATAGTCAAATTTGCGAAGGTCAAACCTGTGAAATGTAGAAGAAGGACTGCATTATAATTGTTTCCATTTTGCAAACCACCCAAGTCCTAGCTCTGAGGGAAAATGGGGACAAATGTGAAATAGTAAGTAAATGTTGAGTATTATAAATAAAGTAGGACTTAGATGTTAGGTAGGCAGGCACAGTCAAGTTTCATGACACTGTGGCAGCTCAGTTGTGTTTCACAACACTTTAATCCTATTGAAGATGTGGGTAATTCGGTAATGGGTAAAAGTACAGCTTTCCTTATCAAGAGAAGAAAATGCATGCACTTCCAAACTTTATAAATACTATGTCTCACCCAATGCAAATCTGTATGTATCTTTATATATATATTTATGTATATCTATTTATATCAGTGGTTCAGTTTGGTTTGGCTTGGCAAGTTTGGTTTGGTTTCTCTTGTTTGGTTCTGTTCTTGTCATGAGACTAACCTCAAGAGTTCAGGGGTTGGTGGCATTTGCATGTGGAAATGCACTAATATGAATGTTTCTCTTTGTGTGTGCATCCCTGCAGTGTTGTTTACCAGGATGGATTTTATGGTGCAGACATTTATGTAAGTATTTCATTAATGTGCATGCTGACCATGGTACATTGCTAGAGTCATTTCTTTTTTTGGCTTAATTCTCCTGTGAGTTTGCTGCATTAGCTTTGACTCTGTTTTTCGTCCATTTTGCCATCTGTGGAACAGGAAAAAAAAAAAAGAACGCAATCAAAAAGAAAGCTTGTCTTTGAAGTCTCTCTCTGTGTTCATTACATCTACCATCATTTTGGCTGGGTTCATTCATAGGTGGCCTTTACGGAGGCTCAGAGGGTGAATATGCACCGGGAATGACCACCGCTTCTAAGCCAAGAGGAAGCCACCACATGGAAATTAAGCAGGTGAAGCTCCCTTCCAGGAAAAGACATTTCTCCTGCTAAATTTCTGCATCTCAGGATACTGCTAATGTCATGGGAACAAAATGCCTCAAGATACCATCTTCCTAGCTATTTTTTTTCATCAGCAACTCCAGTGCAGAGGGGGGATTGTATTGCCTTTGTCATCTGCTGACTTCCCCAACTCTGGTGTTACTCTTTCAGCAAACCGGTCTGCAGCTACAGTTGAATGGTAGCAATTCAATCTCACAACCTCATCATCTACCCAGACATGTTGATACCCACTCACTCGCAGGCAATTCAAGTTCCTCATCAGTCATAGGTTGGGATGATCATTTAACAGTTGGGGGATAAAAATGGACTGCATAAAGATTGCTTTCCATTTGTGCTTTTTTATACGGTGTTCCAGGATCTCTTGGGGTTTCTTTGGAGCTTAAACAGGCTTCCTTATGGAAAGGCCAGCTTGCTGGGAAGGCTTTTGCAAAATACAGCCTTGTTCCTAGTATAGATTTTCCCTTGCAATGCACAGGAATGGGGAAATGTGGGGTTTGTTCTAAATAAAGCTCATGAAAGATAAGACTTAGAAACAGTGACACGGGAGAAGATGTTGGACTTCTACACCCATGAACCCTCATCATTGTCTATACTGGCCAGGCCTGTTGGGGACTGTACCTGTAGTTCTGAAAGAGCTTCTGACATTGCCAAAGCTAAAAAAATGAATTTGAATGGAGAGAAATATAAAGTCCTGCACTTTAGCAGAAAAAATGGAATGCACAAATATAGGATGGGGGACAAATGGCTGGATAACAGTATGCGTGAAAGGGATGTAGGAGTCTTGGTGGGCAACAAGCTGAACATGAGTCAGCAGTGTGATGCAGCAGCCAAGAAAGCCAACACCATTCGTGGTTGCATCAATAGGAGTATGGTGTCTAGATCAAGAGAGATAGTGGTACCACTCTATTCTGCTTTGGTTAGGCCTCATTTGGAATACTGTGTCCTGTTCTGGGCACCTCATTTCAAGAAGGATATCGACAAGCTGGAACATGTCCAGAGGAGGGCAACCAAAATGGTCAAGCTTCTGGAAGCCATTAAGCCCTCTGAGGAGTTGCTTAGGGAGCTGGATATATTTAATTTGCAGAAGAGAAGCCTAAGAGAGGACATGATAGCCATGTTTAAATATTTGAAGATTTGTCATGTCAAGGAGGGAGCTGGCTTGTTTTCTTCTGCTCCAGAGACTAGGATAATGAGCAATGGATTCAAGCTGCAGGAAAGGAGATTCCACCTGAACCTCAGGAAGAACTTCCTGAGGGTCAGAGCTGCCTGGCAGTGAAATATGCTGCCTCAAGAGAGTGTGGTGGAGTCTCCTTCTTTGGAGGTTTTTAAGCAGAGGCTGGATGGCCATCTGTCAGGAGTGCTTTGCTATGTGTTCCTGCGTGGCAGGAGGTTGGACTGGATGGCCCCTGGGGTCTCTTCCAATGCTATGATTCTATTATTCTATCACAAGTAGAACAACGATGTGATCTAGTGTCATGCTTCTCATTTTTTAGTCCTCCTGTTGTCTTGGGCTCCCAACTCCCAAAGGTCCCAGCCAACATGGCCAGTAGTCAAGAATTCTGACAGGTGAAGTCCTAAACATGTGGAGGAACAAAGTTTAAGAGCACCTGGTCTAGCAGACTTGGGTTGCGCTCAATAGGATATCCTTGCAATCACAAGCAATGCATAAATAGGCTGCAAAGTAGATTTGAGTTGAAAGGCTCTGTGAAGTTTGGAAGTTTGAGAACAAGTGTACAGAAAGCCTCATCTTCTGTGTCTCAGAAAAGCTCCCACCACACTCATTTTGTATCTTGAAAATTCCTCAAAGAATTAAACAGTCATTTCATGGCACAAATCTTTGTAATAGAAGACTGTCTTCACTCACAAATCTCCTTTGTAGTCTTCTATTCGGGCTCTTTTTCTAAAAAAAAAAAAAAAGTCTGATCCTAAAAATAGAGGTAATTAAACCTCTTTTTATTACTACATACAGATTTCTGTAACCTAATTGTGTTGCAGTTGCATCATCAGTGTTGAGATATCAGGAGATTGATTACACTAAATTGGAATGAACATTAAAAATTCATTAAGTGGTACTTGGAAGGAAAAAAACCCATAATTTTTATTTATTACCAATGACACTTTTGAGACATTTAAGATGAAATCATTTACATTTTGTTGACAGAAGAAGGAAGAATCAGAGCTTCTGGGGAGAATGAGATTTTTGTAACTGGGAACAGGGTTTTGATTTTTTTAAAACCTTCTTTTTGATGAGAAAAGAATTAAATGCAGTTTGAAAGTTATTATCACCACAGAACTACAGAAATGAATTAGACTCAAAGCCGACACATTGAATAGCTTTTACAGTAAACAGGTCCTGCCAACATTCTGCAAAAAGTGAAATTCAAAATGAGTTGGGGAACTCCTCCTAGGACTGAATCCCATCTGCCTTGGAAAATATGGATTTTCCCCACATCTTTGGTGGATACTTGGTCCAAAATTCTATTCAGTTCTGGGAGAGGTTAACCCTTGGCTGGCATTATTACATCAGAAGACCTGGCAAAATTCCCCCATCAGAACCTGCCTGCCTTGAGAGATGCTTCCTTTTTAAAAAAAGACAAAATACCTGACTTGAATTCTCATCAAAGTCAAGACATTATGCTTTGGAAATCTGTCATGCCTTTTGGACAGGTGATTTTCCTAGCCACTGCGTCCATTGTGTCTTTGTCCCAAGGACCTCTAGAGTCACATATGAAAGAATCAAGCAGTTCTTATTACAGAGGTCTTCTGGCAAAGGCACGTGCTGAGTGGCTGCCCCTCCTTTGGTGCTGGCAGTGCCATGGAAGTGACACTTGTACCCAAGGAAGCCCAGTACCCAAGGAAGACCACCACTTCCACTTGGCTACCTTCTGCAAACATGACAAGACTGTCAACCCTCTTGTGGAATGGTCCATCACATAAATGTTTTGACTCTATAGGGGATGGGAAAAGTGTAGCCCCCAGGCAACACAGGCAGTCTCATTGGGATTTCTCAGCCCCCCCCTCCAAAGCCTAAAATATTATTTTGTGGATACCTTTTCACCCCAAAGATTCAAAAGCTCCACGGAACACTGCTGCTTTGTACTTGCAACACAATACAAAAAAGAATAATCAGCCCCAAAACATGTGAATATGAAACTGGAAGTGATGTGATATTGAAAAGGACCAATGCATCCTATGGAGGGTGTAGGGAAAAAATGAGATCCACCTCTTTGCAGCTACTCACTCCAGCCCTATAGGATCCTGGCATTGAAGAACCTCAAAGGGCTTTTGCAAGCTGTGAAAAGCATGGTTCTTCTCCCTCCATCTCTTTCTCCTACACAGACTAAAATACTACGTGGTTGAACATGGTGTAAGAGTTTCAAAGGCAGAAATCAACTATGAGTCCGCTGTGACCACCATTGCACTGTGATAGCCCCCTCCTAGCCATTCTTCAACCAGATACAGACCGAGGATTTTCTACCAGGATCCACAGATGTCCTCCAGATGTCTCACTGGATGATGTCCTCACTCTGCATCTTGGGAACTTGGTTAGATGCTTCTCCAATCCACTCTCCACCAGCAATGGAGGAAGCTATTATAGTGCAATGGTGAATTGGGGGACAACAACCAAAGTGCTGAGGACTGGGGTGAGGAGATACACAACATAATGTCAGGATTGATTTAGCCATTTGAAGCATAGTAAACAGGCACTGGAGAGCCAACATACTGTTGTAGATTGAGTGTTGAGTGACTTGTAGAGATCAGAGTTCCCCACTCAGACAAGTCATACTTTCTCAGCCTTAGAGGAAGTTAATGGCAAACTTCTTCTGAATAAATCTTGCCAAGAAAACTCTAGAATAGGGTCATCATAACTTATCATACATGACTTGAAGCCACTTAGCAAGAAAAAGCATATTGGCCTCAAGCCAAGACTCCTGTAGTTTAGCATAAATACCCACATTGAGACATATACTATGTTTTAGCACTATGCAGTGCTAAGCAACCCCCATGCAAAATAGCAACAATGCGCAATACATGTCAATGACTGGGTGCCATTGTGCAATGCACAATACACAGTGCACAGCTACAATACAAATTCAAAGATGCAAAACCACCATGGAAAGTATAGGGTGCACCACCACAATGCAAAATATGAAAAAAAAACAAAAAACAATGCAAGATGTATAACCACAGTGTGTAATCACAATGCAAAATATGGGAGGCACAACCACAATGGACAATGTGCAACTCGCAAAGATAAGGCCCAGATGAACATACTGTCTTCACAACTCTGCTTCTTCCACTGTCAGCAGAATACATCTGTTGTGTAATGATGACTTGCTGGTCCTGCATGCTTAGAGGGAGAAAGCCATGGGAGAGTCAGCGTGGTGTTGGATCTTGACTCTGGAGACCAGAGTTTGAATCCTCACTCGGCCATAGAAATCCACTGGGTGCCCTTGGGCAGGTCACACTCTCTCAGTCTATGAGGAACTCAAAGGAATCCTCTGAAGAAATCTTGCCAAGAAAATCCCATGATAGGTTTTGTGTTAGGGTTGCCATAAATCAGAAATGACATGAAGGCACACAACAACAACAGTGCATAGTGTGATGTATTCAAAGGCTTATACCCTAAGTGAATTCTGCCTATTGCCAAATGTGTCATTGACTCAAAGTCATTCAAATTCAGGTTGGAAATCTGGAGAATTTTTCTGCCTCAAGGTCAGAGTTTCCTTTTCCCTGCCCCATTCCCTCCGAAGATCTGAGCAAAAGTCCAAAGCAATGATTCATCTTGTGCAAGCTCCATTGAGCATTTTCATATTTCATAACAGAACTCGCCTGGACCACTGTAGCACACAGCTCAATTTCCTTCCCAACGTTGTTCCCCGCTCTTCCCCTTCCATTGTTTGCCGAGGAGAATAAAATCTAGATGTGTGGAGGAGAGAAACTATGTGATTCAGAATTTATTAGTTGCCTACAGAGTCCTGAGGTATTGACTGGCTCCAAGATCGATTACCACCCACCTTTGGCTCAGTTAGCCATTTCAAATAGAGAGAACTGAAGCTCTGTAGAAGGGGGGGGAAGTGCTGAAGATGCTGACAGCAGAAAACACACCTCAGACAGGAACAGCAGGAAACAAAGACAGGTGCAGGTCGGAAAAAAAAGAAAGACAAGCATGCATGGGTGTATGCGGATTTCCCCATAACATATTGGGCAGGGGAGTGGGGGAGATAAAACAACAGATTCTGAAAAATACAGAAATAACCAACAACAAAAAAATGAAGAAAGATCTCTAAATTGCAATAGTAACCTCTGTCGGAAGAGATGACAAAATCTGCTTTTCCAGAACCAAGCGGCCCTTGTCCATACATCCATACAAACATCACAAACATCAACAGATATCCTAATCTACACATATCTAAAACAAATAGTAGCAAAGCATAACCCAAAATGGCTCCTACCTTTGTTGCAGACAGTTCATATTGCTTAAACGTTTACACCCAGCTATTAAGTCCTCATTTCAGGAAGGATATAGACCAGCTGGAGCAAGTCCAGAGAAGGGTGACAAAAATGGTGAAGGATCTGGAAGCCATGCCCTATGAGGAGCGGCTTAGGGAGCTGGGGATGTTTAGTCTGCAGAAGAGAAGGTTAAGAGGGGACATGATAGCCATGTTTAAATATTTGAAGGGATGCCATGTAGAGGAGGGAGAGGGCTTGTTTTCTGCTGCTCCAGAGACCAGGACAAGGAGCAATGGGTTCAAGCTGCAGGAAAGGAGGTTCCACCTGAACCTCAGGAAGAACTTCTATGGTCAGAGCCATCCAGCAGTGGAATATGCTGCCCCGGTGTGTAGTGGAGTCTCCTTCTTTGGAGGTTTTTAAGCAGAGGCTGGATGGCCATCTATTGGGAGTGCTTTGATCTGTGTTCCTGCATGGCAGGAGGTTGGACTCGATGACCCCAGGGGTCTCTTCCAACTCTGTGTTTCTGTGATTCTGTCAGGCATTTATTTTATCCCATGATTATTAATTGTTGTCTATCACTTCTCATTTTAATTATTTAAATGCTTGATTTCTCAAGTTCACCATTCATTGCTAACTTATTCTAGATTATTTTATACTGATGCTCAGTCATTGAAAGATAATAATCATCTATATAAAAGTAAAATAAAACAACAAACAGAATACATCTTCTAACTCTACTTTTACGCTTCTCCTATGGTAATACAAATTTTAAGTTTCAAAACCTACTGTCATCAGATCCCCTTCCTCTTTTTAAAGAAATCAATCAACCACTTGCATTCAAAGCGACACTCATTTTGTCTTCTGCCTTTTAGCCTGTGCATGAGCTTGTCCATTTTGACAATTCCCATCAGTCTGTTTTAGCCGTTTGTCCACTGTTGGCAGCTCCAGTTTTTTTGGAAGCTTTACCTTTTTGGACTAGCTGCCAGAAATCCCAGCTGGCATGGCCATTGCCAATGCATTCAAGCATAGAATCATAGAATCATAGAAATGTAGAGTTGGAAGAGACCACAGAGGCCATCCAGTCCAACCCCCTTCTGCCATGCAGGAACACCCTCAAAGCACTCTCGACAGATGGCCATCCAGCCTCTGCTTAAAAACCTCCAAGGGAGGAGACTCCACCACACTCCATTGAGGCAGACGATTCCACTGCCGGACAGCCCTGACTGTCAGGAAGTTCTTCCTGAGGTTCAGGTGGAATCTCCTTTCCTGCAGCTTGAATCCATTGCTCCTTGTCCTGGTCTCTGGAGCAGCAGAAAACAAGCCCTCTCCTTCCTCTATGTGGCATACCTTCAAAGTAGAAACCCACTGCAGATTTCCCCACTCAGGATGAACTTAGGGATGGGGAAGGTTGCATTGCTGCTGCTGCTGCTGTTTCATTTATAGCCCACCTGTCTCCCAATAATGGGACCCAAGGTGGCTAACAACACACTTAAAAACAATACTGATTAAAAACTATGCAACTTTGATTTTAAAAAAATTGCACAAATATAAAAGCTATTTTATTTTTTCCAAATGCTTTTTATTAATTATGCATCCCTTTCCAGTTATATTAATAAAATTAAATATAAACATATTCTAGATTTACATATATTCTAAAGTAAAGAAAATACAGTACTGTATTCCTTTATCTTAAATATCTATTATATCCATTTTCTTGTTCTTAAACATAACATTTCAATAAAAAGCCTAAGCTTCATTGTCTCTTATGAGAAATTGATTTTAAAAGTAGGTAAACAAATAGATAAATTGGATCTTCTTTTCTATAACTCCTGTTTGGCTCTTTATATCTTCCCCTTGACTTCTGCTACACCTACAACCCGGTAACACGGTGCGCTATTTGTGTTGCATTTGATTTTCCACACCTAAATATAAAAAGATACTTGTATGCTTAACTCTTATGTATGTCATTATTCTCCTCCTCTCAATTCCCCTTTTTGAAATTATAAATGAATAAAGTCATAAATAATTCCATTACTTGTTACATTACATATCTTACACATTTCATTCACGTGCCTTTTTGTTACAATCTTCAACTGCAACTCTGCCCAGCTCTGTAATTCCTTCTTCCTTTTTGAAAAATTCCCAATCTTTTTGAAATTGCTCTGTTGTTCTTCCTTTCAATGTCGTCGAAAGTTTGTCCATTTCTCCCACGTCCAAAATTTTTGAAATCCGTATAAAGGCTATTTTAAAAGCAATTTATTTAGATAAACCATTAAACATAAAAATTCATTAAAAGGCAATACAGACCATCACACAACACAGTACATCATTAGAAGCCCATTCCAAAAGCTGGATAGCAAGCCTTCAGTTGGCAATAGAAGAAGATCACGGAGAGGTCCACCCTGGCCTTCCCTAGGAAGGGAGTTCCAAAGATTGGGAGCAGCCACTAGGAAGACCTCCTCCCTTATTCCCACCAAATAAGTCAGAGAAGATGGTAAGATAGAGGGAAGTGTCTCTCCAGAACACCTTTAAACTAATGGGCTCATAAAGGGAGGTACAGTCCTTTACATAGCCTGGACCCAAGCTATGTCACCATGTACAAACCAATCTTTCTTATGCATGGTTGTGTACCCCTGTTCAAATGCAACACTGGAACAGGGACCTGGGGAAACCTTTGAGACAATTTGTTTGCCATTCTGAAATTCTTTTGGCTTTTCTGGGAGCTCTTCAGGTGCAGGGAGTCTAGAGGATGGCCAGTGAAAGGATTCCATTGGGGGACATGCATTGATGTTAGTGGGACAGAACATGATTAACTCTGATCCTTGTTTGCTAATTTCTCTGGGTACCCCTTTGTCCATCCAACTTTCTTCTAGCAGGGATTTCAGAAACATTTCTGCCACATTCTAGCCTAGGGGAAAGCACCAGTTTGGACTGACGTTCAAAGGAACTCAGAAAGGGACAAGCACTCCTTTACTTGCCACTTTGGTGCTTCTTATCACGCTATGCTCCTGCTATTTTGCAGCTCTTTGCAGGGACTGAGGATCACAATTACGGCTCTTATCTGTGGCTCCCACATCAAAGAGGCAATGGATTTGCTCTGGGTTTTAGGTTGAACTCTAACCTTGAGATCCAAATCTTCATAAATGTTATTCCTTTAGGCAAGAATGAATAAAGTTAGCATTTTTCTCACCACTGTGAATTTCAAGGGCTTTGTATTTTTCATGGACTATTTGCATTTCAGGACTTATTCTTTGCACACACACAAAAAAAATATGTGCTGATTCGTTTGCACAGAAAATGGCATTGTCTGTGCAAACGAATTTTCCAAAAAGTCCAAAAATTTTCAAAATTTCCAGAAATTTTCCAAAAAGTATTTTCAGTGGAGAAATGTTCTTTTCTGCACAGAAAAACCAGGATTTCTGTGCCAGAAATATGCTTTTTGCCACTTTCTGCACAAAAGCCCCTATTGTGTTTTTCATCTGGAATAAGGTGCAAATTGCAAAGATTGTTGTCCGCCCAGCATTCTCCTTGTCAGGGTTTCCCAGCAGTCAGGAAACTCAATTTCTGGAGTGGAGTCACAGCCCCATTGCCATGGAAGCCACTGGCTGCCAGTGTTTCTCTGAATCAATAGTCACAGTCTGAACCATAACTATTTCACAAACAAAGCAAGTAGTGAACGCCAAAGCTGTCTGGAAAGAACAGAGGTAATAAGAAATAATTATATTAAGATGTAAAGAACCATTGAGAATCATACTTCATTATTATACTTGGATAATTTAGTACAGTTCGTTGGAAAAAATAGGAACGAGTGGATATTTCTTTTCTTTTTAATAATATCTTTCCCAGTTCCTCAAATTCCTTAGTAAACGTGATGAAAAGCATATTAGAAAAAAATGATAAAAGTGCTGGAAACTGACCAGTTTCATTATCCATGCCCAGAGTTTTGAGTGCTAAGGCCATTCTGCACTGCACAGTTATACTACTATTATTCCACTTTCAACATCCTGTGGAATCCTGGGGTTCACAGTTTATGGAGGGGCATTTAACATTCTCAGCCAGATTGCTCTTTGGCCTCAGGAAACTACAAACTCCAGAATTCCCCAAGATGTTGAAAGTGGCACTATAGTACGAAAACAGTGTAGTGCAGAAACAGCCTTAGAGCCTGGCTCTGAATCCCTAATTCCGCGCCATGCTCATGCTGCTGAATTAGGAGTCCCACTTTCTTTTTTCGGAGATTTTCCTCACCTTGAGCAACCACATGGTTGGCTGGGATAACATGATCCACTCCATACGGGGGAAACTGTACCCGTGAATCGCATGAAGATTTTCCTTTGCCCATTTTGCACACTTCACATATTGCAAACTTCACAATTTTTTACCAAAAACAGAACCAGGGAGGGGGAGAACCTGTCCTAGGAAAAAATAAAACTTAAAACGAAGGGCAGAGAAAATGGATGGATTCACACATCCCTGATTATCCAGTCCTCTCCATTTTCAGCATTTTCCATTTCCATAAGGTGCCTTCTGAAATTCTTATCCAGCCCTTGAAAATTGGGGTCCTTTTTTCTACAATTGTATATGTAAGTCAGTCTCACTGAGTTTAGTTGGCCTTATTCCCAGGCAAATCAAGGAACAAGAGCACATCTAATCTAGCCAATCTTGTCCTGTTTTGCTTTTATTTTTCATACACCATGTATGGAGCATACATATTCAGTTTGGTGTAGCATTCAAAGCTTTCCAGTCATTGCTTGATTTCATCCTCTCTCCTATCCCTTCTACATACACGACTTTAGCAAAGCAGATGTGGACATTCTTAAATCACTATATGCAAGAAGATCCTAGGCTTGAATGCTATGCAGAAGAGAACGTTAAGAGGGGACATGATAGCCATGTGTAAATATTTGAAGGGATGCCATACAGAGGAAGGAGAGGGCTTGTTTTCTGCTGCTCCAGAGACCAGGACAAGGAGCAATGAATTCAAGCTGTGGGAAGGGAGATTCCACCTGAACCTCAGGAAGAACTTCCTGACGGTCAGGGCTGTCTGGCAGTGGAATCTGATGCCTCAATGGAGTGTGGTGGAGTCTCTTCCTTCTTTGGAGGTTTTTAAGCAGAGTCTGGATGGCCATCTGCGAAAGAGAGTGCTTTGAGGGTGTTCCTGCATAGGAAGGGGTTGGACAGGATGGCCCCTGGGGTCTCTTCCAACTCTACATTTCTATGATTCTATGATTCTAAGAGGGGACATGACAGCCATTTTTAAATATTTGAAGGGATGCCATGTAGAGGAAGGAGAGGGCTTGTTTTCTGCTGCTCCAGAGACCAGGACAAGGAGCAATGGATTCAAGCTGCAGGAAAGGAGATTCCACCTGAACCTCAGGAAGATCTTCCTGACAGTCAGGTCTGTCTGGCAGTGGAATAGGCTGCCTAGGAGTGTAGTGGAGTCTCCTTCCTTGGAGGTTTTTCAGCAGAAGCTGGATGGCCATCTGCCAAAGGGAGTGCTTTGAGGGTGTTCCTGCATGGCAGGGGGTTGGACTGGATGGCCCCTGGGGTCTCTTCCAACTCTACATTTCTGTGATTCTATGATTAGTTAGTCCCAAATAGAACAGAATAGAATAGAATGGAATACAGGGCTGAGTTACACAGACAAATAATGGAGTCACTGGATGGAGCAAAGTTTTTCTCTTTCTGAAATTTCTGAGCACTCTTTAACAATGAAGACAATGTCAGCAGAGGAGAGGGGGGACTTTTTGGAAAACCAGTTGAACTTCCCTCCATTCTCCTACTTTTCATTCCCTGTAAAATTATGGGGGCACCTTTAAATCCCCGCAGAGGGAAGGGTGGGCAGGTCCTAATTGGGATGTAAATGTTGTTTCCCTTATCTATGGAGACCTGATTCTGTCTGTTAATTGGCATGCTGTGAGATCATTTGGAAACGGTTGATATCACACCGTGGTCTGTTGAACAGGAAGGATGGCTGTTTTCACAGTTTGATCATCAATGCATCAGTGAACACAGTTCCTTTCCAAGATGTGTGTGTGTGTGTGTGTGTGTTATGGATGTGTTCTTTTGCTTCTTTAATTGAACAGCTTGCCTTGTCACATACAAGTAAACATTAATTGGGTGGGGGGATCCTTTGTTACAGAATCTTTCATGACCCAGTAAAGTCAGTCACTGTATTTGTAATTTCACCTTGATTCTGCTACAGTTCTATGTATAGCCCTGAGCAGAGTAAATAATCATAAAATCAAAGAATCATAGAGTTGGAAGGAACCACAAGGGCCATTGGGTCCATTCCCCTGCCATGCAGGAATACACCATCAAAGCCTTCCCAACAGATGGCCATCCAACCTCTGTTTAAAAATCTCCAAAGAAGGAGACTCCACCACATTCCCAACAGCATATTCCACTGTCAAACTGCTCTTACCATCAGGAAGTTCTTCCTAATGTTTTGATGAAATTGCCTTTCCTGAAGTTTGAAGCCATTGCTCCATGTCCTAGTCTCTGGAGCAGCAGAAAACAGGCTTGTTCCATCCTCCCTATGACATCCTTTCAAATATTTAAATCATTTAAATTCCAAACTTTATTGCATATCTCCTCTTCAGTGAATGATAGAAAGTTCATGGTGAGGGAAGTTTGAAGTGACTTTATAGCAATGTCAGTTTCTACATACTTAAGGCTTATGCCCTTTCTCTGGTATGTCTTTTTAATACACACACACACACACACTGAACATGGAATGCAGGCAAGCACTCAGACAGATGCTGTTAATCTTCTTTTCTAAAGACTATATTTTCCTTAATATCCATTTAGGATCAATTATTACAAAACAATTTACATAATGACATGCATTAAGAGAACCAGAAGTAAAGCCGCTCAGCACAGTCTCTCAGAATTAATATAGATCATCATAATTGTCCTATCACTGTAGCTCTATGCAACTCACTTGAGATCAAGCCAGATATAATGTATATCTTTACTAGAGGCTAAAACTGGAGGGTTCAAGAAGAAAAGACACAGACAAGAGTCCGGGGTAGAGGTCAGATTCCATGTCAGTAGGGCAGTGAATCCACCCCAAGTTTTAGTTCAGTCTTTAAAGGTTAATTCAGGGTACTCATTCCTATAACCCCTATGAGGGTGATGCCATGGATAGCTCTCTTTTGCAGTTGGAGCTAAAACCTGGGCTGGAGTGACCATCCCACTGACATGGAAGTTGTCAACAGACGCTGGCATTAAGATAGATAGACCAGTGGCTCTGACTCAGTAGCTTCACATGTCCATCAAATCTCAATTTGGAAACAAAGGAGGAGATGAATGGGTTTCACAAATCGATTTCCCAGAATAACCACATGTTTTGGAGAGGGAGGCTTAAACAATGGGCCAGATTAGGACTGGGGAAATCCAGCCAACCTCCTTCTGTACCAAACTTCCTCCTTCATTCATCAATGAAGGATCTCAGCCTTCCAAGAGCAAGAGGAAGAGGGTCAACCATTGATGGAGAGAAGGAGCAAAGGGAGGAGTGCCCCTGAGCTTAACATAGGCCTTACTTCACCTCCTTTTTTTGCTGGGGAGGGGGCTACAGTACACAATGTCCAAAAAACTGATAGTGTCTTATGCCTGTTTAAGTTCCTGCACAAAGGCACTTAGAAATGTTTGTCCAATGGAGAACAGCTGTACTCACTTCAGGGTTGCCGAAGTAAAGCAGCACATGGTTGTGCCTTGTGCATGGATGCAAAGCAGCACATGTGATGCCTGTATACATGGTTGTGCCTTGTGCATGGATGCACGTTGCACACAGTGGCTCATGGATTTGCCCATGCATTGTTGTACGCTGTACATCGTGCATTGCCCTTGGCATGTGCATGAACATTTGGTTGCAGAATGTTGCCGTTCACTGAGAAGGCCAAGTGCCACCATAGCCCAGCTAGAGTAGTCCCATTCAATCAACTGTTGAACTGTGAGCGAACAGGTAGATAAATCCCACTGATTCAATGGGTTGACTCTAGTCAGGACTAACAAAAGGATTTAGACCTCAGTCTCCTCTGTGTCAGATCTGAACAACCATTTGTTTGATTCATTCATCCCCATTTATTTAAAAATATCCATATCCCATCTATCAAGATCTTCAGAACAGCATGCAACACAGAATAAAACAATTTACAATAAAATCTGCATAGGTGATTTTTAAAAATCTGCAAGTGTTCTAAAAGGCACAAATAATTGGAGCTAGCAGCAGTTTAAAGTTATAGATAGATAGATAGATAGATAGATAGATAGATAAGATAGATTATTCCAGTTATAGACCAACATAAAATCATTGATAGAGATTATGCTATAATCTGTCAAAAGCAAAAGAAAAACAAAAGGTTTTATTTTATTTATTTCTTAAAAAAAGTGGCTGCTAAAGATAGCATAGCAGCCTTCTGATGGATGTTTATAGAGTGGATTTTCTACAGATTGGGTTCCATCACTAACTCTCTAGGTACTAGTTGCTACCTCCCCAAAAGCGCTGAAGGAAGAAGCAGTCATCTTCAGACTATAGCTTTATATTTCAGAATTAATAGCCTAAATCCAGCTGCTAGCATCAAACAGACTAGACTCATTGTCAATGATTTAACATTCAGCGATTGGTATTGGTATTGGCCATAGGATTTAGGCTAGAATTTTGAAAGGACAAGAATCTGAAGTTAGCAGAAGACTTTCTGGATTATTGGAAAGTGCCAAGTGGAGAAGAGTGAATGAAGGAAACATTCACAGGTCTAAAATTCCAGGCTTGCCGTTGTTATATACACAAGGGAGTTCCATTACATATCTGATTGTACTTCTTGGCCACAGCATAATATCCATATTGAGTTGACAGTTGCCTAAGTAGAGTCCTACAAATGTAACTGTTGCACATGCAGTTGACCATGTGCACCAGATCCCATCTGATCTTGGAATTAAACCGAGTCAGCCCTTGCCAATTCTTGAATACCAGGCTGTAGGCTATATTTTAGAGGAAGGAACTGGCAAAACCACCTCAGAGGGTTCTTTCCCCAGGGAAAACCTTTGAAATTCTTGGGGCCACTATAAGCTGAATTGTTCTAGTGCTCTTCTTCCACTTTCAACATCCTATGGAATGCTGGGGTTTGCAGATTAGGGAGGAGCCTTTAGAATTCTCAGCCAGAGAACTCTTTGGCTTCAGGAAACTACAAATCCCAGAATTCCACAGGATGTTGGAAGAGGAATAATAGCACTATAACAGTGTGGGGTGGAAAGACCCAGAGACAGTCACATAGAGACGTGGGGCTCGGGGGAGTGATTCACCCTGGGTAGCAGTGGTTTGGGAGCATCCCAGCCTGTAGCCACACCCCTGTGAGCCCTGGCCACGCCCCTGCAAGCCCTGGCCACACTCCCACGCATTGTAGCCATACCCCCACACACAGTGGCCACACCCTTTGTGCCTTAGCCCTGCCCCCTCCCACCTCTGTCCACACACTCCAAGCTCCGCCACTACCCAGAGATGCTTCACTCCCCTGGTTTGGACTGGAAAACTCCAAGACAGCTGAAGAGGCAGTGAATAGCTGACCATCCAAAATGACAACACAGAGAACAAAGCATACAAACTCTGGATCGTTCTCTGCTCAAGTTGTTCTAGCTGGGGAACTTGATAGGGAATCAGAAATGGTGGGCTTGGGTGCTTGTCCCTTCCTCCATTTGGAGTAATAGTTGTCCGCTCTGAGAGACATAAGGTTTCAGACTAGCTCCTGCTATTGAAGGAAGACTGATCAGGTCAGAAGGACCTCTGGTCCATCTAGAGATGCAAAGGATACTCATAAACTTTCTTATCCATTATTAGAAATGGTATCTTGAGACATCAAGACATGGAGAAAAGGTATCTGGTTACATGAAAAGGTTCATCTAGGAAAGTAAATAATATTTGTAAGGATCTTTACCCTTACTTCTTAGAGAGTGTTATTTCTTGTGGAACTATCAAGAAAATGGGCAGCCACTATGAGCTTGGTGTTTGTGGTGTTGTTATTTTCTCTTGTTTTTTTTTTATTATTATTTATTTATTTCAGGACCTTTTTGGGAGAAATTGTACAAATTGTGCCATTTTCTGTGCAAAGAATGTTGTGGGGCTTTCTCACTTTCAAAAAAACCCCCATGAATTATTCTGCACAAATGTTTGTTCCTTTGTTTGTTGGTTTGCTGGGTTCAATACACACACACAAAAGTTCTGGAATGTGAAAAATGAGCAAAAGTTTCTCTCGGTCTCACCCAGCCTGGAGAAAACTTTCCAAATAGCTCATTTTTATTCATTCAGCCAAAGAATATGGGACCCATAATGGGAGAAAAGCAAGATATAAATCAAACAAATAAATAAAAGTTGTACTTGTCCTCATTTCTTTTGTTCTGGGTTGTAGGAAAGATATAATAGTGATGGCCTCTGTGTCACCACCAATAGTGTAGTGTGTTTGGAGGTTCTCACAGATTATTACAAGGGGCTTCTTCAGAGATATGGTTTCTAATGCATCCCGTTCATGAGAGGAGGGCCACTTCTCACCTAACCAAAATGCTACATTGCCCCATCAGATACAGGCCCATCCTTTCCTGCATTTTCGTCTGACTGTGGCCAACAAGATGCCTCATTTTGCAAATAGTCAGTTCATGGGGCTGATGATCAAACCCCGGGCAGCCCCTCCCTAAACTGCAAACCCCAGAATTCCATAGGATGTTGAAAGTGGAATAATAGCACTACAACAGTCTAGTGCGGAAATGGCCTGTATATAGCCCATTTTAAAAATCATCTAAGCTGGAGGCCGTTGACCCATTTCGTGGATATGAATTCCATACACCATCTGAGGTCACAGTCCTACACGTCCTCCCTGGTTAAATTTGAGGCCGCTTATTTTTGAAAAGGTGGGCTCTGGCTTGCTCTGTAAATTAGTCTTCCCTGAGTAGCAGCACCTCCGGTATTGCTTGAGAAGTTATTTATACCTAGCAGTTTGTTCAGCTAATGTATGCTCCTGTTTTAGAAGCTGCCGTTAACAATGACACTGTTGGAAAGTCTCTGTAGCAGAACATGGAAATCATAAACCAACTAATCGTTGCTAATTATGTGGGTTTTTTTTTCTTTTCCTAATGCTGTCTGTAATTTGATTAGAGTATGTTTGTATTTCAGGGTGGTTATGCTGCCTACCGATACGCCCAACCTACCACAGCCACCGCAGCTGCCTACAGTGACAGGTAAGATACAATTTATGGCTGGGTACCTACTTCACCTGGAGGCTCCAGGACTTAGAGCTCTTGAAATCTGCTTTTGTTTCTTGTCTCCACGCTGTTTTCTTGCTCTGCACCCAGCTGTAGTCTACAAAGTTCCATAGTGATGATCCATGAAGAGCTGTTATTACATAGATTAGTTGGTTAGCTTAGTTGGAGACAGAGAAAGGTGCAGAGTAGGCAAATCATGTTTCTTATGAACTTGGAGAGGATCACTACTGTTTCTATGGATGGACTGGTGCAGATGGGGCACCGAGGTTCTGAATTTGCCTTCCTGACCTGGAACGCATTCAACTACAGCTTCCCTTAACCCAGTTGCATTGAGTTGCAACATCTACCATTTCCAGCATTATCTTTGTTGTCTAAAACGTTAGGAGGCCATCAACTTGGGGAGGCCTGTTCTATCCAGTAATGCTTTCTTTTAGCTGTACTTATTTCTTTGTCTAATGGCAAAGGCATGTTGAACCTATTCTAAAATCAATGGGGAAAAGGCACTCTAATTCAAATTTTAAAAAAAATATTGGGCACTCACAGAACAACACAAAAGGATAAAGCATTAGGAGGAGATGTTCTTCCCCAATCCACCTTGTCCCTAAGGGGTTTCACGGAAGTTTCTGAAACTCGGTTGGATTTACATGAATTTAGACTTCCTCATGGCTAGTTAACACATTCAGAAGAACCCCTGGTAATTTTCTTAGATTGTGCCACTTAAGTCTTTCAGGGGTTGCATGTTTGAATAACCTTTCCCACAAAAAGACATTCATATGGACAAATATAGGCTACAGCCCTCTCCCAGACATATATATATATATAGTGAGTTAGTTGGGCACAGCTATCAAAATTATTATTCCCCTCTTCCCTACTGCTGTTTGAAGCAGACAGTCTGGGGAAGAAAGGTGCTTTAGCACTTTCTTCTGCTGAATATATA
This sequence comes from Ctenosaura bakeri, assembly GCA_948474755.1. Lineage (NCBI taxonomy): Eukaryota > Metazoa > Chordata > Lepidosauria > Squamata > Iguanidae > Ctenosaura > Ctenosaura bakeri. Next base: position 432,814 of record CAOLHI010000282.1, read on the forward strand.
CCAGCAGTAGGGACAGTTCAGCCCTCCAGAATTTGCCAGCAAATGTTGCAACTCACATCATCCCTAGCCAGAATAACTAATGGGGTGAAGAATGTTGGGAGTTGCAGTCCAACAACATCTGGAGTGCTATAGTTTGGCCACCTCTTATAAATACCTTAATTTGACACTCAGGAAATTATTATGGAAATTCAGGGCTGGACTTAAATTCTTCAAGAAATAGAAAGCTAACCACGTTGATAAGTGGTGGCTTGCATGGCAGTGAGGTAATGAACCTGTCCTGGATTTTGGACCAACTTTTCAAGGTTTTACGAAATAGCTTGAGCATCTTGGATAGTTCTTGAAACATTGGCTCAAAACTCAAAGCAGATTCATCACCAAAGATGGAAAGCATATTCAAAAATATTCTAAAAGAGTCCTGATGAAAGCAATCTAAGACCGAAGAGAATCTTTGCAATTTGGGATGTGTTCTGTGCAAACTTTGTGCATGGTTGTCTCAAGCATGAAAAGTTTTTTTTGCCCTGCACATTAAATAAAAAATTTGCATTATTTCCTGTGCAGAAAATAACTACATCCAAACTTTCTGCAGAGGAAGTCCCGTGTCACTAATTGACTTTAAAACGGTATGATGTTGGAAGACATTTGCACTGTGAGAAGAAAATTAGGAAAATGTCTCATTGTCTCCTTTGGGAAGAAACTTAGCGAAGAATTACATCGCTATTCACCGTTCCACTGACAGGGAAACCAGCTGATGCCACTGGCAAGCCCACTTCCACATGGATATGGGATGTCAAAAGCTAAAGCTAATTTCCTTAGGAAAACATTCTGGATTTTTAACTCCTAAACTAAAAATGGACTAAAATTCAATTTTTATAAAATGTTAGTTTTAGAATTGTATCTGATCTTACACTTAAAAGAGAAAAAAAATGACTATAAAGGGACAGATGAACTGATCATCTACCCTAGTGTAAAAGAAACTTCAGCATGACTACTACAATGGGTCTTGCTTTAGGAAAAGATGTGTCTTACTAGACCTTGCAATCAGTTGCAAAAGCACATCTAGATAACTAGATCAGCACCAACTGATTCAGAACATATAAAGAACTGTTAGGATTGCTTTGATGGTATATTCCTTCAGGGCAGAATGGGGTTGGACTCGATGGCCCTTGTGGTCTCTTCCAGCTCTATAATTCCAAGATTCTATGAAAATTCTGTTTTCTGAGAAAGAAAAAAAGAGAGAGCAAATTTTTGTTAGTCCAGCGTTCTTCTCATCAGGGTTTTGCAACATTCAAGAAACATTTTTTTACCATTCCTTCAAATATTTTTGAATATTCTTTCCATTCTTACTCGACATTACAAATTGCCCTATTACGTGTGTAGAGGTATACTTTCTTAATTGGTGGGAGAACTGGAGCTGTCCAGATGTTGGATCACAATTCTCGTCAAGTCTTACCATTGGCTATGCTGGATAGGCCTGATGGGTGTTGTAGTCCAACATCATCTGGAGGACAACTCATTCCCTACACCTATCCTAAAGAAACTGAAAGTGGCTAACCATATCAAGACTTAATTACAAATATATCAAGGCATTGCTAAAATTCTACTACAACTACTGCTGGTAACACTGCTACTGAAATACTGTTTTGAAAACATTTGGAATAGATATTCCTTCCCTGAAAATAAATTTCTCTCTCTTCCTTAATCTCTCTCTCAATTGCTCACACGCAGACATATATTGTTGGAAAATATCTCCTGCCCTTGGAGAAATTCAGTGGTACATAGTAGATTCATTGAATCAATTCAGTTCAATGCATTTTGACTCATGTAATTGAGTCAATGGGCCTACTCTGGGTTCTATTAGCAATTGGATTTAGACCAATAATATGGAAATGAGAAAAAAATAGGCCCAAACCAGTGGAAGATAAATATACTTACAGCTACAACCCTATGTCCATTTAACTGGGAGAGACCCATCCTTTGCACTGAGATGCAGCACAGTGCAAACATGCTTCGAGTAGGGTAGTGTGTTATTTGCATTTCTTCAGGATTCAGCTCCACTGCATTCAACAGGCCTTATTCCCAACCGACTGTGCAAAAGATTTCAGCACATCTACTGGGGATGAAATTTCCATTGAGCTCAGTGAAATGTCTAAATAAACACAGATTGGTCCTTGCATCAGAATGATTTCAACAAGAGAATCCAGCAGGTCCTTTGTCCTCTCCCATTACAGTTCTCCAATTAGAATTGGGACACATCTGTGCTGTCCAATATCACTGAAGCCGATCCATCTCAAGTCAAAGACAATCACCCTGAGTGCCTGATTGAGCAGAAAGAAAAATCAATTGGGAAAGAGCAATAATTTGAAAGTTAGAAAACCAGAAAGGGCTGGAGAGACAAAATACAATGTTGATTTGGGAAAGGTCTTAGAACTTTCTGAACTGATCCAGTGAGTCACCAGGAGAAAGCGAGGCCTAGATGGAGAGAGGCAGGACTGTTCTGAAATGTATGTGTCTGTTCCTCAAGGGAGAGGATTGAGATTTAGCTTCTGAAAAGATGGAGCCAATGAAGGAGGAGTTTTTCTTGGTAGATTTCAAATGTGCTGTTCATGGATTCCGTTCTTAAGGCAACATGACATGTATATGGGATAATGAATGAATGTTGGACCGCTCTGCATGCATACTTGCCTTCCCAATGTGCTTATTATTCGGGTAATGAAGAAACAAACACATGTTTGGTGAACAAAATTCAATTTGCATGAGCTGGCTGAGGCATGCTGTGTCTGACAGGTAAGAAAGTTCAACTTTCTTTTTTTTTTCTTTTTTCCTTTTTTGGTCTGATTTCTGGATCAGTTCTGTCACTCCAGTCTCTTGCTGTTTGTGCCTGATACGCAACTGGAGCTAGGTTCCGTTTCATTTTGATTTCTTTCCTACGTAGGACAGCCAGTTGGACAGAGTACAACTCAGTAATTCTCATTTCATTTCCACAAAGGTGTGTCATTGGCATGTGAGAGCTAAAAAGTATATTTTTTCTCTTGGAGCTTGCAGTGCTATAAAGAAAGGGACGGCCAACCCAAACAGAAAGCACAATCATTTAGAGTAAATCCCTCAGAGAAGGAAAGAAAGTTCCTCATTAACTCTGAATATGGTACTTGGTTCTTGGCAAATATTCTTTCAGCTTGTTACCGGCCCCTTGCAAAGATTTGATATGTTTTGATACAAAGAAGAGCTGTGGGTTTTGCATGATCTTGGTGTTCCTAAAGGAATTGAACTACTTGCACATATGCAGTTCCTGGAAATTCCCATTATAACCACCTTCTATCCCTTGCCAGAGGGTATGGTGACCGTGATACTCTTAACAATATAAGTAATGCAAGTTTCCCTGTGCTTCTTCTGGCAATATTGGGGATTTCACTTTAATGGAGATCTTTGCATCCAGACGTACATTCAGGGAGAAACCCAATGAGATAGGATGACAAGTGCAGTGGAGAGACACTGATGACTGGTGGCTCTGAAGTCAGTGGGATGATGAATCCATCACAGGTTTTAATTAGAACTGTACTGTAGCTATCCAAGGTGCTGAAACTGTTTTTGGGGATTGGGTTTGGTACCCTGGATAGCTCCTTTGCCTAGATCAGATTTATCACAGTGCTGGTCTGGGAGCCAAAGATGGACATTGCCAAAGAAGCATAAGAAAGACATGCTCAGCTAGAACACTGTCAGGAGAAGCCTGAGAGCAGGGGAGTAGTCAGCAAGGTGTGTCAGCACCCATCTGTGTGCGATATAAGATGTTTTTAGATGCAATACTTACATAAAATATTACAGGATGCTTGGTATAAGTAACTAATTCATTAGTCCCAACAGTTAAGATAATGTTCCATATATATTTTTTCTCAGTAAGAATCAGTACAATACATATGCAGGCAATGGGAAAATGAGGAATGAAGTGACTGGAAGTAAATTGTTGCTGGGCTCCAACAGACAACAGGTGTTCCTGCTATGCTCTTTGGCACTGGGGAATGGAAATCCCCATGTGATGAAGGAGGCATTTCTTGAATTGTGTAAGGGAACCACACATCACCCTGCTTTTGTGGAACACTCACATCGCATCTCCTGTTTTTGCATCTGGAAGAGATTAGAGAAGTAATATCTCTAGGCCAATTTTTGGTCAACTCAGACATTCTATCATTTGCAATCCTGTCTTGTGGTTTCGCAGCAGCAGAGTTGCACTTCTTTACACAGAAGGACATATCTACTCATTTCAAGATATTGGGAAGGCTTGAATGCTGGAGTAAAGTCGGCTTGTTCTCAACTAGTTTTTCCTGAAACACATTTTCCCCTATAATGTACTTTAGAGCTGAATATAGAAGTGCAAATATGCCTCACAGAGCTAGTTTAACTTCTCTGAAAAATACATTGCATCCTGATGACATTCCAGCATGCAAAGGCAGATATACTCTGTTTGCAATGGTATACTCTGTTTGCAATGGCTGAGTTCTGAAGTCATCCATTCGTCTGCATTTCAAAAGTGCTCTCCAGCTACTATAACCTTGCAAAAGTAATTTTGCTGCTGTTCTTTGTATATTGTTCTTGCAGAAAGGCAAGGTAGATTGCCTCTCCACGAGGAGCCTTACCCCTTCCCAACCACAATTTAGCAAGAGTAAATCCCTCCCACCCCAAATTCACAAGTACCTGGTAGCATTCCTAATTCCCCATCGCTTTCATCCTTCCAGCTCCAGTTTCCATTTTTCTTTGTAAGGTGTTCACTTTGTGCTCTGGTGTACCGTGGGCCAACCTTAGAATTGGTTTTCAGCTTCCATTCTTAATTGATTTCTGCCAGACTTTTCTTCATGGTGGCCTCCATGGGGCTACCAGATCCATTCGGCTTCAACAAGTTCACTGCATCCTGTTGTCTTCATACCATTCCCAGGGACCATGTGAAGTGTCTGAGTAATAGCCAGGAACTTACCTCTGAGCATGGGAATGAATTTCCCTTTACTGTGAGAACAGCTGAAGTGTTCCTCTTGGAAAATTTCAGTGCATTTCAAGACAAGCTTAACAAAAGTTCTGGAGAATGTACAGTGGTTGCATTTTTGGAGATCCTGAAAAGGATGAGAGGAGATTAAAAAAACCTTTTTCTTCATATTCTTCTTATCGTTATTACCCAAATAGGAACCCCCAAATTTTGTCTCTGGTTTTGGTGATGAACTCTATCAGCTTCATTGGTCTGGCAGACGTGGACAGCTCAGAACTGATTGAGCTCTCTCCTCCCTTATTTTTACCCAAAAAAACCCTCCTCAGTACTGACGGTAGTTTCAGAGTCAGCCTGGCAGTCAATTGGCTCTGTGTTTTAGTCTGAACTGTAAAGAGTTTATCTAAGTTGCTGACACCTAGAGGTTCAGTACTTTGAGCAGAAGGATCTAATCATAGAATTATAGAATCATACAAGTTTGAAGGGTCAGCAAGGTCTATTTGGTCCAACCTCTTGCCCTGAAAGAATACACAGCTAAACAAAAGATGGCCATCCAAACAAAGATCTCCAAAGAAGGAAATTCCACCAATCTCCATGACAGTCTCTTCTGGTGTTAAATAGCTCTTACTGCGAGGAAGTTCATCCTATCATTTAGGTGCAATTTCCCTGCCATTTGAATCCATCGCTTCATGCCCTAGTCTCTGAAGCAGCAGAAAAACAGCTTGAGCCGTCTGCAACCTATTTCTTCCATCTTCAGAAGGTGCCTGCACAAGGTATATCGATGATGCTGGATCCTTAAAAGTTCATTTCCTTTAACATTCAGACTGAAACTCAGAGCAGATTCACCAACTCACTGACACGGGAGCTGTGAGTCTCAATGACTCTTTAAAGAAAGCCTCAGATAAGGTGCACCTCATCAAAATGATCTTGACAGATTAGAGAACTGGGCTAAAACTAACAAAATGAATTTTAACAGGGATAAATGTAGAGTATTACACTTCTGAAGAAAGAATGAAATGCACAGATGTAGTGACACCTTGCTTGAAAACAGTATGTGTGAGAGGGATCTAATGGACCACAAGCTGAACATGAGTGAACAGTGTGATGTGGCAGCTAAAAAAGCCAATGCAATTCTGGGCTGCATCAACAGGAGTATAGTGTAGAAATCAAGGGAAGTAATAGTGTTAATTTATTCTGCTTTGGTTAGACCTCACTTGGAATACTGTGTCCAGTTCTGGGCACCACAGTTCAGGAAGGATATTGACCAGCCGGAGCATGTCCAGAGGAGGCAACCAAAATGATGAAGGGTCTGGAAACCATGCCCTATGAGGAGAGGCTTAGGGAGCTGGAGATGTTTAGCCTGATGAAAAGAAGGTTAAGAGGAGGCATGATAGTCATGTTTAAATATTTGAAGGGATGTCATGTTGAAGATGGAGCAAGCTTGTTTTCTGCTGCTCCACAAACTAGGACATGGAGCAATGGATTCAAACTACAGGAAAGAGATTTCGCCTAAACATCAGGAAGAACTTCCTGACAGTCAGAGCTGTCCGGCAGTGGAATGTGCTGCCTTGGAGTGTGGTGGAGTCTCCTTCCTTGGAGGTTTTTAAGCAGAGGCTGGATGGCCATTTGCTGGGAGTGCTTTGAGTGTGTGTTCCTGCATGAGAGGGGGTTGGATTTGATGAACTTTGTGGTCTCTTCCAACTCTATGTTTCTATGATTCACCTAGTGTCACATCTGCTGTGTATCTGTTCTGCTATCTTTTCATATGGATCCTTTCATTTCAAGCATAACCCTGCCATACAATTCAGAGGAGTCGTAATACAACCACAGTAACTTTCAGAGTGTGTAAAACTTTTACAGTGTGTACATTTCACCTCTGCACCAGTCCAGCTCAGTTCTCAAAATCTGACCAATAATACAATGAGATTTTGCCTGACCCAGTAGAGTCAGGTAATAGCAATTCAAGCATTACATTCCCCTAATTTTTTTTTATGACAAAATAGCTCCAGCACGCTAAATTTTCAAGATACACTCTTTATGTATAATTAGAATTGCAATAACATCCGCTTTTTGCATAATCATAGGTATTTTAAGTGGATTTAGTTTGTTTGCCTGTTATTTAGCTCCGTGGTTTTAAACGTGTTTGTCCCCAGCTGAATAAAGATTTTTGGGGTTAGTTGAGAATCTATAAAATTTTAATTGCTTTTCTCTCTGGGGGAAATTATAAAACTACTTTTAATAAGTAACCTATGCAAATACTACTTTGTGGGTATGAAACTTTATGCAAACATGGATACCTCAAATTATGTTTTAGTTGCAAACTGGTTGATTCGATTTATTAACTTTTTAATGATTTTTCCCCCACTAAAAGAAAGATTTAGATTTTGCATCTGAATAAATTAGTTTCTTCATTCCCTGTAGATATTAGTTCTTTATAAATTGTAAGATGGCAAAAACTTGAGTTAATTGCTAATTCTGCACCTAAGCAAATTACTAGTTTAAAACAGTTTGTCTCTTTTCTTCCCAATTCATCCCTCCCTTGACATCTTTTGCTATAAATAAGCATTATTTATCTGCGCACAAGAATGAATTATTTTTCCTCCAGTCAACAGTAGTATCATTTTTTAACTCTTTTACAACAACCAGGGAAATGCAGAGAGAGATGTGTGTACTTATGTTTACGGCAGACACACACAGAACCTCTTCAGATGAAATTATTTGAGATTAAAATATGATTAACATTTAAAACAACAACAACATTAGCTTACTGCTGGGTCGTAAATCACAACCATAGCAAAAAGCAAAATTCTAGTTTGCCTTAGTAATGAAATCAGGTTGGACTCTATGATATCGTCCTATGCTTTTTAAGCCTGCGTTAATAGAAGATTGTTTCCAAGTTGAGAAAAATGGAAAAAATGGATTTTTTTCCATTCAGTGAGTATCCCACAGTTGCAAAGCGTGGGGTCACACTGACTGTGGGATTGTAGCGACTTTGTAAGAAAGCACAACCAGCAGATCGCTGCCATTGCATCCTCTTTGCAAGACTGTGACACCATGCAAAAAATGGCCTATGATTCTGTGGATGTATAGTCGTTGGATTTCTAAATAGATGCTTACATACAAAACTCTGGAAGTCGAATGTGCATAAGCCACAGAATTATGGCAGCTATTGTCACACATTTCAGTGATATCTAGATCTTCCTCCTTATTTGTCATAGTTGGAAATCTTGCTGAACACAAGGATGCCATAGAAATAAAATGAGGAGAGCACGTAGAGGTGACAAACTCAGAAAGAAATATAGATCATTGTTGAAGAAAGAAGATGCATTGCTAAGTAAAAACCACACAAAAATAAATTTAGCAGTGCTGTGGTAGAATGATGCCCTGTGACCTGGAGCATCGGTCCACCACCACCCTTTTATGAATGGCTTCAACATGTCATTAGGTTCAAAGTCAGTTTCCAGGCTCTGACACTGACTCATGAAGGAATAAATTTTTTACAAGCTCCAGTATCTTTTGCTCCGCAAACAAAATGAATGAAAACAAGAATAGATGTGATGAATTGCACATTTGCAGGGGAACAGGGAGCAAATGACATTTGTTCAGAATTCCTTTTTTAAGGTGGACAACAAATGCCTATGACTTTGCTGTGGTATGAGCTTTTTGCATATACGGTCATAATTTTCATTGTTAATCCCAGCTAGAGTAGACCCATTGAATCAATGGAGCTTACCTAATTGTTGTTATTCCAGCTTCTTGTTGTTTCAAATGAGTCCTATCTGTTTGAGATTTAGGCCATGATGTTTATTACCTTCCCCGCCCCGCGCAAAAAAGTGAGCCCAGTAAGAAGGACTACAAGTTTGGCACCATTGTGATCTGCCGTCTAGCTTTTCCACCTTGGCCATAGAGAGCTAGAGAGCCTTTAAAGACTTTTCCGTCTACCCCATATCCCAACTTATCAGGAAGAGAAGAGATAGTGTGCTCTGAATCCTCTTAGTTCATCCCAATTAGAGAAGACCCAGTAAATCTGCCACTGAAAGATGAGTCAACACACAGGTATATTTCATTGATTCAATGGATCCGCTCTAGTTGGAAGTAAATAATAGGATCAAGGCTGGAGTTCCCAGCACCCAAGCAGAACTACAGATGTTAGAATAACAAGGAATTATCAGTCAATACATCCACCTCTTGGAAGAACAAATGAGTAGAGACAGTCTTCTTCTTGCTGGGATGTCAATGAGAAGTTCTTCACCATCCTTTCAAACTTGGGGAAAGGAGAAGGGAGGACACAAATAGTCTTGATGTCATCTGGTTCCAATGTTGTCCTTCATGGCGTTAAACCAGTCTCAGCATGGCAGCAGAGCGTATTTGTCACTTTGTCATTTGCATGATCACTAGAATGTGCGTAATGCTGTTCTTGGATTTCAACAGATCCATCACATTGACCCACTGAATGGCTTGCTTGAACTGAGTCCACGGCTGAACTCCTTCACACTGACCACCTACCTGTCCCTCTCCTCTTTTTGTGTTTTATGACTTGATGTGTTTCATCTCAGATTGGAATAAGGCAATGTACCGTCCCTTCGTATGAACATAAATCATGAATATGTATACAGTTGGCGGTGGAGGGCAGCTGTGGATGTATATGTGTGTCATCTGATAAACAATCTTCACACAAGGGTGTTTCCACAAGGCATAATCGTAGTACTGTGATAGCATTTTAATCACCATAAGACCCTTATATGGACCCCTGACACTGTTGTTCCTTTTTTTTTGTTTTTTGTTTTTGTAATGCGCTTAAGACATCTTTTCCAGAGAACTCTAGTACTGTAGTTCAGGGGAGTGTACTTTAGAATTGTTTGTTATTGTTATGTGCCATCAAGTTGGCATTGACTTTTGGTGACCCAATCAATGAGACTTCCAAGGGCTTCTAGCCTGCTCAGGTCTTGCAACTTCAGATCCATGGCTTCCTGGATTGAATCCATCCATCTGTAAAAATCTAAATCCTTCACCACTGCTGTAGTGGTGAAGTGTGAATACACGAGTGGCAGATCTTTTCATTTGTGCTACCTGTTAGTGTGGTAAACACGAAATAATATGTATGTTCAATAAGGGTTTATTTAATCATTCTTGCCTGGAGCAGGGCAAAGAAGAACTCATGAACCTGTCTGATATAGGTATTACTATAAAACCCAACAGCAGAGTCATTGGTGCTGGCTTATGATCATTTCTATGTTTTTTTCTCTCTCCTTGCCCCAAACAGAGTTGCAAAACCAGGGTATTTCTAATTATTTCATTTATAGCATGACTTTATTCCATGATGGAGACTCAGGAAGTGTACCATAGGCTTTCCGAGAGATTCCCCTTCCAGGCAGTGCACAAGCTTGGATCTGCTTTGCTTCATGGAAGCTACTGCATCCCAGGCCTTCAGAGAAGGTCTTTGGACATGGCCCTTGGACTTTAAAAGCTTTTTAGAACTCCAAGAATTAGGCAAAAGGGATCATAAGAACTTCTGAAAGCCAGCATCAGTTATGTTTCTGTGAAAGCAGTCTAGAAAACCATAAATAACACATCTCCTCCTCCATCGTGGAATACTGTGTGCAATATAATTAATGTATGGAACTCCTGCTGTTTCCCATATTTAAGTCAATAGAAGAAGGAAGTCATAGCCACGTACAATTAATAGGGAAGTCCTGACAGAAGTTAAGCTCCTAATGCACACATAAGCGAAATACTGCACAGGGAGATTTCTTAAATCATGTCCTTTATAGGTCATAAAAACTTGAAGGAGTTGGGCTTCTGACCTTCAGTAATGATGTTTTGCACCATTCCTGTGGCTACGCACCCAAAACTATCCACCTACTACATCCCAAGGTTAATTAATATAATCTCCAATAAGAGTTTTCAAAGTTTGTTTTTTGTTTAGATTTAATGAAGATCTGACAATTTGAGTCTACAAGGCTTAGCATAGGTGTTTATTATAGCTTGTGCAGGTAGTTATGAAACAAGCAGGTTTTTTAAATTCTTGTTCTATTTTAATAGAATACGTGATAGAGTATATAAGGAATACAGTATATCAGAACAATGTACCCAAAAGTACATGGTAACTGAAGCCCGTTTAGTGACTGTTTCTGTGACAAAATGTCAGTGTTTCATTTATTTCCTGAGATTTATAGCTTTTCCCTGAGACAGCAAACACAGCATCTCTGAAAACCAGAACCACACAAATACAGAGATACACACACACGTATTTGCTTTTCTTCAGCTGCGTGGGATTATATGGGAATGAGCCCCACCACACAAGCCATTTCCACACTAGACTGTTATAGTGCTATTATTCCACTTTCAACATCCTATGGAATCCTGGGGTTTGCAGTTTAGGGAGGAACATTTAGAATTCCCAGCCAGAGAGCTCTTTGGCCTTGGTAAACTACAAACCCAGAATTCTACAGGATGTTGAAAGTGGAATAATAGCATTACAACAGTCTAGTGCAGAAATGGCCACAGAGAGGATCTTACATTTGAGGAAGCATGTGTACCTAGGATTCTTTTCTTTTCTCAATCCTGTGCTAAAAGAAAAGAAGAAGACAGAGTACTTTTTCTCTAATAGTTATGTTGAAGCAAGAAGGGCCAAGCTACATTTGCTGGAGTCCCCTCCGTACAGGATTATTGAAGATCTAGAAATGCTTTCCCCATTTCTGTTTCGAGCCAGCCTTTAGCTGAGACACAGAGTTATGCAATAAAAGCAAATTGTCCAAGAGGTATATATGTTTTCGAGGAGAATTGCTTTCACTTATTTGTTGATCCCTCCAGAAGACATGGTATGCAATTTTATGATTGCATCGTATCGATTTTTCATATCCACCAACTTTTTAGTGGGGAGGAAGGAGTGAGTTCTCCAAAACTGGTTTCTGTAGGAAAACACTCCTCTAAACAGGCAGGGGCCTTTTTTGTTGTTGACTGTCATCAAATCAACTGTGACTTATGGCAAATCTGTGAATAAGAACTTATAAGACACCCTGTTATTAGCTGCGCTGCTTAGATCAGGACTGGGGCTGCCTTCTTTGCATCTACTTTACTGTAATGTGGTCTTCCTCTACTCTCATTGCTGTCCACTTTGCCAAATATTATTGTCTTTTCTTAAGATTCATGCCATCTCAGGATGTGTCTAAAGTACAAGAACCTGAGTTTAGTTATTTTGATTTCTAGGGAGTGCTCATGCTTCAATTGCCCTTGGACCCATTTATTTGCCTTCCGGACCATATCCATAGAACTCTCCCCCGGAACCACATTTCTACTGAGTTGATTTTCTTCCTGTCAGGTTTCTTCCCTGTCCACATACATAGGAATTGGAAAGGGAGGTAGATATCCATTCTATTCCGGGCATTTATGTCCCATGGGTTTGTTCTACCTAGCATTGTCCCTCTGTGTATTTGCATCCAAGACCACAGTTGGCTTATGACAACTCTATGAATTCCATACAATGCTTTATGGCAAGGAATACTCAGCAATGGTTTGTCACAGCCTTACTCAGAAGTATAGCCTATAGCACCTAGAATTCCCTGGAAGTTTCCCTTCCAAGTACTAACCTGGCCTTCCAAGATCAGATAGAACCTGATCCCTTCAGAGGAATTAGATTTCTCAACCTTGCATTGTACTTCTAAAATTCTGAGCTGATCAGTAGAATATCTGAAATAAATTATGGTCTCAGAGCATGCAGGCAAATCTTTGACGAAGGCTTCACTTTCTCAATAGGTTGTCATTCTTTTTTCTTCTCAAAATTACTGGTGTTCCCTACTTTGATATTCCTGGAGTGATGGAATCACCAGCCACATCTGAATGGATGAGATTCTTTTTTCAGTGCATTTCATGAACCAGACTACCTTAGAACTCCAATTTTTAGTTTTCTGAAAGTTGTGGTATAGTCCTCAAAAAATGAATGTCTCCAAAAAGGGTATTTTTTTGGCAGAAGCAGAAGGAAAGCCCTGCCCCAAGTTGATGTCTTTTGAACAAGGAGAACAGAAAGGCTTTGTTCCATATGGAGGAACATCACTTGAAAGTGCATATGTTTGCAAAGGTATACCCAAACTTGTAGACCATACAAGTATTTTGAAAAAATAAACATGAACATATTATGAATTTTCAAATGAACAAGACAAAGATGAACAGCCTAAGGCAGGAACAAAACAGAACCAACTAAAGAATGGAAAATGAGGACATGAGAGAAACCGAGCTTGCTAGATTGATCCATCCCTAGTCTAAGCAAACATTCCTTTTGATACATTAAAAAAAATTGTACGTCTATCTGCTATTAACAACATGATCAGTCCTCATGGAGAATGCATGAGGAGAAAAAAAAATCTAGCGATGCTTCACTTATCTGAAAATAACGTGCATGTACTAGGAAATCATGCCAAACACATGCCTAGATTGCCCCTTGTGGTCACATTTTGTTCTGCACCTGTAGCATATATAAGTGGCTTCCCAGCAGACATGCTCATGACATGAAAAACATGTAGTATATCACCACTTTCCACTTACTGTTCTTTCTCCCTTCAAAATTGCTCTTCTAGGGTTGTCTACAAGGATATCAGGTGTTCTCCCCATCAGATCAGTCATGGCGTACCAACTCATCTAGAAGAGTTTTTACCTTCAGAATTTCCTTCTCTAATGGCCAGCCAGTTCACTAAGGGGTGACCCCTTAGTTCATATTTGGGGAAGTAATTGGACCCAAAAGGCTAGGTATTCCATAGAATTATAGAATCACAGAGTTGGAAAGAGGCACAAGTTGCATCCAGCCCTAACCCGTGCCATACAGGAATACACAACTAAAACTCTCCCAAAAGTTGCCCGTCCAACCAAAGTTTGAAGCCTTCCAAAAATAGAGAGTCTACTACCTTTCAAGGGAATCTATTTCCATGTCAAAAGGCTCTTGTAGTAAAAACAAGTTCTTCCTAATGTTTAGGTGGAATCTCTTTTCTCGTAATTTAAATTCTGCAAGAATTGCCATTCAGTTCACATAAATGTGGTGGTAAATCTTTGTCTGGAATATAACACTTCAACCAGCAGACGATGTAAAGGGTATCATTGCTTCATGCAATACACTGCCATACAATAATATTCCCTGCTTATAGAAACTCAGCACATCAAGGAGAAAACTGGCCTAGAACCTTTCTCTTTCCTTTCAGTGTGTCTATGCGCAGGGTGCTTGTTTGCACGGACAAGTGTCGTCGCCTGCTGTTTGCTCCAGTTTCTAACCACTATGGTATCAGCATATCTAGAATATATCTCCATGAGGGTGTCGCTTCAGAATTCACAGACTTGCAGTTATAAAAGTGTTGTTTGAGAAATTTTTTCAGGTTAACATGTCAGTGTGAACTTCTTGATTTTTTTGCTTCTGGAACTTAAGTGAAAACGGAAATGCAAGCTGTCACCGAATCCCATACATTCCTTTGGAGAGAAAAAGTGTGATAATCCCCTCCTTGCATAAAATATTGTGTACATTTGAAGAAATGGGCAGCAAAATGACTATTTGTAAATGTACAATGAACACAGCAACACTTTATTCATTGGAAAATCAGATGGAAATTATACGTTTTTGGAAAAAAAGTGTGGACAGAAATGCATGTTTTGAAAAAAAATGTGCATGGCAATTTGGATGTATTTTCATAAGGCTTTTTTTTTTTTTTTAAGTGCAAAGTAGGATGAAGGATTGGGACAGAATTTCCTTAGGGAAAATGGAACCTGTATGGAATGAAGCTTGTTTGAATTACCCCCACCTAATTTATAGGCATTCACACTATTATCATGCTGCTACCACTATTCCATGCAGAGAGTGAACTTCTAGAGGAGTTAGGAAGAAAATCAGCATGATTTAAATTAGGCATCCTGCAAAATTCAGCACAGAGATTTAAAAGTGGGGATGGTAATTTACTCAGGTCAAGAAACAGGGCTAGCAATTAGAATATGGACCAGGTGGAGTCCGCGGTCTTATTAATATGACTTAGGGCCTCTCTGCCCAACACTGCTCTGGTGCTATTATTCCACTTTCAACCTCCTATGGAATCCTGGGGTTTAGAGTTTAGGGAGGAGCCTTTAGGATTCTCAGCCAGAGAGCTCTTTGGCCTCAGGAAACTGCAAATCCCAGAATCCCACAGGGTGTTGAAAGTGGAATAATAGCACTATAAGAGTGTAGTGCAGAAAGGCCCCAAGATTTTGAACACCCTTGCTAATGTTCTTTCATGGAGGCCCGGGGGATCGAATGGTTAGCACTGGACACAATAAATTACCTAATTGCTAATTTGGGAGCTCAGAAAAAAGAAAGAAAGAAAGAAAGAAAGAAAGAAAGAAAGAAAGAAAGAAAGAAAGACTCCCATTTTATGGACTCAAAAGTAAAAATGTTCTTGCAAGTTGAAAATATCTTGCAGGAGTCGCCTTTTTCCCTTTGATGTATTTTTAATCCCAAATATATCAATACCTCCTGGGGTTTTGCTGCTAAGAATCAGATCCCTCTATACCACCTGGTTTCAAACAAGACGGAGAAACAAAGCCACACTGGGAAAGTCATAACTTCACTTGGCAAGAAGCAAAGCGTTCCTATCTCAGGGCTTCACAAATAATTTGCTAGCAGGGTGCAGTTAAAGTTTTTGGACACTCACCTGGAGCAGAAATGAACAGATTTCAGGCTTCTGGGATCTCCTTCAAAAACAATAATTCTAAAATTAGAATTCGGGACTCTGTGATTGGTAAAAGTCAAAGACAGAACTCTAGAAGTTTAAGCTCATGAATAAGTTGAGAGTGCCAGAATATATCTGAGTTTACGGTCCTTCCACACAAAACTGCACTCCTGACTGCCCAAACCTTTTCATATTTACAGTTATTAGTCTTAACTAAAGTAGATCCAGACAGACCACATGGTGTAATGATTTGAGTGTTTGGACTATAACTCTGGGGCCATTTCTGCACTAGGCTGTTATAGCGCGATGATTCCACTTTCAATATCCTCTGGAATCCTGGGGTTTGCAGTTTCGGGAGGGGCCAAGCAGCCCCTCCCGAAACTGCAAACCCCAGGATTCCAGAGGATGTTGAAAGTGGAATCATCACACTATAACAGGCTAGTGCGGAAATGGCCTGGGAGACCAAGGTTCAAATCCCCACAGTCATGGAAACCCAGTGGATGACCTGGAGCGAGTCACATTCTCTCAGCCCCAGGAGAAGGCAGAGACAAATATTGCCCAGGAAATCCAGTGATAGGTTTGTCTCAAGATTGCTATAAGAACTAGAAGGCACATAACAGCATCAACAACACAACAACAAAGAGTAGGTTCATTAAATCAATGTTAAAAATATGTTTATTGACACAATTTTTCTATATCTAAAAAGGACTACAACAAAAACATATGTAAAACACAACCCAAGAGAAACCTAACACAATACAAATCAGAAAGGGGGCACAAAGACAAAATGCAACACACACAAAATAAACCATGACTACCAACTTAGGTACTTCCAACCCTTCTTAAAGTGGGAATGATAATTAACTTAATAACACTTTTTCTAATCTGTTCTAAATATTGCATTAATAAACATCACCTATAAAAGCTCTAATCAAAAATTCCCCTGTTTCATAAACCCATTTTCATAACCTTCCTCTAGGATCCCTATTTCTCCTACTGTCTAAACAAATGCATTGTTAGCATCTACATTTTATTCCACGGTTTGCTTTTTAATAAAAGCCCATTGTTGCCACCCTTCTTTCTATATTTAACATCAGCGACCTCCTCTCCTTCTTAAACCTTTCAATGCTTTCAATGTCCAAAACATTGACCATTTCCACACTATCCACGCGGCCCCTCCCGAAACTGCAAACCCCAGGATTCCAGAGGATATTGAAAGTGGAATCAGCGCACTATAACAGGCTAGTGCGGAAATGGCCAGTGTTTTAACTTACCAGATTCCTGCTGACTCTGTGGATTTGCTCTGTTTTGGTCTGACAACAAATTTAGGCCATTTTTGTGAAGATAATTCAGGATGATGTGGAGTATGCCCTTCTGTGTTTGGTGTAGTTAGATAGATAAGAATCAGAAATCCTTGCTAGTCCATTGCAAATTACCTAAAGACCTACCAGTGCACCCAATATGACATTCTGCCCATCTTTTGTTTCAAGAACTGTGATGTAAGCAACCGTTGGACTACAACAGCCCAAATCCTCAGCCTCACCACAATTGTTTGGTGGATTCTGGGAACTGTAGTTCCTTTTGTGATTTGTCTTGTTTGCATTGTAAGCCCAAGGGCAGAGAGCAGTCAAATGAGCAATTTGCTCTTTGAGAAGTCTTTGATGCTGAAGGGAAGGTATAAGTACAATAAATAGATAAATAAATAAATCTCATCCTCTTCTTTGGATGTGGGATTCAAGGCAGCTTCCATCAGATCAAAGAAAAATTGTTTAAAATTCACAGAATACAAAAGTTAAGAGATTATTAAACTGTTTAAAAATTAAAACTAATTAAAACATAAAGCATTCCCCCTCCTTTTTTTTTTTTAAGCACAACAAAATAGCTGGTAGAAAGTACGGCACATTGTTTAAGTGGGATGGGCCTTATATTCTCAGTCCTCAAATGCTGTTGAAACAGAAGGGCCTTCATCTGTCTGCAGAATGAGAGTTGGGATGGTGTCAGTCTGTCTCTCTGTGAAGGGATTTCCAGAGCCTGAGAACAACCACTCTGAAGATCCTCTGCTGTGTTCCCACCAGATATACCTGTCAGGATGGTGGGACAGAGAGAAGGGTCTCCTCAGCAGGTCCGTAAGGGAAAACTTGCTTTTGTTGTGTGCCTTCAAGACATCTCTGACTTAAGTCGACCCTAAGGAGAGAGTATCACTGGGTTTTCACACCCAACATCAACCAATGGGTTTCCATGGCCAAGTGGGGAATCAGACCCTGATCTCCAGAGTCATAGTCCAACAGCCAAACCACTACACCAAGGTATCATAGAATCATAGAAATGTAGAGTTGGAAGAGACCACAGGGGCCATCCAGTCCAACCCCCTGCCATGCAGGAACACCCTCAAGCACTCCCAACAGATGGCCATCAAGCCTCTGTTTAAAAACCTCCAAGGAAGGAGACTCCGCTACACTCCGAGGCAGCATATTCCACTGCTGGAGTTTTCCAACATGTTCTACTTTTTGCATTTTAAATCAAAAGATATGTTCTGCCTCCTACAAGATAGCTGCAACCTTCATTCATCAGGAAAAACAGGGACGAGCACAAGATCTCCAGTAGCAGAGTTGTTAGAGCTAAGCATTCATAGTCTGGATATATAAGTCAGTCAGATTCAGAAACAACATGAATAATGGCAAAGAATCTTTCCATCCTTATGCTGTGCACACTGTGTTCTGTATGCTATGGGCTATATATGCATGGACCCTTAGTTGCTGGCATCATATTGCTAACATCCACTGGAACAAGTTGGACAATACATGAGGAGTGTTTTTTGGGGGAAGAATAAAGCTACAATCAAATCCAAGTGACAGCAGTTGTTCATGTGAAAGAGTTGCATCTGTGAAACCATTGCGCATTGCACAGAAGGATGGGAATGCACATTGCCTCTCTGCATTGCTGTTGCACATAGCGTATTGCAGTTGCACAATGGGCTGGCAGCCATGCACATAGACTTTTATTTCACACATGCTGGGCTATGGTGGTATTCAGGATAGGGGATGCACAACATACTTTTTCCAGCAGGTATTTAGACGATGCTGAAGTGATGTAAGATTTTATCCAATATGTCTTACCAGGGAATGGGTTCTTTGCCACCTGCTCATCATGCTGTAGTGAAGTCATTTTTCTCCACATTTTTTCTTGAAGGAAACAATGAGAAATGTTTAACTATGTTCTTTCTGCTCTGAGGAAATACCTGAAAATTACACTGTTTATGAGGCTTATTTACAATTCAGGATTTCTTCTGCAGAAGATTTCTATGAATTTTTTTTTCTACAGAGAACAGCATTTTATGCGTTGAAAATGACATTTTCTGAACAGAAAATTATTTTCGTATGCAGAAATATTATTTCATGTGCAAAAATGTTGTTTCCTTTGCAGAAAATGTTCTCGATACAAATTCAAATGTTGTACAGAACAAATATTCAGTTAGAACATTTTATGTGTAGGAAATAATCCTTCTGTGTAAAATCTTATTTTCTGTTCAGTAAAAGCTGTTTGATGAGCGAAAACAGTCACTTGCAAAAGTTGCACGGAATAAGTACCAAACTGCGAAAATTGCAGTCAGCCCAGGATTTTTCTTGTTAAGTTTTCTCAGCACATGAAACAGATATATATTGTTTTTTACCATTTTCAAAATGTTTCCGTCTGTACCATGCTGCTTCCAGGAGCAGGTCTTCCCCAACCCTAGCTGTTTCATAGGTTGATACTGCTATCAGTGTAGAACATATAATGGGATATGCCATATTGGAAGGTAGCTAGGAGTATTTTGGTTCATTTCCGAGCAGCAATATCCAACCAGAAGAAGTGCAAGGAGGTTTTGTTAGGATTTTTTAAAAAATGTAATGGTAGAAATGCAGACTTCTTTTAATGACCCTGGCAATACTCAAGTGTCAAGTTCTTGTGGCTCTACATAAGAGCCTTGATATTGAGATGAAGGATATGGAGCTAAAAGATATGATTCCCCTCAGGCCCTCCCAAAAAACTGGTCTCCATCTATTATTAGGAGAGCATCATGCTAGGTCAGACATTAAGGCAAGTGGAATATGTGCAATTAAAAAAAAATGCATTTTTCAGATAACAAAGCGTACTCAACACAATCACTCACAGGGAATGACTATAGCAGTCTTTTAGACCTGGAATGGGTACCACGAAGGGGATGCCAGATCATCATTTGCTGTTTCTTTCCTGCATTCTGATTTGGCAGCCAAAGGAGGGTTGATCCCAACTAGCTGAATGGTTAAAAGAAGGGAACTTTTCTTTTTTAAGGGAGGGGCATGCATTGCATAGACATTTTCTGCAGACACTGTTAACATAAGTTACATACCAATGGTATATATAGAGAGAGAGCTTTTTGAAAAAATAGAATATTGCTACTTCAGAGGTGTTTTCTGTGTATACCGAGGCAGTTGTCAGTGTGTTTTGCTGAGTTTTGAATAAGAATTGCCGCCAGCACGTTATCTTGGGCATACAGCCAGCAAGAGAATTGTTTGCATGTCCCCGTGTCCTATAGACATGAGGTTGTGACATGGGATTGTCTCCGTACACGGCACTCATTTTGTGATGAATGTTCAGCCCTGTGTTTCCGTGCAGCTATAGACAGCCAGCCAGACTGTGTATCCAAGATAAGATATTTTATAAAACCAGGTATCAAAAGAATGTGGAGGGGGCTGCACAGAGAATATCTTCAGAAAGTGGCAGTTAGCATGTGCTCTTTTTTGTCATCTGCATGCTCCAGGATCTAATTCATTTATTTGTGCTATAAATTGCAAGGGAAAGGTCACTTATTTCTCCAGATCATTTATCACTTTTTTTTTATTTTTTGCATTCTGCTAAAAATATGCAAAGCTCTTGATGGTTTTGTGCATTCGTTCACACATGCGGGTTCATTCACTGACAACTGATTGCACTATCAGGGGCTATCTGGCATGTCAGAATGAACCTTTGCAAATCAAATGGCATCCAAGAGATGGGATATCATTTAATGAGCTCCTTAAAAACATCACCCCACCGAGACCTGGTTCACACAGTGAAGCAGTGATTGATCAGGTAAAATGCACAGAGATGCCCATAGTATGTGTGAACCAAGCCATAGTGTCTTTTTGTTTTCAGAACGCTGAAAGTGACTTCACCCAATTTGTTTTTATTTATTTAAAGTATTTCTATGGCACCTCCTAGCTTGCAAGGGCTCCCGAGGCAATGGACAAATAAATAAAAAAAATACAAAGAGAAAACATTTTTTGCATCTCTGCTTCTTCTTCTTTTTTAATTTTAACTTTAATGACATTTCTATAGTATATTTTTATTGAATAAGAAAGAGAAAATTGTCACTAACAGATAACAGATAGCTTTGTACTATTACCTACAGAAAAAAGGAAAGAGAAATAATATTAACAAATTTCTTAACATACTATAGATTTACAATATATTCTTTCATATATCAGAAATCAATTTAATATTTCCTTAGTCTCCTTTAATTGATTCTCCTGAATATAGTTTATATAGAGTATTAAAAAACTAGGTTATTTATGTTAGCTCCCTTCTCACTCTTCATGACATACAACCAACAAAATTTAACAAGTAACAGAAAATTAAACATGAAAAAGAAGCAGAGAGAAATGAAAGAAAAGGAAAATAAAAAAGGAAAATATAACTATATGTGAAAAATGACAAGAAAAAAATCTATCTTTTATTAATGCTTTAAAAAGATACTAAAATAAAAAGCATACTTTTAAAACCCCTAAAAAAAGTCTAAAAACAATTATCATATCCCATTTTAAAACAGCAGTTTCAAATATGGAATGTAGTGCTGGACAGCGCTATTTTTGGCTGCCCGCTGAAAGCTTAATAGTGATGGAGAAAAGCAGAGTTCCTTGGATAGGTTGTTCTACACTTGAGACAATGAGATTGTAGAGTTTTGGGGCTAGCCTTGTTGAAGAACTGCCACAACCCACACCCCGAGAAGAGGTCCTCTGTTATCTTTGAGGGATCCAAAACCCCATTCCTCTGTTACTCCTCCTCCTTCTCCTCCTCTTCCATGTTGCTGACTGTTCACAAACCTTTCCATTTGTGTGAGCTGTAATGAAGATGCGGAGAAGGAGAAGCAGCTTCTACCAACCATGGCCTCTTGTTCTAAGCAGTTGTGATGAAGAGGTAGAAAGAACAAGAAGATGGTCAATGTCCAGAGTAGTCAGGCCCACTGGGAGAAGGGCATCTTTCCCATGCCACTACTCCAACATCTAGAGTCAACACTGAGGCTGACATCAAGCTGGGAGTGCTTTGGTTGAATATCCCTGCATGGAAGTGGTTGGACTTGTTGACTCGTTTGGTTCCTTCCAACTCTATGATTACTGATTAGAGGGGTGAATACAGGCCACTTATTTGACCCCTCCAGGTTACCTTTATCCAGATCCCATCTCCTGGGGATGAGATAATGCCTTTCTTCCCCATTCATGCAGCAATACTACTGGATGCCTCTGTGTTTGGAAGTAAGTTCAGATGGTATGGTATTGTTCATTGGGAATTTTGGCATTCCATATGGCCCCTGGACAGAAGTAAGGGCAGCAAATTGTTCCATGGACCTGGCATGATTGTCCATCCCTGGTAGGGAGGGTAGGGAACTCAGATGTGGAGGGTATATTAGTTGGACCCTGAGACCATGTACCTAAAGGTCCAAAATCCCTGAACCAGTGAAGAAGAAGAAGAACATGGGATGGTATGCTCTGCTATTTGTCATCAAGTTGACTTTGTCTTATGGCAACCCTTTTAATGAAAGATCTCCGAGACCCCTGACATCAACAAACTTGTTCAAGTCTTGCAAACTCATGGCTGTGGCTTCCTTGATTGAATCCATCCACCTGTAAGGCAGTATCTTTTCCTACTTCCTCCCACTTTACTAAGTACTACTGACTTTTTCAATAAGTGATGTCATCTTGTGATATGTCGAAAGTATGACAGCCTCAGTTTAGCTTGCTAAACAGACACAGAAAACACATATTCTGAGCTGGGAAGAAAGAGATAACCCTGTGTGTTCCTATTTGCTTCTCTTTTCAAAATCTGATTCTTTCAGCTGAAATCCTAGATGGGACATTCTTGAGTGCAAGTAGCCCTGTGCCTTTCATCTCCACAAGGCAGCTACCAAGCCCCATTAGGCTGCTGCCACGGCCATTAACTGGTTCTTGAGTGCGGATTAACCCAGCAGTAGGGACAGCCTCTTGTTCCTCCTTCACTAGGGAGGGATGGAAGAGGAACAATATCACTGTTGTTCCTCTACCCTTCATGAATACATGTTCCTCCTTCTCTCCCTCCCATTGGAGCAGTAGACCCACATGGCTTAGCAGCTGCCCAGAAAGGTGGTTCTGGATGTGGTACATGAGGCTAGAACAACCTTTTGTATCCCATGCCAAGGAGCACAAGTATGTGTGTATGTGCCTTCAAGCCACTTGTTGACTTATGGTGATCCCATGGATTCCCAAACTCCATAGTCAGAACATTGGTTCAAATGCCTAGTATTGGCATAATTGCTTGGCAGGGCTTGCTAGGATTGCAGGCAGGATTTGATCCCAGGAACCGAACCTGGAATGTCTTACCTTCGACACATGGACTCCACCAAAAGTCATGGTGCATAACTAACCAGACCTGCTGAGTGTAATCAAGGTTGCTGGATGACATACTCTCAAGCTGTGGATGTAAATTTTCACTGATTTCATTCCGACACACAAGAACAGGCAATTTCAAACGTTTTGAAACTGGGTCCCTTGTTGGGAAAAAGACAGGATATAAATTAAATAAATAAACAAATATAAATAACCCTGACTCTGATAGTTTCTGTGCATTTTGTTTGAAAATTAAAACATGTTGCACTTTGGGATGTCTTTGTGAAAAATCCCCCCAAAAAACTGTGGGATTTTTTTGTTTTTGCTGGGAAAGTGGTTTTGCATAGGCCTCTGCATGAAACACAATGTTTGCTGCACAAAACATGCTTGAGTTTGACAAAACTTTTTTTGTTTTTGATTTTTTGTTTTTTTGCAAGCACATCTATCTATCTATCACTTTGCAAAAATGTCCCTAAATGCAACATCTTACACCAATTAACTGTTTGCTCAACAAGGGCCCTTTCCGCACCTTACCTTCTTCTGGCACGTGTGGGGTTCATGCAAGCAGCCTCTGGTGAGAAGC
Source organism: Ctenosaura bakeri (assembly GCA_948474755.1). Lineage (NCBI taxonomy): Eukaryota > Metazoa > Chordata > Lepidosauria > Squamata > Iguanidae > Ctenosaura > Ctenosaura bakeri. The sequence continues at coordinate 456,676 of CAOLHI010000282.1, forward strand.
TCTCATGTCCAGGATCCTTTGGCTCCACATGAGCTGCCTGCTCATGCGAAAGCCCCGCCTCTTCCTTCCGCAGCGCAGCCTGGGAGTTTCCCAGGCTGCATTGGGGCAGGAAGCACGACCGGCACAGCTCCGGAAGCTCCACATGCCAAATAAGTATGTGTGGGGCCCAGGAGCAATGCGCAATCATGCACCATTTTTGGCTTCTAGCCAAAAATGAAAAAGTGTGTGATCAGTGCCTGCTAGCCCCTGGAGCATCACGTGATTGTGAATGCATCTTGTGGATTGCTCCTCACAATTGTGTGATGCTCCAGGTGCCCTTTCGCATGGAAAATGCCATGCAAAAAGGCCAAGGTGTTTTGGTATGTCCAGAAACCATTTCTTTTTGAAAATAGAAAACTTTTGTATATTCTGTGCATCCTTCTTTCAAGCTGTTCTCTGATCTGTAGCAGCTTGGTACCTCACATTTCACTTGCTACCCATAGTCGACAGGGATTCTTTGAAAGTGAATGAGCAAGTGTGACGTCTTTTGCCCTCTCCATTGGAGAATGGAGCATCAAACTCCACAATTTGTGTGGTTTACCAATGAGGCACTACCAACAATTCCATTCCACAGATATTAATTGATAGGAATCATTGCACAGCTCCCAAAATCCAGCCTTCCCACCCCTTTGTTCAGGGTCCCTCCCCAGAAGGGCTAGCAGTCTCTGGATTGCATCAAGGTCAGCTGCCAGAAGAAAGATAAATAAAGGGAGGATCATATTCTTCCCATTCTGAAACCCGTAGAGATGGGTCAGCCTATGCAGAATCAGGCCCTGAGAATAGAAATGGATAGAATATAAATAGCATTGAGGAAATCCTGATGAGAATTCCCACCTGATGAAAATCTGAGTTCTCTGCAAATTCTCTGAAAAATTTGCACATGTTTTTTTTAAAAAAAAGAAAACAGCATTTTCTATACAGAAATATTGTTTTCTGCAAAGGAAAAAAAGAAATGCTATAATTGGGGACTGATTCTGTGCAAAATTTGCATGTGGTCCATTTGCACCAAAACCAGTATTTTAAGAGAAGACAACTTTTTTTCCCCACAAGAACTTTTTTTTCTATGCAGAAATACTATTTTTTGTGCATAAAGTGTTACTTGCTGTGCTGAAAATGTGGTTTTCTGTCTCAATGAACAAAATGTGAATTTTGTACAGGATAAATCCCAACGTTCAACTAGGCTTCGAAAATGGTGTGGTTTACAAGGACTTTTTTTTTGCAGCAAGAAGATAATTGCTAAAATTACTCCTTGCTTTCTTTGAGAAGAAAGTTAGAGAAGAATTATAGCCCTACTAGAGATCCACAATTGGAGTAGCCCAACAGGGACCTCTGGTTTCTTCTAGCTCTAGTTTCCCAGGCTTGGTGGAACCAATATCCTTCTTGATTGTATTCTATAGTCTTTGCAGGTATGGAAGAAGGAACACTTCTATTACCAAGCAGAACCTTCACCAAGTCTTTGTGTGAGGGATACGAGCAAACCGAGGCTTATGATGGTAGGAGCCAAAACCTCAGTTTTGCTTGTGTGCATAATCAACAGGATTCCAGCCACTTTGCAGAAGTTAAAAACTCGCAGTTCTTGAAAGTAGGGATTTATTTCTGTCATTTTCAATTGCATTCTTTAGAATAACAGTAATACAATGTAATACATTTTTATTTCTTACCTGCTTCTCCCCATGGCTCAATGAGGGGTACATTATAAATTAAAATACAGTTAAAAATACATAAAACTATTTAAAATACTGCACACTAATTTAAAATGCATGGTTAAAAGTTGGCTACGTAGGCTTGCTGGAAGAGATCGGTCTTTAGAACTTTTTAAAATTCAGGCAGAGTATCTGTCTGAATCTCTTCTGGCTGTCGAATCTCTTCCAGCAGGCTATTTCCACTAGTATTCTTATACCATCTTGGTTGCAAGATTTACCCTTTTTCCTCCATGGAAATTTAGCACATTTTTGGTATGCATATTCCCACATATTTTTTAATGTACTGTTTTTAGATATTCTCCTCTTGTCTAAAGTGGGTTTATGCATTTTTTAAAAAACTATTTTATTTGGGTGTACTTTTTTGTGCTTAGTGGGAAAAAGAAAAAGAGAAGAAAAAAACCCTAATCCATGTCAGGGTTTCCTCCTTGTGCTTAGGAACAGATACATAAGCATACATGTTCATAAATAGTCTCTCAGAGCAAACCTGGACACAATACTTTAAAATAAACCATCCCTAGCTAAGAGGTCAGAGGAGGGTCTTTCTTCCATGTTCCTCCATAAAACAAACTAGTATTTTAGGTCAAGTCTAAGCAAACTCAATGGTTCTCCTCCTCCCAGTCAGGCTGAGAGAGGCAGGGACAACTTTAGGGAATCTGGGGCCCAGTTTCCTGTCTCCTATCCCCATTGCAGCAAAAGAGTAAATGAAGATAGGGCCTGCACCCTATTTTATTGCAAAACCACTATAACTTGGGGCTTCTGGGAGCAGAACCATAGAACTGGAGGAGACCACAAGGTCCATCTAGTCCAACCCTGTGCCATGCAGGAATGCACAACTAAAGGACACTTGAAAGATGCCCATCCAGCCTCTGTTTAAAGGCCTCCAAAGACTGCAAAATCCATGATTATTTTTTTTAATGAATGAGATAGGGGTGCCAGAATTTGGAGGCACACTTTGCCCATCCCTGCTTTGCACTTTTATGCACATACAGAAAATGTGAATGCCAAGGTGAGATGGTACCCCTGTTTTGCCAATGTGCTGCAAAATGCTTGCCGGGCAAGAGTTGTTTCATCATCACAGAAACATCACAGATACTTCCAGAACTTCCAGTAACTCCTAGAATATAAGTTGTTGTCAAGCTGACATCAATTTATGGTAACCTTATGAATGCCAGACCTCTAAGAACTCTTCTCCTCAACAACACTGCTCAGGTCTAGCAGACTCAGGGCTCTGGCTTCCTCGATTGAACCAATCTATTTTGTAGTGCAATCTCCATTTTACCTACTGTTATAATCTTTAGAGAATCTGGAACCCAATTTCCTGCCTCCTGTCCCCATTGCAGCAAAAGAGTAAATGGTGTTATAATCTTTTCCAACACATCATGTCATCTCATAATATGTCTAAAGTGTTATACCCTCCATTTAGTTGTCTTTGCTTCTAGTGGGAGTTTAAGCCTGCTTTGCTCTAGGATCTATTTATTTGTCTTTTTGGCAATCCATAATAAACATAGAATTCTTCCCATGTGTTCAGTTTCTTCCTGTCAGATGTCTTCCCTGTTAAGCTTTCATGCTCATACAAAGAGGTAGAACATTGGAACATAAGTCTGCAAGCAGAACTAAAACATGTAAACCATGTTTCGGCAAAATAAGTTCTACCAATGCCCTCAGCTTTTTGTGTCCCTCTTGATTTGATGCCACATTTTCCACCATGCCGTCCAATTTCAGGAGGACAGTGAACTTCAATTGAAAGGGTTAGAGATGGCCGACCACAATCTAGAAAATAATCTATGGAAGGGTCACCTTCTACGTTTAGATGAAAATTCTGCACCTACCACCTTTCCCCCTTTTCTCTGGGGAGAGAATGATTCTGCCCATATTTGTCACTGGGAAGATGTTGAGGGAATTACTAGGTAGTTGTCCATGGGAGTTCAATGTCACTTCTTTAGATTGTTTCAGATGTTCCCTAAAGTGTCTTAATATTTTTCTATAGACCTTGCAAAGGGCTGAACGGTTCTCTTAGCATTTGTGATTAAGAAGTTATGTGGCTGCTTCAACCCATGGACAGAGATAACATATTTGGAATTTTCCACTTGCCAAGAGCTCTCCCTGTCTCTCCATGCCTATCAGCCCAGAACAAAGCCTCAGGGATATCTGGACACCTGGATTAGAGTTCTAACGTATGTTAGTTTTCCACCAATCGATCAAATCCTTGTTAAGATTGTATGCATTGACTGCAATCAACAAGTACTTAGATGTGCCCGACATTGATCCAGCATCGTGGGGTGGAACAGATGTTTTCATGAGAGCAAGAAGGGGAACATATGACAGGATACAAACATTTCGCTTTCTGAACCAATACATCAGTCTATGCAGCTGAAGTATGCTGACTGAGCTGACTTTGAAAGGTTTCTCACTACTGTGATTCGTGTTCAAGTGTCATTCTGATAAACCTGTCATTTTCAAATTTCATTACACATGTCAATAGCTTTATGCATTAGGAACCAAAAAAAAAAAATTGGGCAGACATGGTGAATTGTGAAGACCGAAAGGATGAATACAGCTTTTATCTGGTGCAAACACTGAACATGTCACTATCATGAGTTGACTGAATTCATCTTTGGCACCATAGGTCGCTGCTATTTAAGCTGCATTTGCAGTAGCACTAACTCTGCATTCCAGATCATAACACATTGGGCTCAAGTGTTCATTGGGCCAGCCGCTGCCCTTGCTTTGCGGACACTACAAATAGAACCTGAGATGGAAAGTTTGTGACCTGGAATAGTTTGGGCAAAGGGACACGTGCCTGTCGTGCCTTTCCTGTTCCATAGAAATCATTTGTCACTTCTCGGTTCTTCTTCCTGTGTCAGATAGAAAGAAGGCCAGCGTGACAAGTCTGTGGTACAAGCACAGCCTCAGGTCACAGCTCGCAACATGAGCAATCCTGCTGACTTTAATAAGAGTGGGAGTGAAATGGCTTGGCGAGGCCTCGTGATTGGTCTTAAAATCAGAGGACTTTGGCTTAACTGGGCTGAGGATCACAGTGACAGGCGTTCACCAACCAGCATCCAATCGGCACCCCCCACACCTGCCATTTTTGATTGCTTTTCTGGAGCATGGGGCTGGCTTCTGTGTTGCAATGGTTTGGGACCAATCTCGTGCAATGAACAGGACTGTCTCCTGGGTGCTGCCGCTGCTGCTGGGCAACCGCTGTTCATATCAATGGTGCTTGTGCAGTACTCCCGAGCTATCGTGCATGGTGCATCGTCTGTGCCCTTGATTCACACACTTTACTTCTGCTAGCCTTCCAACGGAATGATTGCATGAGTAAATGAGGCATGATTTAGCCAGAATGGATGTGTATGTGTGTTGCTATTTTTTAAAAAAATTGATGATGATGATTTGTTCTTTTCCAAACAGTTAAAATGTTTGTAGCTCATTTTACCCCCTCTCATTTCGAACGCTCTTGTAGCGTGCAAAACAAAAGAATTTGGCAAGAGAAGGTTTAGTATCTGCTCTGTAGTTTTCTAAAGTATACTGTGACTAATTCCGGTGTTGAAATTATGGTGTATTTGGATGCATTGTGCCATAAATGCTTTGGGAACCTGAGATAAAAAAAAAATGTGTCCATGTTTGTAGCAGGCTAGAAACTCTAAATATCCCAGGATTCTACCCTTGTAGCTTTTACTTGGTTATTTTCCCTCCCTCTTTACTTATTTAAAAGGGTTGCTTTGTTAAACAACATAGTGTGTCCTTCATCTTGGTGGTGTAGCCGCTTTTTTCAGAAGGGGAATTTTTCAATAATTTAGCATGAGATGTTTTGTTACCCCAAACCAGACATTTCTAGTGCCAGAATTTGTATCAGGTCCATACTCCAGTATTACCATGCTGTCCTAAAAAAAAGATCTCAGCATGTCTACTTCGTGATCCTTAGCAACTCTCGAGTTAACCGGATGTGTCAACCTGCCTCTTCTCTACATTCATTAAAATTAAGCACTTTCCCCCTTAACCCATCTGTAAACATAAATTCAATCGGCAGCTAGCACATTTCCCAGTCAGCAAGCAGTATTGTGAATTTTATCTTCTCTTGCAGAAATCAATTCGTCTTCGTTGCAACAGATGAAATTTCTTGTAACACCTCTGCAGGTAACAATCATTGATACTTCTTGATGCATCCATCCGAGTCTCAATATCCTTTTACACATGCCGCAGTTAATCACTAGAGAAAGCCTAGTAAAGCCCATAAGATAAATCTTTGGAATAGTTTCACTCAGTTGTAGCTCAAAGCCTCTAGACTTTGGTGCAGGAAACACATTAGGTTATTCTGCTGACGTTGATGTTTTGTTTCACGTTTACATGATCTAGGAAAGTAACCGTTATTCTGAAGTTTCTTTTAAAAAATGCTGCTGCAGTGTGGAAGGAAGGAAGGAAGGAAGGAAGGAAGGAAGGAAGGAAGGAAGGAAGGAGGGAAGGAGAGTTGGAAATAGGATTAAAAGCCCATTGGTCACAATTCTGGAAAAAAAAATAATTAGCTCAGTCTTAATCAGTGGGATCTTGTTACACATGTATTTTTTTTTTTTGCAGTCACATTAGTCCAGCTAGTTGCCATTGTTCCTGCAGTGACTCTGTATATGTACATATATATCCATTGTGTGATTCTTTCTGGCAGCCTATTTCCTAAACACAGACAAGTGAATGCCAATTGTCTTAGAAGGTACCCTATTTGTTTAATCTTACTTAAACATTCCCCTTCAAGCTGGGCTGGGCAGCTGTTAGACCCTTTCTGCATGACGCACCCAACTCACTATGGAGACAAGAGAAGGACAAGGTCAAGATGACACCTATGCACGGCGTCATCCCAGGTCTGTCCTTCTCCCGTTCCTAGGTGGTGCGATTGTGCCACAAATCATTGATGGGTTTTCCCCATCAATGACTGGCAATCGCACCACTCTCCCATTGTATGCCTGCACTTGCCTTCACTGTGGAGGTCCTGGAAGCGTACTGGCTGCACTTCCTGCCCCAGAGCTGCCTGGGACAGTACCCGGCTGCACTGCGGAAGGAAGAGGCATGCTCATTGCATTTCCTGGTTCCCACAGACAGATTGTGCAGACAGGAGTGCTCCGTCATGCTCCTCTCCCAGTAGAGCTGCTGCTGCCATTTTCACTGGATGCCACTGGGACAGAGGTAAGCTGCAGAAAGGGTCTTAGACTCTAGAGGGCTGCACTAGGCCCCCCAAGAGACCGAGGAGTTGCACATCCCAAGCTACATACCCTGCAAAAAAAGAAAGAAAGAGATAAAGAAAGAAAGAGGAGAAACAAATCAAGTTTTGTTCCCTATGCTTCCCAAACACTCTCCAGAGGTTGTAGGAGCATTTTTACCCCATTTTTGAGCCAGTCTCTGCCATCTTAGGCCCAATTAAGGCTTTTCCTACAACAACAAGAAAGGACTTTTCTATTCTTAAATGGCCTTGCTGTGGTAAAATGTGGCAAAAACTGTCCTTGTGCCCCCTAGAGGGTGATATTTGGTGATATTTTGGGGAAATTTTTGGAATATGACCCCGGGGAGGGGGACTGGAGGCCACAAAATGGCTTTGTGGGACTCCTGTGGCCCAGAAGCTACACTTGGACGCTCTGGCTTTAGAAGAACCTACAAGGTAGAAAACTTGAAATGTGATCAAACATTGAGACAATTCAGTCACACACTAAAAACTATAATAGCACATGTGCATAAAGGTTGTTCTTTGGTTCAAATATGAAGTGTGTATGGGACATGTTTACAGTGTAGAAATCCACAAGAATTTTCTTCCTACCAGTTCTCTCAACATGGGAGATCCCAATATGATTTTTAAAAATATCTCTCTTCCACCTTCCTGCCCCATTAAAGGGGAGGGGGAATACAAGAGTTCTTTAAAGAGAAGAACAGTGTATGCCCATTGGCTTCAGTTTCGTTGTCATCCATCCATACACCAAACCCATAAGCTCCTTCTAAATCTGGGATGAGTTTTTCCAGACAGTCTGGGATCCATGGGGATTGACCTCCCAAAAAGTAATGCTTCCCACTTGATCAATGAGCAGGAGTTGATCAATGGTAAATACAATGATCAATCTTCTACCCCAGCAACTTGTAGGGGCAGCATAGACTGCCAAATATGCTAACAAAGAAACAACTGACCCAAGATCTTTTGGAAGTCTCATCCTGGTTTTGGAGAATGAGTGGGATCCTTTGATGCTAAACAGAGAAAGAGAAGGCCTGTTATTAAAAAGCTGAATTATCACTCCATAAGACTCTCTAGAAGATTCAGTTTACCTTTTCCTTTAGGCCAGAAAAGGACAGTTTGGGGAAGCCAAAACCTTTTGGTGGCCACATGTGTCATTTGCTGATCTCTGCCAGTGAGAAACTAAAGAAGGTAGAAATGTTGGGCCTCCTCCTTTGGATGCCAGCCTTTGAAGAAGCAATGGGGTTGTGGAGTAAGCTGTTTGTTTCAATTTTTCATGCCAATTTGTGCTTTGGGGAAGGGAAGGCTGCAGTTAAATCAAGGAAGGAAGCTTCTTTCTGTTGTCATGGCCTACAAGAAGCATCCAATTGAAGTTAACAGTGATCTACATCAAATCTTGGAGAAATTGTTTAGTCGTCCCAGCCCCCAGCACAGCTAAGCCAGAATTGGCATTATAGTTTAACAGTCCAATTCTATGCACATCTATATCAAAAAGGAAGTCCTGTTGCATTCGGGATAATCCCTGAAGATTAAAGGTGTATAGGATTACAACGCAAGCCAGTTAGGGAATGGTACAAAATTGTTGCTTTGCTACTCTTGCCTCCAATATAACCCTCTCCCACCCACATTTTAAATTCTATAATGATTCTAAGAATTCTGTTACAGTCCCCAGCCAAGCACTGCACCCAAGTTTGAACGAGTGACTTTTCTCCCATAGTATCATTTTTCCTTGACTGTTGGCATTTCTAAATAGTTGTGGGAAATATTCTATTGTTTTCTCCAGAACAGGACCACACAAAGGAGTCAGGAATAAGTCATTACTACTGCTCTCCTGCTAGGAACTAACCATAGAGTGTCTTTTTCAATACATAATCCACTTATTTGGACAAAGAAAGATGGGGTAGACACTATGGCCATATCCGCACTAGACTGCTATAGCGCTATCATTCCACTTTCAACATCCTATGGAATCCTGGGGTTTGCAGTTCAGGGAGGGGTGGAAATGGCCTATATCCTTCCTCAGCCAAGCACCCAAGGACAACTGCAGGAGAAATGAGGAAAGAGCAGGGAAATGAAATCCTTTATTGCTGACATTAGTTCAAGGCATGGATGGGGAACCTGTATCCCTCGAGATGATATTGGACTGCAGCTCTCATTCTCTCCAGGCAGCATGGCCAACGGTAAAGGGTTATGCAAGCTGAAGTGCAACAACAGCTGGATGGCCATTGGTTTTATCCAGAGGTATTTCAAGGGTGGGGCAAGTAGGGTATGTGCCCTGGGTGCCAGTGCCAGGGGGTGCAAAAAAGCATGTAGTTGTGGGGCTAGGCTTATGAAGGCAGGGGTTCAACTTCCTTGCTGGCCCTAGACACTGGTTAGGCTACATACAGCACTGGTTCCACCTCCCCGATAGACAACTGCTGTTCCAGGAAGTGGTTATAAAAACAAAACTCCCAGCATTCCATGGGAAATGAGAGTGAGTGTGAGCTTTTCTTGTAAGCATGCTTCAAGGAAGACTGCTGAAATGGTAGTTCTCCTTTTTCTCCTTGGCTCTAAGGCATGAGGCACTGGGAGTAATAAAGAAGTTTTATGTTCCTTCTTAGGATGACACTTGGGAAAGCAAGGTCATTTCCACACCGTATCTCCTTCCGTTGTCCTCCCGTCACAGTCCTGGCAGCGTCTTTGCCAGGAAGGGTGCGCAACAGGATTGCTCCCCTCCACACCCGGCCAGCTCCCTGCAGAAGGCAGCGCAAGCAACACATGCCTTCCTTCCACAGTGCAGCTAGCCTCTTTCCCATGCTGCACTTGAAAAGGAAGTGCATGATCATGCTTCCGCCTCTTCCACATGGCTGGGGGTGATGGGAATGTCATGTGATCATGGGCGCTTAATGGTTTTTTTCTGTTAAACGAATATCCCATGATTGCGATTGCGATGGGGACACAATGGCTGCGAGACTGCAATGACATTATACAAAAGCACAATCCTCAGACCACCGCCATTGGACTGCAACACCACGTGGAAATGGCCCAAGTCTATGGCAAAAAAGAATGGACTTCTTGGCTTGTGTAATTCGTAACTAATGTATTGACTGAGCAAGCTTAATGGGTTAAGAATTCATCGTGGCCAGTGTTTATGTGATCTGCTGTATGACAAAGGATGCCCTTGCCAGCCAATGGGAATGATTTCTTATGTTGAAGTAAATGTTACACAGTAGACAGAAGAAAAGAAATAGAGTGGCAAACGTTCCACTTGTTATAACATTCACCTTGAGTTGTGCTTGTTGAGAAGGGAACAGATTGATCCACCATGGTCTGTCCCAACCAAGATGGACACAGTTTAGCCAGATGAAATGCCTTCTCACTTCTTCCCATGGTTCCTTTCACACAGCTACTTGGCAATTGAAAAATGCAAGAATCATGTAGCAATGACAGGGACACATGGAAAAGAACATCCTAATTCCACAGAGAGAGAAAGAGAAAGAGAGAGAGAGAGAAAAGATGGATGTATACTCACCCATACACATCTACTCCAGGAAACATTGATCTGACCCTGAATGATAACATGAGTTTTTCCGATACCTCCCTAGTGTAATTGTAAAAGTAGTGGAATTGTAACCACAGCAAGTAAAAGTGAAGCAAGACTCTTGTTTTAGAAGGTCTGAAGAGGAAGCTCAAGAACTTGCATGTCCATAGCAAGACTCTCATGGCATACTTGGAACATTTTTCCACCAGCTTATCTCTTTGTTCAAGTACCCAAGGTTATAGAAAGAATTTCAGCTGCTTACCTATTGTGACTCTGTAGGTTTACATTGTAAAGCTAAAACACTTCATTTTTTAATAATTAGGCCAACCAACTTATTTAACCAACTTATTTAACCATTTTCATATTCTACTGAGAAGAAGCTTGAGATGGTTCAACAGGAGGAACCAAGATGGTTCATCTTCCCTTGAGATGGTTTACCAAGAGACAGAAAAAGAGAAAAGAAACCCTAAAATGAATCTTTAACCATAATCAGTTGTGATGTAATAGTTGGCAGTAAAAGTACAATTTCATGACATATTTTAATCAGTGAGGCCAATTTTTAATGAAAAGAGCTGAAGGGGGGCAGTATTTTGATGCTTTTTTTTTAGTTTTTAGGATTTTGTTGTAATAAAGAATGGAAACAGGCATTTTAAGAACAGTTCAAAATATAAGCTTCTTGCAAGATGTGACTTTATGGGGCATCTATGTGCTGGTTCAGCCTCTGAGATCATCAGGAGAGGTCCTTCTGTCAGTCCCACCATCACTGCAAGCATGGTTGGTGTGGTTGCAAGAGAGGATCTTCTTGGTGGCTTCCCCTCAATTCTGGAACTCCCTTCCCACAGAGGCCAGAATGGATCCTTCCTTGTTGTCCTTCTGTTGACAGGTTAAAATCTTTTTATTCCAACAGGATTGTAAAACAGAACATTTTTAAAGAACCAGCTTGCTGCGGAGTGGGGGGAGCTCTGTTGTTTTAACTGAACTGTTTTTAAGAGTTTTTTTATCTTTTTGATTGCATTTTATTCTTTTAACTTGAGGGAGTGAGCTATGTTATTATCACACATTGCACAATTCTGTTTTAAGTAGCATCATCATCATAGCTGTTTTTGCCTTCCGAGGAAACACTGAGCTGCCTCCAACAGACATATTTTCTTTTCTCCTTTTTCCACCCTATCTGAGAGTTTGCTGACACAACATTGTAGCAGTGAAGGCCACTGTGATCGCTCTGTGGCATTTCTGTCCTTCAAGAAAAGAAATTGCATGAGACCTCCTTCCTTTTAGAAAATAGACATCTCCTTTTTACCCCCCTAGAGTTGTTTAGATGGGCTGCCTTTAGTGTAAATGGATTTACTGCATTGGGACTGCAACACAATTAGTTTCAGGGTATATGCTTTGAGTGAATATGCTGAACAGCAAATATCTGTCCATCATTGTCTTGTGAAATAAATGCTCAACCCACACTTCATTGTGGAACATTTCGATATGTGCAACAGTGCTGAATGTGCTAAAGCAAGGGTTGTCCTTTGATCTTCCAGATGTTTTGGACTTTGACACCCAGAAGTCTCAGCCAGCATGGCCAATGGTCATGGATTCTGGGAGTTGAAGGCGTCTAGATAACCAAAGGCTGTGCTAGAGATTGAAGAAAATGGCTTTGTGTCCTGTTGGTTACTCCCAACTGGAGCAGAGGCATTGAATCAATTTCTGAATGGTGACTCAACATGTAGGCAAATTGCATTGACTCAATGGGTCTACTCTATTTGGCACTAAGTACAGGATCCCTAGCCAATGTGTTTTATGGATGTTTGCTGCTTATAGATATTATGAGTGTCTTTTTTTAAGTCACTTTCCATATGTATGTGCATAACCAATTGACGCGAAGTCCACCATATAAAAATCTAGACACAGATGTGAGTAAAATATTTCTCTGCCTTCCCTTTTCCCATTAGTTTGAAATTCCATAGACAGCAATGCTGGATTTAGGCCATTTCCACACTACCCCCTATCCTGGCATGGGGATGCATTGAAGTCAGTCCACGATGTGTGCTACTGCGTGACATCATTGCGGTCCCACTCTTGTCGTCTCCCCAACCATCGCGATTGCGTCTTATACTATTACTGGCAGGCAAAGATCTTCTTTAAAAAAGGCCGTCAGCCTTGGCCAACCAGGGTGGAATGATATGTATTGCTCTGCTGTTTCAATATGCATTGTGCATTTTTATATATATAATTTTTATTATTTTCAAAGTACATAAAAGCATATATTGACACAAATATATATATCATTATTATAATTCTTCTGTCCCCCCAATTCTGTATATCAAAAGTTCCCAGTTAAATATATCTTCCCTTTATACATATCTTATCAAATACCAATATACTCAATCCACACACATTTACAGATTTAGCCAAAGCATTACCCTTTTCCATTCTCTTTCAAAATTTTGAACTGTTTTATTCTTAAGGGAGTTAGCTAATTTTTCAGTCTCTACCATATCTAACATTTTTATTTTCCATTCATCTAATTGAATATCTGTTTTATCTTTCCTATGTTGTGCATATGTCAGCCATGCTCCTGTGATCAAATACAATAATATCTTCTGTTGATTTCTAATCTCCTGGTTCTGGCCTAATATGTTCAATAAATAAAATTCTGGTGCCATTTCAAAATTAACTTTGGAAATTTTTTGAATTTCATCATGAATTCCCTTCCAAAATTTCTTAGCCTTAGAACAAGTCCACAACATATGAAAAAAGGTCCCCACCTTCCCAGCACTTCGCTTCTCTGTTTTTGGTTATTTTTTGAAGTCTTTCTGGAGTCATATCCCACCTAGGCAACATTTTATAATACTTTTCTCTTGTGCATTTAAGTTTTTTTTGAATTTTTTAACTTTTTTAAAAATAGTGTTTTAATTTAATGTAGTGTTCAATGCTTTTTAAAGTTTTGCACTTTTTAACTGCTCTGTTTTAAGTTATGCTGTCAGCCACAAATCCCCTTCAGGATAAAAGTAAGAGAACAGTGTCAATACTAATACTAATAATAGGAGTAATAGTAGACTCACTTGGTTTTTTGTGGGCTCTTAGCCTCTTTGAATCTGATGTCTATCTTGGTACCATCAAATGGGTTATTACTGCCTTTGAATCTTAGGTCTCAGAGTTTGGCAACAGTAGATTGGCTTGAAGAATATTATTTGAAAACATTAATTTTATTCAAAATATGACATGTTGCATGTTGCCTGAAAGATAACACGTTGCATCTAGAAGAGTTTCTCTTTACCTGTTTACCCTACTTGCCAATTTTTTTCCAGCTGTGAAAAAGTCTTCTGGTTCAAATATAGTAGATATTTGAACAGCCATGTGGCTATTCAGCCATGGAAACCCAGTGGGTGATCTGGGACACAACACATACTGGAGCCCTTTTTGCATGGCATTTTCCATGCAAAAGGGCAGCTGGAGAGTCACACGATTGTGAGGAGCCATCTGCACGATGCACTCACAATCACGTGATGCTCCAGGGACCAGCAGGCACTGATTGTGCATCTTTTCATTTTCAGCTAGAAGCTGAAAATGGTACGTGATCACGCATTTCTCCCGGTCCCTGCACGCACTTACCTGGCGTGCAGAGCCTCCAGAGCCGCACCGGTCACGCTTCCTGCCCCAGCACAGCCTGGGAAATTCCCAGACTGCGCTGCGGAAGGAAGGAAGAGGCAGGGCTCTCATGCGAGCAGGCAGTCCGTGCGGAGCCGAAGGGCCCCGGACACAAGAACCTCTCACCGGAGGCTGCTCGCGTGATCCCCAGACCCCAGGGCTGGAAAAGGTAAGGTGCGGAAAGGGCCTTAGTCTCCAGAAAACCCCATGATAGGTTCTCCTTAGGGTCTCCACAAGTCAGAAATTACTTCAGGGCACACAACAATGACACAACATTCTACAACTGGGGTGCCACTTCATAGAAAGCCCTCTCCCATATCCTCCCACACCATATTGCCCCCATTCGTGGGACACAGAGGAGAGCCACTATCACAGGCCTGAATTCTCAGGCATGTATACATAGAGAGAGGTGATCCTTCAGGTACTGCTGTCCGAAGCTATTTAAGTCTCCACACGTCCTTAATACAACCTTGAATTTGGACCAGATGTGTATTGTCAGCCAGTGCAATTCCTTTAAAACTGGTGCAAAATAGTTTCTATATAGAATCGTAGAGCTGGGCCATCGAGCTGGAAGGGCCATCGAGTCCAATCTCATTCTTCCAGGAAGGCACAATCCAAGCACTCCCTTTAACAGATGGCCACCCAGCCTCTGTTTAGGAGGAGACTCTACCACACTCCAAGGCAGAGTATTCCACTGTGCAATTGCTGCTCTTATCATCAGGAGGTTCTTCTAAATATTTAGGTGGAATCTCTTTTCCTGAAGTTTGAAGCCATTACTCCATAGTGTCCTAGTCTCTGGAACGGCAGAAAACAGGCCAATTGGACCGGCAGTTCCTACCATCTTTCATATGACATCTCGTCACATATTTAAACATAGCTGTCATGTCGCTTCTCAATCTTTTCTTCTTGGCTAAACATACGCAGCTCCCAAAGATGCTCCTCATAGGGCTTCATGGTTTCCAGGCCTTTTACCATATTGGCCACCCTCTTCTAGACATATTCCAGCTTGTCACTATCTTTCCTGAACTGTGGACACAGTATTCCAGGTGGGGTCTGACCAAAGTGTGTAGGAGGGTGTCACTTATCTTGACCTAGACACTATACTCATATACCCGATGAATGAGATACTTCCATGGTCCCTGGTCATCAACAGCCCTACTTAAGTCTTGCAAACTCAGGACCATGGTTTCCTCTGTTGGATCAATCCACCTGTAATGTTAGATTTTCTTTTCCTAGTGTCTTCAACTTCACTGAGCATGATCATCTTTTCCAAATGGTATTGAACTGCTATTACTGTGCAGTGTGAACACAACCTGGGAATCTCAGCTTTTACAGTGCCTAATTGTCTCAACTTGCTTCTTTTTGGGAGAAACTTGGAGCAAGGGGGGACATGACTTTTCTACACTAAATCACACAATTTTAGGTCCCCAATAAATTCAGCTAACCCTGATGTTAGCACTTTCACAATCCCTTTATCAAGGCACTAAATAACTGTGTACAGCTTACATGAGAATTGACTTAGCTTTTTAAAAACCACTGCAGGTTAGCTGTTTGGGTAAGAGGTGCTACTATGGGACCAGCTGTTCCAAGAAAGGAGGAAAAAGGCAACCCAGTAAATACTTGGATTATCCTCTCTTCTTGCATAGTTGGAGTTTGATTAATCCTTCTCTCGCCCGCCGTGAGAAACACTGGCAACCCTTTCTGGCATCTTTGTCATTATCTCTTTGACAGCTTGCCTTTCTCGCGCTTCATAGTTCTAGGTCAGTTCACATGGTTAGTCAAACGTGACAACTTGACAAGATTACGGCAAGCTTGGGTTCTGCAATTTGTAAATGGAGGGGTTTGCACTCCACTTCTTGGTTGATAACAAAGCCGGGGGAGAAAAATAATGAATTATCTCTGTTTGTGCCACCCGGTCCAGAATACGCAAGAGCGTCAGCATGCAGAAACGCAGCAGATCTTACGAGTAATCCTCAGATTAAGCAGTTTTCCAGGTGTTTGACAAGGAAAAGGGTGTTTACTCAGAGACAAAAGATTCAGTGTTGTGTGGGTGGGTGTTGCTACCTGCAATAGACCCACACAACATGTGACTCCCCAAAGAAAATATAGCCCACCTCATGTGGCACTTCATCTGGGGATTTGGTAAAGCTCCATGTTTTATCACCTGCCAGGGACTGCAGAAAAAGAGTGCATCCAACACTGATTGACTAGAATCCTGTTAGTGTCTTCAGTAAGCCTAATTTCCCAGATCTAGATCTAGATTGAGTTCAAGATCACAGAGGCAGAGCTGTGCATGTGGTGCCACTCTGCATCCAGATGTGCTTTCTTGTCCAATCTGTATCCAACTGGCCTTTATGAAATCGGCAGTAGTACTCCTTCAGTTGTGTGGGCTGGGTTTCATTCTGCATTTAGTTGTGCATCTAGTTGCGATTCAGTTGTACGTTCTGGCCTTTTTCACAGGACTTTGTTATCCCACCATGGGAACAGGAGAAGGACTGGACACAATAATAGACTAAATAATTGGTGGGTTTTCCCCCCTCAATGATCTGTAATCACACCCCCATCCCACACTTATCTTATGTGCAGAGCATCCAGAAGCACAATGGCTGTGCTTTCTGCCCCAGTGCAGCCTGAGACAGTACCTGACTGTGCTGTGACAGGAAGAAGTGGGCCATCATACTTCCCAGATCCTGAAGGCAGCCAGTGCTCTGTCGGACTTCCTTCCTGGCAGGGCCACTGCCAGGATCACCACAGGACACCACTTGGAACTGGTAGGTTGCAGAAAGGGCCTCTGTTGTGCAGCTTTCTCATTCAACACATGGATTGCATTGCACAAAGAGCATATGTGAAGATTTGTGCTACTCACTCCTGATGTAGAATCTCAACCATAGTCTTTTTTACTTTATTGATGTTCTTTGTATTAACTGATGCAAATCCTGCTTGGTGTCTTGTTAATGTGTGGGATTACGATCGTGCTGAGTCCAACTAACTGTAATCCATCATAATCTGCTTTTTGGGTTGATAATGTGGTCAGTTTTCTTTTCCAAACATACAATGATCAAAATTGCCCACTCCTCTGTGCTACAATCTCCCCCACTTCCATTTTCCGTGTGGGTGGAGCACGAAAGGGGAGCATCAGTGCACTGTTGTCCCTTTGCTGGATGCACAGCAATAGTTTCATCCTCAGAGAACCCCCAAGAACCCCCAGGACTTGGGGAGACTGCTGGAAGACTTCAGAGGCCACAAAAGTGAGGTCCCAGAGCCCCCACTTCAAAAGAAGCCAAGGCCATTTCCTCCCTACCCTGTTATAGTGCTATTATTCCACTTTCAACATCCGGTGGAATCCTGGGGTTTGTAATTTCCTGAGTCCCAAGAGCTCTCTGGTTGGGAATCCTAAAGGCCCCTCCCTAAACTGCAAACCCCAGGATTTCACAGGATGTTGGAAGTGGAATCATAGTACTATAACAGTGTAGTGCCAAAATGGCGTAAGTATCCAGCCACTTTAATCAAGGCCCTGTTTCAGTTTTTATTTTTTCCATAGAGGTTGTGTTTGGGGAGCATGTTCTCTGTTTGGCAAGGAGAAGCTCAGTGCTATAAAATAATTTCCCCCTATTAATATCCATTCCACCCCTCTCCCTGTTTTTCTTCTTCGTAACTACAGTAAAATCCATGTTTGTGCAGACGTCGTTTAAGGGTGCAAAGAGAAACCATACAAACAGCAACAATTCAGAAACTTGTTGAAAGGAAAACACAATGAGGGCAAAAAACATCCAATAGCTGGCATGTTGAGGCAAGGATGGGCCTGATTTACTGGTTCCCAAGCTAACAATATAGCCTGGTCTGTCACGCCTTTGAGAATGGTATCTGCATCCACAGGGCTAACCTTTTAAGCTTCTCGATTTTCATGTCATGTAAAGGCATGTTTTTTTTTTAAATTAGCATTTAAAAAGAAGGAAGCCTGCATGCTTTCACTTTAAGCTGACACTGTTCCTTTTCCTCTGTGGAAATGAAATTTATTAATCATAATAAAACCATCATATTCTGAAGGTAGAGGTCACCCCGAGGAGAAAAAAAAAGTCTATTCATCATCTTGAAAAAAATGGTGCATATTCTCCGATAATATCAATGTGTTGGTCCTTTGGAAATGTCTTTCTCCAGATTCTAATGTTCATGTTTCTAACATAAACTTGACCTTCTGCTGCACAAAGCAGAGAATGTTCTCTTCAAAAGCAAAAGCTAATTGGACCAGCAGTTCCTACCTGGTAGAAAGTGATGAATGCACCAAAAGAGGACCTCATCGATATCACTTATTCAGTTCAGTTGATCAGAGGGATTCAATTGTTGTCAAAATTGGGTGTAAAGCAAAATTAGAACAGGGTTGCAGAGTTTCGGGCAAAACATCTTCTTTGGGGTAGGGATGAGAAATCCAAACAGTTGATCTTTCTCCAGGCTCCAGTTTCTTAAAGTTCTTTCCATGCTAAATGTGAGCAAATAGATTATAGTAAATTCCTTTAAAAAAACACACAAATGAAATCCTTCCTCATCTTCACTGACCAAATTTGCTCAGCTGATGTTTGAGTCAACTCTGATTTACAATGATGCTATCATTGAGGTATTGTGACCAGATTTCTTCAGAGAAGATTTGCCATTGTCTTCTTCTGAAACAGAAGCCCTTTTTGCAGGGTGTTGTCATTCTGCGATAAAGACAGAAGTAGGATGGAACCACAATGACAGTTACACATGACATTGTTGCAGTCCAATCCTTCTCCCATCCTTCTCCCATCCCTAGGTGGTGCAATCACAGAGTAAATCATTAACAGGTTTTCCTCATCAATGACCTGTGATCATGGTGCCATCCTGCACTTACCTGATGTTTAGTGGGTCCAGAAGCACAATGCCTGCACTTCGTGACCCAGCACACCCTGGGACAGTGCCTGCCTGTGCTGCAGAAGGAAGAGACAGTGCCATCATGCTTCCTCCATTCACGGAGGCAGCTGGTGTGGAGGGGAGCACTCCTGCCATGCTTCCTTCTTGAGAGAGGCTCTATCGAGATCCTTTCACACAGGACTCAACTGCACTGAGGCAGGAAGATGCGGAGCCATTGTGCTTCGTGGGTCATGGCGGCTACTGGTGTGGAGGGAGCACTCTCATGACACTCTCTTCCTGGCAGACCCACTGCCGGGATCCCCACAGGACACCACCAAAAAAGGGTAAGGTATGAGGCTTCACACTCAGTTGGGGCTACATCCCCCACCAGGGAACCTATTATCCAGCCGTGAAACTCAGGAGTGTTTCTTCTAGAATAGTCCAATCAATGTGAAGCCTCTGATCAGCTAGGTTATCTGGCTAGGAAACCGAGTGTGGTATAGTGATTTGAGCATTGGATTATGACCTTGTAGACCAAGGTTCAGTTCTTTGCTCAGCCATGGAAATCCACTGGGTGATCTTGGGCTATCACACACTCTTAGCCCCAGAAAAGCCTGTGATAGGTTTGCCTTCAGGTCACCACAAGTTGGAAATGAAGGCACACAAGAACAACTGGTTAGAATTCATTATCTAGGGACCAAATTCTATCTCTTGCTCCAAGAGGATGCTGGAACCCATCAGCTAAAGGGTAGTGCTGCTTTCCTCCGCTGTAGACAAGCTGGTCCATCACTTACCACCAATAAAACTTATAGTTGTGATGTGTGAGAGATTTCAGTATTAGATATAGTCTTGGGGAGACTTAGACTTGCATCCAGTTCTGGATCAGAACAGGGACTTCTAGGTGTTTTGTCAAAGAACATGCCTGAATGTAGCTTCAACCTTCATGTGTATGTGGTTGCAATTTTACATTTGGTTTCTGTAATGTTACTATACTCAAGCCAAAATCCTGATGGTGACATGGGCCAATATAACCCTTGATTGCACCAGCTTGTATACTTTGATCGCCATTGTGCAAGCAGGTATGCTGTCCCCCTTCCTCATGCAACTTTATTGCCTCTGGTACAAAAAAACCATGAGATGGCTTCCAGGTACAACCTCATTCTTCGAACCAGTGGTAGCTAAAATATGGCACTTGCCACTTCTTTCTGACACATTCTCCTTCTGTAAAAGCTACATTGCACTCTTGAATTTGGCTCATGGAGGATTCTCTTAGTGTTTGATAGGAATCTACAAATAATAATAGATTCCTACATAAATATGAAGGAACATGACTTTTAATTTTGCTTTTTATTTTTGTGTGTAAGGTGAGAAGGTAAAATCAACAAATCTGTCCACCTCTACAACGCGCATGCATCCCGAGGTCAGAGCTTTGAAAGTCATTTGTGAAAAAAATGAATAAAATAAACAGTTGAAGCCATTCATAACTTAACAGGAGTTGAAGGATGTCCTGGCAGCAATTACTTCTTCTTTTTTATTTTACCATGTTGTCCTTACCTGTGAGGATAAATACTTTTCTTAGCTTTCTCTCTCCTTGTGGACAAAAAAATACTTCCATGTGGTTTTCAGCACTTACGCATTCCATATAGTTTAAGGAAATTATTCTGTCCAGAAATATGAGAGGGTTTTTTTTTAGTTTTTTTCCCCTTTATTATGAATCACATACTTAATGTACATTGTTATATACTATATTACATTATTATTACAAGGAAGGGAAAAAATAACAATTGCTTTTTCCATCTGTCCACGCCCCCCATCCCTACTCCTCAAATGGCTAACAGAGGATCAGGACCTCATTTATATCAAAAAGCATTTTCAGAGATATGGGATATAACTTTAATCAAGTTTATCACATCTTCATACCCTAGTTTTTCTTTTGCTTTCTCAATCATCATTTCCAATTATCACTCCATGATTATTTGCTGTACTGTGCACTATACTTTAACCTTCTTTCCCTAAGGAACCCAAATAATATAGTTTCTGTTATATATTTTAACAGAGAAAACACATTCCAGAAATATGTGTGTTCTGACATCCTACATGGGATACAATCTGGTAGCTATGCTCTGTCTCCCAAGCAGATCCTCAAAACCCACTGTAAAAACCAGGAAGCCATACCAAGTGAAGATGTCCTGTTGTAGTGAGAAGCAATGCAGTGAAGGGTGGTGTGTCCAACACAATCCTGCCAGTGAGCTGCAATGTGATGAGCAGAAGCAAGGATCTCTACGGGGCCCCATCACAGCCTCTCACCACACTGGCTCACGGGTAGGACGGAGCTGGAGATATACTCCTTCAGAGCCCCACTCACCAACACTGCCAAACTCCTTCATGCAGTGCAGCTGCCTGTCTTTTAAGGAGGTGTCACCATCTTGAATGTGCATAGAAAACACTTAAGGAAGGTCATAAATCTAACAGCCTAAAAGCATGCCAGATGTGATTATTTTTTAAAATCAAGAATGGTGGGGTTTGCTTTCAGAGAGACACTGTTTGGGTGCAAAAATGGTGTGGAAATAGCAGGTAAAAACTGTTGCAAGATTCTCATCTCTGTATTATTTTCTACAACCAGGTTTCCTAAGTGTTGGGAAACCATTTTTTTTTCAATAGGGAAATGAATATTCTTTCCATTACTTTCAGAGGCCCATACATTCTTCTTAAAATACATTTAAAAGCTCTTCCCGAGACTCTAAAACAGAGGTGGGCAAAGTGTGGCCTGTTGGCTCCTAGCTTCATCTCATGTGACTGGTCACTTCTCATTTCTTTTTTCCTTCCTTCCTTCCTTCTTTCATAAGGCTCTCTGAGACTTTTAAACTACCTGGCAAGAGAGATTTTCTGCAGGAAAATCCTGCGTGGGCTGCAAGAGATTCTATTTTCATTCTGGAGTATTTTTCAGAAGGTAACACGTAACATGAGGTGTCACGTGTGCCTGCCACAGAGGAAAGGCAAATGTGGACTCCAGAGCCAGCCATGTTGCCCTTCCCTACTCAAAAACTGTTGTTTCCATTTCAGATATAAATGCTGGAGGTATCTTCCAGTTGAGGAACTCTGGGTGTTGTTGCTTCAAAGAAGGACATTGATAAGTAATGGGGTGAGGGAACACCATGGAAGAAGCATAAAAACACTCCCCACTTGACCCTTCCCAAAGCAGTTTAGGTGAAGGGAGAACAGATTGCGAAAACTCTGAAATGATTTAGTATTAATTGACTATTGAAAAAAGAAGAAAAGACAATGGGGAAAGGGAAGGGAATTGGGGGGAGTGCATGGGGAGAAGGGGAGAAAAGAGTAGTTGACTTCACCAGAGGGCAAAACCAAAGCCAGCCACATGACAACATTTTGCTGGGCTTCCCACCATATTCCCTTCTCTGAAACAAAGCCAAACCCACAAAATATTGATTGATTCTTTGGCCGTTTCCACACTAGACTGTTATAGTGCTATGATTCCACTTGCAACATCCTATGGAATCCTGGGGTTTGCAGTTTCGGGAGGGGCTGGCCAGCCCCTCCCGGAACTGCAAACCCCAGGGTTTCATAGGAGGTTGAAAGTGGAATCATTGAACTAAAAGAGTGTCATGCGAAAATGTTCTAGTGTGCATAAAGACACCAGGACACTTATTGTTATGTGCTGTCAAGTCCATTTTCACTTATGTTGACCCTGTTAATTGGAGATTCCCAAGACACCATGTCATCAGCAGCCCTGCTCAGGTCCTGCAGACTCAAGGCTGTGGTTTCCTTGGCCACACCTGTAGCGTGGCCTCTCTTTTTCCTACTTTCTTCCACTTTTCCAAGCATGATCAGCTTTTCCAATGAGTTAAGTTGTCTCATGCTATGGCCAAAGTATATGAGCCTCAGTGTAGTCATTTTTGCTTTTTATGAACGTTCAGGCTTGCTTTGCTTTAAGACCCATTATTGTCAGTCCATGCTATCCACTGAACTTTCCTCCAGCACCATATTTCAGATGAGTTTATTTTCTTCCTGTCAGGTTTCTTCACTGTCTAGCTGCATAAAGATTACTATGGCATGGATAATTCTGAATTTAAATATGTATCTTAATATCTGAGGACCTTATATATTCCTTCATAGATGCCTTCTGATTTTTTTTTTCTTAAACTACAGTATCTGTTAGGACCTGACACAGACCATAAGTATTTGGAGGAAATTCTACATAGGGCTGAATACGTTCTTCAGCCGTTTTGTTGTTGCTGTTGATGTAGCATTGAGGGCCATGATTCTCTGTTGTCGTCTTCTTTGTGTACTACCTCATTTTCTCACTTTGGAGTCTGTTATTGCCTGTTTGGCTCCTTTCGTCAGCTATTCATTTGTTGGAGTGGCCGGCTGAAGAGATACCAGGCTGTTTTCGTTCACATTTCGACATATATCCAATAAAGTCTACTGGCTTCCATGTCAGTAGAGTTGTGAATCCCTTCCAGCTTTTACCCTTAACTTATCCAAAATGCTGAAAAGCTATCCCCAAAATAGTTTTACAATTAAAGCAGCAAATAGCTCCTTTTAAAATGCAGTGGACTCACCACATCCTCAGACGTGGCAGCCACCAGCCACTGCTGAAAGGACATTGAACAACAACTTGACTTATACCACATTTTTCAGAATGCTTTTAAGAAACCATGGCCAATGTTCTCTACTTGTGTATTTATGTCCTAAGTATGTCACTGTTCCATATTTTGTATTCAAGATTGCTACTTAGCCATGATTGTGACACTATTGTCCATGACTGCAACTCCCTCCAACCGGTTTTACCAGGCATTAAGCAGCACTGGGAGAATGAGGTCCATTCTGTCAGCAATCAGAGCACAGGTTTATGACGTTCTCATCAGGTCTAGGGGGACAGGACAGGACAGATTACTTTGGTCCTTTCTGCTTCACCTTCCAAGACCACCATAGGACTAGGAGAAGGATGGGACCATGATGACACTTATGCACTGTGTCGT
The DNA here is from genome assembly GCA_948474755.1 of Ctenosaura bakeri. Lineage (NCBI taxonomy): Eukaryota > Metazoa > Chordata > Lepidosauria > Squamata > Iguanidae > Ctenosaura > Ctenosaura bakeri. The sequence continues at coordinate 480,655 of CAOLHI010000282.1, forward strand.
TGCAGTCCTGTCCTTCTCCCATCCTTAGGTGGCACAATCATGCCACAAATCGTTGATGAGCTTTCCCCGTCAATGACTGGCAATTGCACCACCATACCAGACTTATCTTGTCTATAGAGGCCCTGGAAGCACAATGGCTGCACTTCCTGCCCCTGCACAGCCTGAGAAACTATCTGGCTGCACTGCGGCAGGAAGAGGCCATGATGCTTCCTGGAACACTGAGGCAGCTGGTGTGGAGGGGAGCGCACCGGTCACACTCCCCTCCCTCCAGAGCTGGTGTTGGGACCCACACTGGATGTCTCTGTGACCAGGTAAAGTGCAGAAAGGGCCATAGTTATGTGTATATAAATGATAGAGAATACTGTACTACACACATATACCCCCTTTTTAAAAATCATGGACATGAGGAGCACCTATCAAAATGCCTCAGGGACCCTTGCCCTTTGGGGAAGAAATAGGAGAACATTATGAATCCCTACCTTCAGCCGCTGTGTATATCGGGTGGCTGGCACGACTCTCCCCGAGCTAATTATACATTTGTGTTCCCCTCATCATTTTCCTTCGTTGACGGAACGCATTTTCCCAGGGGATATTGCTTCCATAAAGTGCTGAGTCAGTTCATTTCCAGCATAATTGGATAGGGTGGAATGTTTGATTGCATTCATTTTGCAGTTCCTTTCTGGTTTTAACCTCTGGTTAAAAGCCTTCATCCCCCCCCCGACCTTCCCCACATTTAATGGGGGCTTGCGTACGTGTGCGTTTTCTTTATTAATCCTCAGCTCTGCTTTCTTTTGTAGTTACGGACGACTTTATGCTGCAGACCCCTACCACCACACACTTGCTCCAGCAGCCACCTACGGCGTTGGTGCCATGGTAAGTGTCCGTCCTTTTCTCCCCCTCCTTCTCCATCTTCCCCGCTCTCCCCCTCCGCGCCTCCTCCTCCGTGCCTTTTCCCGGTTCTTAGCATGGTTGACATCTTCTCACTTTCCCTTAATTGAATTTGTCTCTTATGCTAACGGCAGCTAAAATGCCACATTAATCCTTCCCAGTAAACTTGATAAATGTCTTAATTTCTTGGCAAATGTAGTGCATGTAAGTTATTATATTTTTTTTTAATTTTGCAAGTATCACCTAGCTGAGCACTTACCTTAATGGAATAATTAGTCATTTTGATAATTAAATCCATCATAAATGGAATGCATTCACAGTAGCGTCCATTCTTTCTCTCTCTTTTTTTCCCTCATTTTTTTTTTTGCCTCGAATTTACATAGCCCCAAGGTTCAAGTCACACCACTGCTTATAATACAGAGCTGAAATCAAGATTGCCAGGCCTCTGCCATTAGTCAGCCTAAATCTTCGCTATTTTTCCTCCCTTGTTATAGTTAAGATTTAAAATTATGAATGTACAGAAAATAGAGAAAGAGAGAGGGAGATGCTGGCTGACCAAACCGCTTCCTTGGAAACCAAGTGTCTATAGTTCTGGTCTGTAGAATTAATGATTGATATGAAACTGAAATTTACCCCTCAAAATTCCACAAAGAGATTGTATGGGACGTGCTGAACTTTTTCACGTACTGGGGGGAAAATCACCATCTTGGAGATGTCTATGAAACCACATTTCTATCTTTTAGCCCATTTCCGCACTAGCCTGTTATAGCGCGATGATTCCACTTTCAACATCCTCTGGAATCCTGGGGTTTGCAGTTTCGGGAGGGGCCAGCTGGCCCCTCCCGAAACTGCAAACCCCAGGATTCCAGTGGATGTTGAAAGTGGAATCATTGCGCTATAACAGGCTAGTGCGGAAATGACCTTAGTCAAGACAACGAATGCAATCAAACAAAAGTTACTCACAACCCGCTGCAACAAACTATAAGTACTTTTCAGTTAAATCAGTAGGACTTAGTCCCTCTATACCTCCGCTCAGTTCTAAGGCTGACAGCGTGCTTCTTCTTTTGTTCTGAAGTATGTCGTCTACTCAAGAATATAGGGCCAAATCCAGGTCCATTAAGACCCATAAAGCTGGTTAGGCATGACTAATTTAAGCCCCATTGATTTTATCTGAGGGGCGGGGTCTTAATATATTGATTAATCCCCATTGATTTTATCTGAGGGGTGGGGTCTTAATATATTGATTCATACATTGAAATATGTGATTTATCAATCCCTTTCCAGGGATCTGAAGCAGTGTGGGATGTCAGAGATCTCATATGTCCTGCTTGACAATCTTCTCATTCATTTCAGTGGAGGAAGGTGCTTCATATACATATATTCATTTGCACAAGTGGATCAGCTTGGTATCTATCTGTCTGTCTACCTACCTAATTTATCTATCAAAAACCAAATTCAAAAATTCATATCAGCAATTCATATTTAAGTGTGTATTTAAATGTGAATTTTTGTTCATTTTTTTTTAAAAAAATCATATTTATTTACACAGATAAATAAGCAATGGTGGTTTTAGCTAGCTATCCAGAGCTCCTAAGAGGAAGGGTAGAACAGAAAGTAAATAATAATAATAATAATAATAATAATAATAATAATAATAATAATAATAATAATAAGATGGAAACCAGAAATAAATTGGTGCAACCTTCCCTAAAGTCACTTCATTGGAAGGGCTATGGGTTTGATACCATCTATGATACTGTTCTTTTCATGGTAACCATCAAAAGCCAACTGCAATTATTTCAAAGTATAACTGTCCTCTTTTGAGCAAAAGTTTATGCAGTTATAGAAAGAGGCCTTTTTGCATGCCATTTCCCACGCAAAATGGCCACAGGAGTGCCGCGGGGTCGTGAGGACGGTTCTGCATGACATTCTCGCGATCGTGCGGCACTCTCGTAGTGATCCCGCTGCAATTACGGATTATATCATTTTAGGCTCTTTGTCAAAAATGACGCACAACTACACATTCCTCCCACATTTACCTGGTATGCAGAACCTCAGGAAGCGCATTGGCCACACTTCCTCCCCCAGAGCTGCACTGCGGAAGGAAGGGGCAGAGCTATCGTGCTTCCTTCCATCCAGCATGTTGCTGATGTGGAGGGAAGTGCAGGGAACATGATTCCCTCCCACAAGAGGCTTTTTGTGTGATCTCTGCACAATGGCAGCGAGGAAAGGTAAGGTGCGAAAAGGGCCAGAGTTTGGAAGACTGGCATTTCCAAATGGGGACACTTCCTTTAACAAGTTACTTTGGGGAGCTACTGGGGACATGAGAAATTTTCCCTTTCCAAAATAATGCAATGACTGGAAATATTTATTTATTTATTTATTTATTTATGGCTTATTTGTAGAGGGTAACATTGTGTAGCCTGAACTGCTTCAGAAATGATGGCTCAAGTGGGACAATTTGGGAGCTTTTTGCCATTTTCTTCTCCTAAGAATTCAGCAACACATTCCTTGCAAATTATTGAGTAACAAGTATTTTTAAAATAAGAACACTAGCACGTTTACATTTTTTCCCCAAAAGAAAAAAAAAAAAGTCCTGAGTTCTGGTTTAAAAGGTAGTGAATAAAGTCTTAATTACTTTGAAATTACATTATCTCACTTCCTTTTTTAAAAAAAATAAATAAATCTCCACTTTGAGCACTACATTCAGAATGACAGGTTGGCAAATCCAGCATAAATTAGGTAAGCTTTAACATTAATTGATAGCCATGTTTAAATATTTGAAGGGATGCCATGTAGAGGAGGGAGAGGGTTTGTTTTCTGCTGCTCCAGAGACCAGGACAAGGAGCAATGGATTCAAGCTGCAGGAAAGGAGATTCCACCTGAACCTCAGGAAGAACTTTCTGACAGTCAGGGCTGTCCGGCAGTGGAATCTGCTGCCTCGGAGTGTAGTGGAGTCTCCTTCCTTGGAGGTTTTTAAGCAGAGGCTGGATGGCCATCTGTCGGGAGTGCTTTGAGGGTGTTCTTGCATGGCAGGGGGTTGGACTGGATGGCCCCTGGGGTCTCTTCCAACTCTACATTTCTATGATTCTATGATTCTATTTCAACAGGACATAAGCTCAGATAACTTTGCACTGAATAGTGCATCTTGTATTCAAAGAGTATGCACGATAAACCATAAGCAGTCTAGAGAATATGCAACCATTATTGAGAAGATTTGAGAGTCTGTGGCCATTTCTGCATAACATTGCTGTAGCAGTATAGGAACACATTGCTGCTAATCCACAAGTTGTGCTTTTGCACAACATTGTTGCGGTCCCACTGCCCATGCATCCCCCACCATCACAATCATGGGATACTCCATGACTGGAAAAAATCTGGTAACAGCCCTTGATCACACGATACTCCCATCTCTGGTGGTTGTGCAGAAAGGTAAGAAGTGTGGCCTTGGCACTTCCTTCCCTAGTGCATCATGGGAAGTGGCTGGCTACACTGCTGAAGGAAGGCGCGTGTGGCTTGTGCTACCTTCTGCAAGCAGCTGGCCAGGTGCAGAGGTGGACATTCGCGTCACACTCCCATCCCAGCAGTGGCACTTCCAGGATCCCAATGGGATGACAATGGAAAATTGTAAGGTGCAGAAATGACCTACAAAATCATGATAGAACTGACCAGAGAGAATGAAGAAAGTTTTGCCAGGTTATGTGCACTCCATTTTTAAAGAAATCCTTTCTCTCAGCATGAAGAACAGTATTCAAGCATGTGTTAGTCTTTCTCTTGATTGAAAAGTTGGCTTACATCTCACTTGGAGGGTAAACACCAGTGAAGAACTGCCATTTCCATTTTTTTTTAAAAAAAAACAACAACACCCAAAACAGATAGCTGGTTGATTAAATATGCATTTAGTTCAATTTGTAGCCCGTGGTGCTGGAGGTGATAAACAAAAATTAAGAAATAAAACAGAACAGAACAGAAATTCGTATGTAATGTGAACAATAAATCAGACATACCTTGAATCTGCCTAATACTAGACAACCGAACTGAATGAGATATGTAAAACTGATGTTATCCTCCTTTATTCTGCTGTTAGCTTTTGGTCCCATATTGTCCAGTGGACTCAGTGGGTTAAATCCTGTTGTTAGTTCCAACAAGAGTGGAGCTATTGAACCAATTGCATTTGCCTTTGTGTTCACTTTCCATTCGGCAATTGATTTAAGGCTCTACTCTAGCATGGTTTCACCAACAGGATTCCAGGGAAGATTATACTGAGAAACTGGGATTGACATGAGTATAAACCAGTGATGTATTTAAGTCTTTTACTCCAAATCTCAAGTCAGGTCTCAAATCTCTACTTGCAAGTCTCAAGTTGAATTTCAAATCCTTGCAAGATACTTTCAAGTCAAGCCTCAAGTCTGAGAACCAGATTCTGAAGAGGGGAATAAGATCCTTCTTACTTCCCATTATTGAAGCTCCAGAAGCTTTAGAAGGAAGGATCTGGGGGCAAGTTTTGCCTTCTTCTGTTAGGAAAAGTTTTAGAAGGCTCCTCCAATATGCCATAAGGACAGGCTGCCCAGCAGACCTCAACCTCTCCTTGAGCCCATTGCCTAACACATTTGTGGTTCCTCTCCAAGATAAGGTCCAAGATTTGGTCCTGAGACAGGTCATCACGTGACCAATAGGCAAAAAGAGATGGAAGCGTTGTTCAAAGTTTTAAGGTATCTGGATGAATGTGTTGTGCTCCTGAACCAAGGCCAGCAAGTCAGTGACTAAAAATATACAAGTCATGAGTTGAGTGGAGTAAGTGTGTCATTTACTGCCAAGTCAAGTTCAGGTTGAGCCACTGAAGCAACTTGAGTCCACGTCAATTGACTCGAATCTACATCACCAACATATACACTCATAGAGCACTTGGTAACCTTTGCTAAGTGTCAGCTTCCAGTTCTGTAAAATGGGAATCATCACGTGAGATACTCCCAAAGCCATAAGCTGCGCTTGGAAGTTGTCCTTCATACTTTCTTAACATGCAAGAAGAGCTATGACTGCGCACATTGGGGGTTTCAGGACATGCAAATTGTGGTTGAAACACTAAGCAGAAACTTTCTTATTTTCATGAAGCAGAGAAGGAAAAAAAATACCCAACTTTATTCATTCTTCAATGTCAGAATGAAATCAACTAAATACATATCAATACTTTTGCATGAAAAGAAATCCATACCCACACAAAAAAAAAACCCTACAAAAATGTATATTTATGATCCAGCTTCTCTTCAGATTGTGCAGCTCTCCCATCTTTTACTAAACAGCCCCGCACAAATTTGAACAATTTTGAAATCTGTATTTAGGAGGCTGGACACTTGTTAAGAGAAACTTAAGCAGCCTTGGACTGTTGTAATAAGAGGGCTTCAAATTTTAAACCAGCGATGGGAATTGTGTGACAAAGTCTGGGGGGAGGGTGTTAAAAGTAAAGTAATGAGGAGGGGGTAATCCAAAGTGAGGAAGAGAATGGCAGAAGCCCCTTGAACTGGTCAGGGAAGAAGTCATGACTTGTTTTTATTCCACTTTCAGCATCCTATGGAGTCCTGGGGTTTGCAGTTTAGGGAGGAGCATTTAGAATTCTCAGCCAGAGAGCTCTTTGGTCTCAGGAAACTACAAACCCCAAACCCACAGGAGGCTGACAATGGAATAATAGCACTAGAACAGTGAAGTGCAGAAGGCCCATATCCTCAAGTTCTGAGCTAGATCCAGGAGTCGATATATCATTTTTTAAATATAATAATTATTTGTTTGGGAAAAAAGGGAGGGGCTAAATTTCCTGAAGGAACCACATCCTTTCTGCTCTTGGAAGCTAAGCGGGGTTGGTGCTGGTATGTACTTGGATGGCAGACTGCCAACGAATTCCAGATGCTGTGGGCTGTATTTCACGGGAAGGAGTCGCCATTCACAGACAGGTAACTTGAAGGCACATAGTTGTTTCTTTGGGGGAATTTTGACACTGTTTTCTGCCAAGTCACCAAAGAAACATATATAATGGCCAGAATCCTGCTGGCGTCATAGACCTGAGTAGCTGCCCTTGAACATGTAATTCTCCTTTTTTGGTTTTGCATTACCACTGCATATTGTATTCCTTTCTCAGTTGTATGAGTACTGCAAATGTAACTATTTCACACGTAGTTGTGCATCCTTGAATGGTACGTAACTATTTAGCAGTCCCTTCAAACTACCACTTGGTTCACTGGTATTGCAGAAACAGCCACTGTGCATTCCCCATTGTGCAATGGGGCAGTTAGCAAGCACATGGGGAGGTATACAGGGGTTGCACAATATTGGTATTCAGCAGAAAGGAGGTGCAGCATAGCCACCTTGTCACCTATGTGAGTGTAGATTGATACTGTTTATTCATTATTTATGTATTTAAAATATTTCTCTATTGCTTTCCAGCCCAATGAACAAATAAAAACTGATTAAAACAACACAAAGATCAGAAGTATTTTGAAAAGTGTGTTACACTACTCTTTTTAAAAAAAATCCTAAAAGCAGTCTAAAAACAATCCTAGAATCCGGTTTTAAAACAGCAGTTTCAAACACTGAATGTCATGTACAACAACACTGTAGGACCCACCTGCTGGAAGCGTAAAAGACACTATGCAGGCAAGGTGTAAGATCTCAGCCATTGTAAGATAAATTCAATATGATGCTCCAAATAGTAGTTGAGTAGTTGAGCCCTTCTTTGTGGAATCCCTTTGTCACATCAGATGCATGTTCTGGAGAGTTTTCCTGCCCTTCAGAGTATGCTTTGAAGGGACTGGAAGGCTTTTATTCAGGAAGGGGATTTCCCCCCATGAAGCTAGATACCACCCTTGTTATGGGCCTATTATCTGTGCATGTCCATGTGTGCATGCATGTGCAAGTGGACATGCATTTAGGCATATCATGAGCTCAGCCAGGAATAAAACCAGAGTGTAGTAGCGACGGAAAAAAGTACAAAGCCACAGTAGATACCAGCATCTTGTCCTGCCCCTCCAACATTTCACAGATTTAAAGAAGCAGGCACTTTTATTACCTCTATCGTCATAACAAGGATCACCACCCAGAGCTCCTAAATTATGCACATCTAAGGGCCCCCTTCTATTGGTGGTTTGCAGCATTCATTTACTTTGCCATAGCCTTTCCTCTGTTGAGTTTAAAGCAACAAGGGGGGGCACTGTTGTGTGGATAAAAGATATGCTAGGTACACATTTTTGTCTTACAAGCTCATATCACTAATTCCCAATAATCCTCCAGTAATGGCACACTGGAACATTACTGGAGGTTTATTGTGACGTTTAATGGCACACTGGACAACATGTAGTGTCCTTGTGCATTGACTAGAATCCTGTTGGTGTCATGCACCTGTATAAGTTCCCTTACACAAGTGGTGTTACGTTTGTGACCATTGTGCAATGGACATATTCAGTTCATGAGTATGTAATTGAAGTTCTCCCAAGTGTAACCATTAAAAGGACAGCTTTGCATTCTTGGGTGGCACATAATTATTTCTTAGTGCCCTTGTGTAGCACTTGATTCACTGGGATAATGTACACAGCCATTTCACATTCCCCATTGCACAGTAGAACAATATGCAAGAATGGTGGACATGGAATTGGTTGCACTCCATAGCACAATCATTACTTACTGTAAGTGCATAAATGTAGATTTGCACTAAACAAGCACAAGATGGGAAGTAAAGATCTTGGAACCCTTTGAATCCAGGGAGTGAGACTGATACAAAGAAAGAAAGAAAAAAAGCAATCATCCCATTGAGAGTTGTGCTGAAATTTCTGCCCTATGAATATTTTGGAGGTATTTTTGTATATATATTTTTTGGTATTTTTGTATTTTTACCGTCTCCAACACTGCTATCACCCTGACCCTGCTAAAAGCAAGGCCACTTTACAGAATTTTCTCACATATTCTACTCCATTTTTTCCCGACACACGTCATTTCATTACCACAGTCTATGCCACTGTGCATTAGATCCTGTGGAGAAGAGAAAATTGTGTTGAAGCATTGATATACATGGACACAAATGAACCCTTGTGGGGGAAGAGAAAGAAGAAGGTCTACTTCCATTGTTAATTTTCTTGGCCCAACTCACAAAAAAAAGAAAATGATAGAGAATTTCTCTTCCATCTGGAGAAATGCAGTGCGATGTTCCCAAGCCAAGTATGTGTGTGTGTGTATTTGTTTGTTTTCCTCATAGGTACAGAATTGATTAGGAAAGGCTGCCAGATGAAAAACAGGACAGAGCTCAGGTGCTTTTTGTAGCTGTGTAAATTTCACAGATCTGGATCATGTGTTTTAAAAGACATCCCCCAAAACAAGCGGGCTTCTCTTGTTGCAAACAGGGGCAGATTGAGCACATGTCAATAACAGTGACCTCCTCCTCCATCTTCAGTTGCCACCTTCCTCACACCTGATGGCA